>JAODKL010000047.1:13972565-13997685 GCA_026780765.1 Petrocephalus schoutedeni
TGGCCCCCCATCCTGGGTTGTTCCCTGCCTCGTGCCCATTGCTTCCGGGATAGGCTCCGGACCCCCCGCGACCCTAAACAGGATAAGCGGGTTGGAAGATGGATGGATGGATTTAACTTACTAAAGACCTTCAATTTCAAAGACTTGTTTTGTATTTCATTGTCACTGCATGTAAAGATATTTTTTCTATGTGTAACTCAGCATCTGTTAACCACAACAAAACTAAACATACAGGGCCGGTTTCCCGGACAAAGATTAAGCCTAGTCCTGGACTAAACGGGAACTTTGTATAGGGATTCTCCATGTTTAGTCCAGGACTAGGCTTAATCCTTGTCCAGGAAACTGGTCCAAAGCCATATAAAGAAGAGTAATCTTTCTAAGTTGATTTAGTGCCAGAACAACAATACATCTTGGCACCGCAGTTTTGCCAATGTAAGTATCAATGCAGTGTTTAAGTCGTCTGACCAAGTAATTGGCTTCTGTCTGGGTAGTCCTGTGTAATGCAGACATAATGTTCACGTAAGTACGGAATGTTTCTTGTGAAAGGCACAGTGAGTCCAGGGTGTTTATCCCTCAGGTATGCGTATGACACAGTCCCCAGAGCCTGCCCAGATTTGTATCTTAGACCAAAAAGAAACATAAATACGAAGTAGTTAGGTTGTGCATGTGCACAAAAACAATAAAGTTGACCTTTATTGGAAAGCATGTCCTGCCTCTGTTGCAGAAGTGTAGGTCAGGGGTCAGGGGTCAGGGACAGCGATGGGCGGCTCATAGGGTCTCAGCAGCACTGATATGAATGTGACTTTGACGAGCTCCTTTCACTCTGTGATCTAGGGTTGGCAGTAACATACGTAACATTTTTTGCGAGACTTCTTGTTCCCGAAATACAATGCCTACAAGGTTGCAAAATGCTTTTTTTTATTCACCCACACATTCTTTTTACAATAACTTGTAAAAGCAGCAGTAGAGAAACAATGCTGTTTGAGTTTTATATGTGACATTACAGGTTTTATATATTGTATATGTATAGGATGGTGTTACCAAGGTCTTATGAGAAATTTTGTACTGCACTGGCGATATTATGCTACGTTGCCATCTTACACGTCTCTAACACCATCAGCCAAATAAATATTTTATGCCTTCCATAACATAAAGTCTATAGTTAAACATATTCCTAGAGTCAGTGGTATAAAGCAACATGTTAAATCTGCTGGCGTGTTGTCACTTGATAGACAATTGATATGACACACTGTAATATCCTCTCTATAGACGTAAATGCATCTGCTTATATTAGGCACAGAAAATGTTTCTCTCTAGTACAGACAACATAACAACATATTTCCTTGGCATGGCAGCCATGTTGTCGCATGTATGCACCCTTATCCAACAATCAGTCAGAAACACGAGAAACAGAAACAAAGCAAACTGACTTGTGCTTTTTTGTAGGGTATAGGAATGGGGGAATGCAGCGCATTTTGGGTATTAAATAGGAGACGGGGCTCAGCAGCAGTCCAATCAGCCGCTGTCGGCTCCATCCCTTCACACTTTGCTAGAGCTGTCTTTTAAACTTCTGATTTATCATTCTCCCCCAAGTGAGGCTGAGAAAAAGTGAACACGCAGCGGTATCCGTGCGTTGGCAGATGACGGGTTAGTCTCTATCACCCGATTGCAACACGACAGTGCTGCACACTTGTAGTCCCGTATAATACAGCGGCCCTTCATTTTTGCCAAGTGGGGGGCACATTTTGGGGTCCCTCTATAGTGCTGGGCGCTCTTAACATGTCTGGGTCTTTCTGCTCCTTCAACGCACTCCCCCTCCCAACCAAACCCCACCACCAGTTCTATTGATATTGAATGAAATGAAATACTTAGGCTGAAGGTCTTTAGTAAAATATCCAACTAGAATAATATTAAACTTTGAGTATGGATACCTGCAAAGCTCCAGAATAACACTTTTCTTTTAAGTATTTGCACTCAACAGCACGTTGCTGTTCAGTTGAGCACAACAGTCATGAGCAAAATATTTGCTCAAGTTGGGAAAAGTGCTTAATAGTGATGAATGAGCACAAACATCATTTGTGAAGATAAGCTGATGTCTGTTTACTTTTACAGGGCGCCCACGTTTTGTCAATATTTTAACTTGATCGATTTGCCGCATATATAAATTGTCCATGTAAACATTTTATGTAAACCTTTCAAAAAGATGTACTTCGGATAGTATATGAATTTGCCTGCAACAATAAAAAACTATTCCAGACTACTTTAGTTGCAGTATTTAATCTTGGGCTGTGGCACCTGCTATCTGCATGTGATTAATTGCACTTTGTTAATAAGTACATTCAGCAACAACTGTAGTGTTCAGCATTGACAAATATATAGAATAACCAAAGCTATTAACCCGACGAAGGACCTAGCCATTTTCTCACAGTAGTGATGTATGAGAGAGAAGCAAGCTTGCTTTCATGCACCTAGTGTTTATATTACAAAGTATTAGTAGATGTTACTTACTTTAATAAAAGGGTAATGGAATTCTATAAATCCATGGCCTTTGTTTTTGGGTAGTAATGAGGTCATTTCTGGAGGTTAAACAGGCTACACAAGCCAATATTCCACCTGGACTAGAAACATATAATACAGTAATAACTTTAGTCCAGATTGTTGAACAATATTCCACTTCATTGCATCACTGTGTTCTGGTAATTAATTTTGAGCCACATTTACAGTGACTCTGAAATGATAGTCCACTTATTTCTGACTATCTCAAAGTGGTTTCTCAATTGTATAGTTTGAAAAAGTATTATTTTACTATTTTCTCCTGTTCTGCTGAGATTTTTGATGGCAGTGACTTGAATAGACTTGGCGACCCAGTGCTTAAAGCTGGACCGTTATGTAATCTTATTAATCAAGGCCTTTAAATGCCTTTGGCTGGCAAAAATACAATTTTATAGAAATATCACATTTGGAAGATCCTGTACATGACAGGGTCATGTAGTTGTGCAGCATCTTTCAAAAAATGTTTCATTCTAACGGAAGAATTAATGTCATATATTTATGATGGTGCTTGGGCATGGTAGATATGGACTTACCGTCTCTATTAAACCTTTTCATAAATGTCATTTAGAATTGTAAAAGTCAGTGTAATTTGACAGGGTGGGAGGGTCCCCCCCGATCTATGTAAATGTGCACCTAATGCAGCACCTAAATATTTAATCCCCAAAACCGCAGCATGTGAGTAGACCAGTCCCACCCCCCCCAGCGTATCGGATGGCTCCTGCATTGCCGTGACAGCGCACTGGCCTGTCTGGGTCATTAATATTCCGGGAGCTCCACTCTCCACGGGCCACTCGCCTCACTGCAAAAGTCAAGCCTCTTTTGTTAACAAAATTATGTAAAGAGGAGAAGGGTTCGGGGCTGTGGGGGGGGGGGGGGGCAGGGGGGTTTTTAAAGGAGAGGGAAGACGCGGGAAAACAACACATCTCGTACATGTTACATCACTAATCCCCCCTAAATCAGTGATTATGTGGTTTTGTAAAGCAGAGATAAAATGATTAGGGTGGTGCGGAGGGGGCAAGATCTCCTACAGAGCACCAACGTGATTGCCAAGTCACACTTCGAATTGCAAATCAGGTGGGTGTTCAAGATATGCGGAGGGGTGTGTGTGTGTGTGTATGTGTGTGTGTATCAGGCTAGTATAGATTGCAAGGGGTGGGGGGGGAATTAGATGAGGAGGGGGGCGCTTTAGTATTTATGAGGGTAAACTCATTCGGCGAGAGCTCTTTGACAGAGCACAGACCCAGCCCTACAAGGACGAGGGACAGGCCCGTAATGTGATAAACGGCCCGTTTGATTCTATTCCAGCGGCCGCTGTTCCGAGTCCGACACTTGTAGCCCTTCAGCCTGCTGGGCACAGAACAGCCCCTGTCCATCGTTACAGTCACTGTGCCCTCCCACATTCAAGGGAGCTAAGAGACAAGGAAACCAAGGCTGCTGCTGCAGGTCAAAACTTTTTTCCCAGAATTTTATTTGCTTATTTGTTTGTTCATTTACTTATGTGTCATTTTTGTTAAGGAAATGACCAACAATTTGTTCTTTGGCGAAACTGCGACACATTCACCCATACTTAATAGAGCCAGTTCTGCCATTTGGTATTATATAGATGTTAGCCTTGCTAACTTATTGTTTAGCTTTTATTTAAAAAGCCCCAACTCTGTGTCATTACTGGAGGTCATCAGTCTAAAAACAGATTCAGCACCAGCAGCATATCTGTGCTGATGTGTGTCTTACACAGTGCCAGAGGGATAATTGGGCCACACTATTAAAGTGCGAAACACAAAGCCACATAAAATACTCGCACTACTCAATTAGGTGATTTATCGACTTTATGCAGTTTCACCTTTTCAGACTTTCAGCCTCCTAAAATAGGTACGGTACAATAAATGTTACTCTGTGTGCAGAGCGGGAACTGTTACACTTTGTGTAGTACCAGGTCACATGATTTCCAAACAAGAGCGGATACTGGCAAGGACAGGATGGGCAGTCGCCCAGGGCGGCATCTTCTGAGGGGGCAACGACCTAGCAAAGCACCGGTGCGGGCTTCCGCCCCAGCGGGAAATTGCAATGAAGCTGGTCTGGAAGGCACCACATGGACAACCAGGACTGGTTTCTGGAGAATTTTTTGCTTGATGGTGTTGCTGCAGTGTAAACAGGACGGAAGCTCAATGTGTTCCCTCTGCTGTGTGGATGTTACAGTGCAGTCGCTGGTTTGTACATAACAGCTGGAATCCATCACAGATCAAGAGCCAAATAATAATCATTGCATGTCAGACACAGAGCTCTGCCTGAGCAAGTGACACTATGCCAAAGATACATGTACTCTACTAGAATGTACTGTGTGTGTCTGTGTGAGTGTATGCTGGGGGTCATTCATACAGGAAACAAATAAACTCAATACAGACTGTAATCAACTAAAACTAAAAAATGCCAAAAGCCTCTCATTTTGTTTCGTTTTTTATGGTTAAGGTTTTTACACAGTTGTGTTGGGCTTAGTGCCGACATGGGACAGTATCCTAATTTCATTGCAAGTATGACTGTGCAATGACAATAAAGTGTTATCTTATCTTAGGGTTGTTTAGAGGTTAAGGGTGTCATTGCTGGGACTAGGGTTATGCCCATAGAAATGAATGGAGAATCTCTACAAAGATATGAATACAAACTTGTGTGTGTGTGTGTGTGTTTTATTGTTTGTGTACATATGCATATAGTATGTAAGCATGCCTGTTCTAGGATGAAGTTTAAAATGCTTGTATTCTGTCTTGATTGGCTAAGCTGGTTCATGCAACTTAAGACTGTTTTTTTTGACATTTTATGCCATATATAAACTACTGCATAATTTGCTCGTATGTGTTGGGGAAAAAAAACCCTGGGTTGTGTATTTCTTTCCTTTACAATGATTCCAATTGAATATCCATGGCACAAGGCACGGGTTGAAGGACAATTGGATAAAATCATGCCTATGTAAAATTCATATTCTCGAGCCTATAATGGTGAACTACCTCGAAGACTTCCAGATCTTACTTTTTTTCTTTTAAAAAATCTTTCTGGATGTTTGTCATCATGCTGAATCTCTACTGTCCAGAATATAATTTTTTCCAGTTATTTTCAGAAAGACAGCTGCAACGGGGGGCCTTATGCATTTTCAAGCTCGCCTTACTGAAGTCCTTAAAAGTGAAATCGCCTGCAAGTGCAACGGCGGGAGAGCTGGATGCAGCAGCTGCTTCTTAATGGGGCCTGCATCACCCTGACGAAGGGGCCCGACGTTTGGGGCCGGCAATGATTATTGGGGCATGCTGTTCATGCACCGTCCCAGTAACCAACAATGCCAGCCCTGCCCATCTTACAGAGCAACTCAGCTGTGAACGACAGGCAGTGTCCTACGGTAAAAACAGGCAAATGGGCTTCCCTGAATGAATGTCCCACATCAACACTAATGCTGTAACCGCAGACATGAAACAGAGAAATGCACAAAAGTGTCCACTTCTCTCAGTGTAAACACGAGAGAGAGGTTTTGGAAATCTTTAACCTTATGTACCTAGCAGATGCTGTACTCATTTGCGGCATTAAATCAATTCAGGTTTGTAGTTTCATTTGTCACAAGCACAATCATTCATACACTGTACTTCTGTGTAGTGAAACACTTTCCTGACTGCTTACTGTGCTTAAAAAATATTCAAAACAGAGAGGAAACAAAATAGCATAAAAAGATAAGAATGACAATAAATAACAATAAAGCAACTATAAAAGTAAAATGACTGCAAAGTAGGTAATAAAAATTGAGAGCAAAAATATGTGTAAGGAATGTGTGGGATGGATTGTTCAAAGTGCGGAACGGGCCTGGATAGCTAATACCGTGCCCCTTCAGTTCTGCGTCATGCATTGTATCATATTGTAATCTGGGGTTTATGGAGTTACGTCAGGACTCTTGGTTAGTGGGGTTACAGTGTGGTGTCAGTTACTCACACGCTGAATGCACTTCTAATTGGTTGCTTTCTGGTTAATGTTGGGTTAAATCAGGCAATAACTGACAGTATATGGTAACTCTCACTAACCAACCAACCAATCAAAAGCGTCAATGCATTTCGATCCAGTACTGTACAAAAAGTGGAAAAGAATCGGTAACACTTTACTTAAGGCAACAAAAATTCTTAGTAGTATCTCAGTTACTACTGAAGTACAAATTATGAACAAATACAGGCGCTACTTAAGATGAAAGATGTCATGATTAATTAATGATGATCAAACACGAGATCAGTATTTTACATGTGTTATTCATTATGTGTTCCTACAATATTTCCTTCAGTGATTCCTTCAGTAGCCCACTAAGATTTACGGAATTAAAAAATATAGTAACAAATATTACATAGTAACTGCTTGGGATAAATGATGTAACACAATTCATTAATGATGAACAAACACAAGATCAGCATTTCACTTGTGTTATTCATTATGTGTTCCTACAATATTTCCTTCAGTAGTTTACAAAGGTTTACATAATTAACAGATACAGAAAACAAATACCGTACTTGCTTGAGATAAAAGATGTGTTCATTAATGATAAACAAACAGAGATCAATTTGCAACTAACACTTAATTTAATTAATACATAAGTGATAGTATAATCCTACATTATTCCTGTTGCTTCAAGTGTTACCAAAGAATATTTTTTGCCATTTTTTAGCAGTATGCAGGAAGGCTTCAAATTTGTACCGATGCCTTCTTTGTTCTCCTGTGAGACGTAACGAGTGAGAGTGAAGCTTGGGGACTGGGGACCATTTTTCAGGGTTAAAGGCCTTGCTCAAGGGCCCAGTGATGATGCGACTACTCTACTGGCCTTGGGATATGACCTGCCGACCTTCCAGCGACAGGCAAATCATCCTAAACTGCAGAGGTCCTCGCCACCCCAGAAATGCCTGTATTGTGAAAAGGATTATATTTTTACAAAAAGTTAAAACTCTAAAAATATCTCGCTCATGGATGCCAGCCACTTGCGATGAGGGACACTAATTCTGTATCCCTACTGGTGTTTAAATTAAGTGCTCCTCTCAGAGGTGAAGGTCGCGTGCCCAGTTGCAGCCCACCCAGACTCCCCCATTCAGTGGACACCCCCTCGTCCTCGGTGGGTCTGTGTGTACTTCGCACATTAAAGCCGTGTCCCTTTCTCTCACCCTTGGGCGTGCACTCCTGACTGCATCTTCACTCTGTCCTCCTTTGTCTGTTGTTTAAGGTTATAATAAATGACTGTTTGCTTTTAAGGCATGAATCAATATTAGAGACATTTTCTTAGTTTGTCCAAAACCTCTTCCCTGGATCCGGGCTTCAGGTGCATGTGGTCCTGTTTCTCATACTGAATATATTCCCCAGGTAGGAAAGCCATTTCCATGACGTTCCTGTGTAACTCCCCACTCTGCACATGCTAACTCACCATGTCTCTGCATTTTTTGCGCTGCTCTTGTAATAGCTAACAAGCAATTATTCCCTTCACTGCACTCTAGAAACGTTAATGCATCTTTGTCTCCTGGACAGTCATCAAAACTGTAAGCATTAAGGGTCAACACTCACAACCAAAATTGATTATCACTATTTTGTTTTTTAAATAATAAAGTTACCTCCTCCACAAGCATAACCAGTTTTAGCCTTCTGATCTCCCAGAATACATTTCTGCCTGTATGATCAATGGTGATGCCCTGCCTTTGGAGTACATAAAACATATTCATTTAACAAGCACTTGATAACCTGAACGCACATGTAAACACATAGACACATATCTATTTAGCCGAAAGCTTAGAAAAACTTACAAAACTAACAGCCTGGTTGAAGTTAAACCGGCCACTTATCACTCTCAGGCGCCCAAGTGGTAGGAGACACATAGTGGGCTCAGCAGAGCCTTAATTAGAGGTGCCTCCATTGTTAGTGTCTCGTTCCGCCCTCTCTCCTTCCCTCTGTCTGCTGTTTTCAGTCTCTAATTGACCGGGACCAAACACCCCCTCACCCTGCAGCTCCAAACTCTAATGAGCCCCAGAGATGCAAAGAACACCCCCCCCCCTTAACTTTAGTATGAAAGACATGCTAAACACCGAGGCGAATGCCTGTGTTCTCAGGCCCGCACCAAAGCCTAATCTCTCCTCCTCTACTTTTCATATTGCACATGTCTCCGGGCTTCATTTAAATACAAACGAAAATAATCCGAGGGAAGGTGCTTTGAATACTCCGCCTAAATAATCATACCATACATTGATTGGAAATTGCTTTATGGCAGCGCTAAGCAAATAGACAAATAAATATGTAAATGAATCAATGAATAATTTGACAAACGGCAGTATACAATTGCTTCGTGATCAGGCTGGAAGATGACTTGTTGAAAATGTTAAGCAGGCTGATTTCCTCGTGGACTTACTGGAAAAATATACAAATGCGTGTTTCTTCTCCCAAATGCCGTTTAGCACAATCTTCTCTTCATTAAACCCCATAAAGAAATGCTGCTGAGAAAACAGCCCAAAGGAGCCATATCCTATTATCCTGCATATACTTTCCATGCCAATCCTGGAGGTCTGTGGCTCTGTCAGATGGGGCGTTGTACCTGTGATCTTCAGCTGGCTACTTCAGATCCCAGGGTTGGCAGGACGGTCTTCCTGCTGGGCGCCTCCGCAAGGCTCTTAATCCCCCAAGTTGCTCCATGGACTGGTTGACCCTGTTTTCTAATTCAAATCCTTGGTGCTGTCTTACAGATACATTAATAGATCAGCTACCCATCTCCATCAAAAGACTCTTGCCCCCTTTGGTCACCTTGAAGCTCCCTTTACCACGTGAGAAGTGTCATACCTGAGAGTCCCTACAGTTCTCTTGTGTGGTTCCCGGTGATGGAATGAGCTGCTGAACCACGTCTGATCATCGGACTGCATCACTACCTACAAGAAACACCTTAAAACCCACCAGTTCCATGAATTCCTCTACTGACCTGATTTTTCTTAGAAAGCTCTATTATTGCATCGACTGGCCCTTGCATACAGGAGCCTTATTAGGTTCCCACTTTGTTAATTGCTGTGTGTACTTGTGTAGCTGTTGGGTAGCGCCTGCTCCAAACTTACACCTCTACCTGGGCATTCATTGGAAGCTCAACCTCACTGCACTTAAGCCCAGCCGGGTCCTTGACAGCATGAATCTTTGCCATGTGCTATTTGCCTAAGTTTTACATCACTTCGGACTAAAGTGCCTGCCAAATATGTAAATATAAAAGCCTCTAAAAAAAGTATGTCATGTTGGATAGGAGGGCCTGCTGAACAAACACAAATGTAAATCCCTAATGTCAAAAAAGCACCCAGTACAACATCTGATGCTGGTCTAATCCCCCTGAATTTGGACCGAGCACTCAGTGCTACTTTGCCGTACGATTCTGTATGTGAGAGATGTGAGAAACACACTCCCTCTCATTTAAGAAATCAATCTGCTTCCCTTTCAATGAAAATGTAAATATTTTAAACACATACCAGCCGGCTAGTTGAAGTCATCTCTCGCATAATATCAATAATGCATTTTATGCAGTGATAAGTCGTAAGAAACTTCCATGCAAATGAGATCTAAGACTGCCAAAGTCTGGGACAAATGCGCATGGCAGTGACATCGTGGTAGGCTGAAGCGATTGAGGGCAGCCATGCAGGTAAAAATAAACATTTCCCCGCATCCAACCGGCACGTCGCAGCAGTTAGGAACAGTTTCAGCATGAATCAGGAAGAAGCTGAATGTAGAAGCATAATTCTGACTTAATTAAAAATAAGATTTAAAAGATTTTTTTTTTATTCTATTACATAGAATCACCTACCATCTGCGGGTAATGTAGAAGCTTTGAGAACAAGTGAGAAGGTAGTGGGGACTTGATGTTCTGTCACAACAGCAGCAGAGGGCAGGTGAGAGGCACCGAGCTCTGCAGAGACCCGAGACCCAGGACAGCGCCTACTGTTGTTCTGGGTGCGGTGGACAGGAGATGCTGGAGAGCGTTGAAGAAGCATTAGTAACCAGTGAAAAATCATCAGTTATAGTTAATCTTTCCTGAGCTCTTAAAATGATGGCATCAGCTTCATTTTTAATCATCAAATGACTTTGAAAAAGAGGGGTGAAAGGACTTTCATGTGGAGCATTACTTGCAGAGGTCTGGTCCATCTGGAGCTCATAGCAAGGTATTGAGTAAAAATCCAGAATACAACAAAGAAGGCCAGATTGTGGAAACATTCTTGAGGTGCACTGACATGACTTTGTATGTATGATATGGCATGAATGATAATGTTCAATGGGACAGTGTTGTTTTGGGTAGTCAGGAAGACATTCGAGGTTAAACACACCCATAGTGTCAATCTTGATGAATGTCCATTTTTCAGAGTTAATAACATCCATCCAGAGCCTATCTGGGGGGGTCCAGAGCCTATCCTGGAGGCTACGAGTGCAAGGTAGGGAACGAACTGGGACAGGGCACCAGACCATCGCAGGGCACACTCACACACCACACCGACACACATTCACACCTGCGGGCAATCTGGTAATTCCAATTAACCTCAGCATGTTTTTGCACTGTGGGGGGAAACTGGGGAGATTTAATAACAGTCAAACCATATTTGAAATCAGTCTCCTCATACCTGAAGGGCTTCATGTTTTTTGTTGTTCTCTTTCCCACTAGTAATTAGAAGCACCAACCTGGGACATGCGCACAGTCCATTGTGCACCAGAGCACTTTAGCTTTTAATCAGACAGAGCTTGACTATTTTAGAAAACTGAGTCTGAGTCTTGTGTGAGTGGCATCTGTGTAGTACGGATATCTTGTGGGAATCGTGTAAATTTCTAGGGCCAAGAACAGAGCCTCGCGGGCCCCAGGCTGACACCAGCCAGACCAGACACATGGTCAGTTTCTCCATATTAGTCAAGACAGGTGGTTTATTATTAAGAATGAGACTAAACAGTCTTTTGCGGAGATTAAATTACCCATCGTCAGCTAGGAATCAAGAACCTTAGAGGTTGCTGATTACAATAAGTATATCTGAACCAATAGTGGAACAATTCAGGTCAAGTGACCAAATTCAGGAACAAGTACAGCGAAGGACGTTACCTTGAAACTCAAAGGCTGGTGATCCGGGACCTTAGTCAGTTTATTATGATACCCGGCTGTTTAAATTTGAAATTATACTTATGTTAGTCGCTGCGGATAAAGCATTCTAATTTATTCCAATTTACAATTCTTAGCCACGTCTTAGCCATGAATGTGTGCCTTAAAATGGGGCAAAGCCTTATCCAGGATGCCGTTCCAAACACCAGGGTTGTTAAAGCCCAGTGACAGTGGTGGGCTTGATAACAATGGCGATGGCACTTGTGGATCTGACAGGTTAATGGCATAGGTGTTCTTAGGACAAAAATAGAAGAGATATTAGTCAATTCAGCAGTCACATTATCTAAGGATCGAGGGTCCTTTTTGTAATTTAAATTATGTAAATGAAAGAGGTTGAATCTTCCAGTGCAAATGTAGGAGAGGGAACAAGCTGTACTCTCTACATACATTCAATGGCCAGTATATTACATATAGCTACCTGTTAATGCTAATGGCTTCTATTCCAAACAGATCAAATCATGTGGCTGCGACTGATTACATGAAGCAGACAGACAGGGTCAAGGGGTTTAGGTACCGTGCAGCTTAGCATCTGAGCAGCTAAGGTTCCCGATGTAAGTGATTTGGAAAGTGGTGTGATTGTTGATGCCATACCGGGTGGGCCCAGGGTCAGAGAAACAGCCACCATCCTGAGATTGTCACACACTGCCGTGTCGAGGGTTTACCGAGAAATGGTGCAGTGACCAAGAAGGCATCCAGTCAGGGGCCTTTCTGTGGCCAAAAACGCCTTGCTTATGAGAGAGATTTGAGGAGAAGGCCAGACTCATTAAAGCTAACAGGGAGGCCACAAGTGTAAAACTAACAGCTCAGTGCCACACTGGTGAGCATAAAGAGGTCACTGAATGCACACCTTACTTACCTCTGAAGCAGTTTTGGACACAAGGTGAGTCCTGCCCAGTGCTACCTAGGACAGGGGTTGGCAACCCGCGGCTCTGGGGCCGCATGCGGCTCCTTCATCCTTATGCCCTAACCCTAACCCTAACCCTAACCCTAACCCGCGGCTCTGGGGCCGCATGCGGCTCCTTCATCCTTATGCCCTAACCCTAACCCTAACCCGCGGCTCTGGGGCCGCATGCGGCTCCTTCATCCTAATGCTTTTTTTTTTTTTTTTTTACAGAGTTCAATGTTCAAAATGTTTTCTTTGCATAAATAAAACTTCATAAGTAACACACTAGCCTAGTTTTTTTTAAATAGCATAAAGGCAAAAAATATATGCAGTGTTATCTTCATTTTAGATGTCAAAAACGATTTGCGACACCCGGTGTGTTTCTCTTTTGTGGAAACCAGGTCCAAACGGCTCTTAAAGGTTGCCGACCCCTGACCTAGGTGTACCTAATAAACTAATAGCATGAAAAGCTATGAGGAAGTGATTACTTCACATGATATCATGCAAATAACCATTAATCCACTTAATACAGCCCGATCAGATTCTTTCATTTACTTTCTCTGTGTTCACGTGGGTTATTATTTACGCTTAAAATTCTGGTCCTAAAATAACCATAATGAAGATGCAAATTACCTTTTTCCAATGAGAAGATCTTCTATAGTCCTTGCCCTTTTTAATTTCTTGGACATGGAGATAAACGCCGACGAGCGTGCGAGAGTACCAAAGTGTGGTATGCACAAGGACTTCCGGCCTGCACTGCTGGCTGCAGCGTCATAGTGAGGAGGTCAGGAGGAGGCAAGGCTCCTGGGTTCTCCTTCGGTCTGCCTCCCTCACGGACCTCATGACACCAGATTCATACGCAGCCAGAGCCTTTGCGAAATAATGGAATCTGACTCATAAATATTTCAAGCTAAAAATGCTGTCTCTCGGTCTCTGCGTGTCAAAGAAATTGGCATTTTTCAAATCGCAGACACTCCCAATCCTTTTATTTGTGCGCTTTGATGGTTTTATTGTTTTTCACACTCATGTTCCCATGTTGTTTCATTGATCTTTTCCACAATTATGACATCTAGCTAACAAAAAATACATACTTATTTTCTAAAGTGAATACTTGGGGAATTCAATGGACTAAGTTTGGCCTCTGACTTGTTATTTTTTTATTGGCATCATTCAAAAAAATGCACCTTTCAGCAAGAATAGACATGCTTTTTAGGAGGTCAAGTTGACGAGGATAATATGTCTAAATATAATATACTGAATTATCTATAGCAAAACTGAATGAATTGGGTTAAACCAACTTATTATTTAGTGAAATGCGACAATTCAGCCCCCGCTCAACACTAATTAGTGTCCTGCTCGTAAAACGGTAATGGAAGATTCTGGAAGGTCAGTAAGGTGGCATAAAGTCTTAAGTGGTTCGGTCTGTGACGTCACATTTCCAGGGTCCTGCTTTGATTCCTGTGCCTGTGTAAGTTTTCCACAGAGTTCCCATTTTCCCAAATTGGCACCTCTAAATTCCCCATAGTGTGTGTGTGTGTGTGTGTGCCCTGTGACTCCAGGGATTAGTGCCAAGCTAGCCATGATCCCACACTGGATAAGTGGCTGTGGAAAATGGGTTAAGTGTGGATAGAAATTCCTATCCAGAAATGTCAGCAGTACCATTAAGACCTTGGATGCTGTATTTTTGACTTAATAAAGCAATTTTAGCCAATTTACTGCAATATAAAAATGTTTTTGTTTTACATTTTCAATAAAAGTGTCTGTTGTGGAAATAGATTTATCCAAGGGAACTCAAACCCATTCATCAAAAAAATAAAAATAAATAAAAAAAAACAACTTGCTTTAGAAATGTCATGCTACCATTTATATTTCATATACTTAAATGCAGAATCTCAAGAATAAGAAAGGAAATGCAGGAAATTTAAAAGAACACAAGACATGCTGCTGACATGCTGAGATACCGTTATTACTTTAGAATGTAAATACTGCCCAGTTTGTAGAGTTACATGGTGTGGTGATGGGACAGCTTCAGATCGAAGCCTCAGACTGTTATTACTTTAAATGAGAAGCATCTATAGGTGGCATTAATATCTCTCATGTAGACCACTAATTTATGAATGCAGGTTATGAACACAAAAATAGATACTCACGCCACAGAGACTTAATAAGATATTATGTATTGACTGCACATATATTTAATTTCCAATGCTGCTTTAGTTTGATTTATCAAATACTTCTTCGCCTTTTTTGCCCTTCATCTGATTGAATTTTGTATTGTTTTATTATAAGTCTCATTTAATACGTTTTATCTGCCACGTGTTCGTGTTATGAAAACCATTGATAACGGTATATGCATATTAATCTCTAGATGGTTACAGTATTTCATCCCATCCAAGCGGCACCCTAAACTTGTGACCTGTACTTTCTGGGAGATGCTCCAGGGCCGCCTCCTGCAACACTGACCAGTATTAGAGTTTAGAACCTGGATCGCTGGCCGGATGGATGGAAAGAAAAACATTTTTTTTCCCCAAAACGGTTTGACGTCTGATGATAAATGCTGCTTAAGGTGGAAATAAAACCGCAGTATTTTACGGATTCCGTGACCACCCTACTAGTGAATCGCAGTACCGGTCGACTATAAAAAGCGCGCCGCTCGCTCCGCGTACAACCTGCGCCTGCTGACGTCAGGTAAAAAAAAATTTGTGCGCGCAACCCAAGCACCCGGTAGAGCCGGGAGCGCGCTCCGCCTGCCTTTCAGAAGCGAATGCGGGGAGCCGGATTCTGGACCTTGCATGGTCTCCTGTGGAGATCTCGGATGCCAGTGCAGGGTACAGAACGAGTGAGAGAGAAAGAGACAGAGAGAGAGAGAGAGAGAGAGAGGGGGGGAGGGAGCGCGCAAGTGAGAGAAAGATAGACACAGCATCTGCGTGCAGTTAGTGCGGCTATGTGGGAGCCCTGGCAAGCGCACTGCACTCGGAATTAACGGATAACAGCACATCCATCCTATGCTGCAGAGTTTGCCGTTGGCAGAATTTTATTATCTTTAAAATAACGCATCTGGAATACAGCATACCAAATAATGGGGACGCATACTGGAATTATTAAACCCGACTTGTTCAGTTTTTGATTAAAAAACTGCCCCCTCCAATTCATAGGGTGTTTAAACCGTCAGTTATTTTTCTTTTCTTGCGTTGTGTATGTTTTCTGTTCGCTTTTCTTGTGTTCATTTTTTGTATTTTGTACGCCTGTTTTTAAAAGATTATTCTTAGTTGAATGCGTTTGTCGGAGAACAGGGGCGCTCCGCCAGTTGCAAGACGGAGGAAACGTTTGGTGCTGCATCAGTAAATTATACCCACTCTCCTGAACAGAGACGTGTCAGAAATGGGAAACTTCAATAGGATCTTCGCAACAGCACGGAAAATATTCAATAACTACTGCTAACAGCGATCAGGTATTGTTTGCATTATAGTTTTTTTTTTTCTTTGGTTGCAACGCGAATTGCTTACAGATCAGGAGCTGAATTGTGTGGACAGTTCTACCGTATTGATTAGGGTGCTCCTGTTTCGGAAGGAGCACGCAAGTAGAATCGCTGTAGTTTTTATTTAAATGCCCAAACAAACAGATCGTTATCGCGAATCCGTCACATCTCCATAAAGGGTATAAAGTCAATGATATCATTTGTATTCAGTCTGAGAGCAGCTGAATCTGTCACATTAGTGATGCTTTTAGCACCGATCCGCATCAGCGCGATGCAGTTTCACCATCGCATAGTCGCACATCCTTCAGTTTGTAGCTACTTGAGATTTTTCTTGCAGTCCCCGTAATAAAGCACGTTTTATTTCGTACGGAAAGATTGATTTTTATTCATTTATTTTTTTAAAGACGCTTCAAATCCCGTGGTAGATCGAATGCTCGTTTCACTATTTTACGCCAAGTATGTGATTATTAGCGTGCCACATCGTTATTTTTTTGCAAAAGAAAAAGACCGGGACTCGTTCGCAGTTTGACACTGACACGGGCTTCGGTCCCCAGCGCTGCAGTTCCGCACCTTTCACTTATTCTCCGTGAATGGGTGAGACAACATTTAGTATGAATCTGCATACTTTAGAATGGATGCCATCCCTGATTCTAAACAATCACCTTATTTGTGGGCCCCCCTTTTTGCGGTGTCATTCATTTGCAGATAAATTGATAGTAGTTATAAATTCGAGAGCTGGAGAATCGCTGCGTGATTCCCCTCCACCCTTCATCGGGACGATCGCATTTCGACGCTGGAAGGTAAAACGGTAAATATAAGTGTGCTTTGGCGCCCGCTGTAGTCATTGCAGACAATAGTTGAAGATTACCCGAGTGCGATCGGTCTTTTACTGCGATTACTCTTCTTCCTCCCTCGCCGCCCGGTGCCGTCCGCAAGCGAGCAGGTGGTTTGATCATCCGGACTAAGGGGACCCTGCACCGGCAGAGCAAACCTCAATCTGCCGAACCTGCCGCCGCTGCATGGAGGGCAATTTTGAATGTTCAGATCTTTGAATTTCCGAAATCTGATTTCCCCTCCATTACGATCGATCTTTGCATCCAGTTAGTGAGAGTTACTCAGAGATCTGTACTGCGGTCAGTTGCCTCTCCGAGCATTCCGTGCCATACTTACTTGGTATTTAGAATGCATTGGCTCGTTTAACCTCGATGCCAAACTGTTTTTATTACTATTATTGCGATTGATCTACGCATTTGACTTTAATTTTTATGTCCAAAGCATAAAATTCGTCTTTCCCCACTGGAGATTGATCTTATTTTCTAACCAATAACACCTTTAATGTTTTAGCGTAGCATCGATTTCATGCGCACTGTACTTGTGCACTGAATGAGACGCCTTCTCTAATCCCTTACTCTTAACAACTGCCTGCATTTACATCAGATATGGCATATAAGGTGACTCATAATTTGTTTTAACGCCCCCCCTCCCCCCCCCCCAACACCACTCCAGCAAAATAAAAAGACAGATCCTGAAATGGGAATTGTACCCACTTTGCTTGACCACAAGGCTTGACATTGCCATTTACTTCGGAGTGGGCACACGTTCACCATGAGTTTACCATGTTGCCATTGTGCCATCTCACAGGTACTTCAGAAAATCCATACTCTTTGGGGGGCGAAGGGGGGGGGGGTGGCTTGAACGTTGCGTGCGGTCAATTCCCAGCAAAGAGAACGACCCACCCACCCCCCGGCGCATGTATGGCCATACGTGGACGCCCGCATATGGACCTGGAGCCAGGCGACAGCTTGGACTTCCCTGGTTGAGCAGTCGCTGTCGATGGCGCTGTTTCAGCCCCCACCCCGCCGCCCCTTCCCCTCAAACACGCATGCTGTCCCAAGCCCCTGCCTGCTTTCCTAGCGGTCCGCGGCCGGTGTGATATGTCACGTCTGCACACCGAGCTTCGGCTTGATATTTTAATTCCACCACACGCTGTCTGCTTGCGTCTTATAAGCTCGATCAGACCCCCCCCCCCCCACCTACCTCCTCACCGGCGGGCTGTCACTCTCCGACGTGCACGCGCGCGTGCGTGCCCGCGCATGCACGCCGCCCCCTCGTCCAGCGCCGCCGCCGCTCGCGCGCCACTCCGCTCCTCACGTGCCGCGGTCGCTATTTAAGTGCCCTGCTGCAGCTCTCCGAAAAGTGCGCTGCCTTCCCATGGCAGTGCTGACCGTGGGACGTGCGAGCAAGGGGCGTCACCCAAATGCCTCTGTGCCAGCCTGATGCATAACACCTCCATAATAAAGTAGTCGCCTCAGAACACCAAACTGGATATCATTCGCTAATTAATTAGGTCTTTTGGAAAAAAAAATGCAAGATGTGCAACCAGGGGAATTGAAGAAACAAATTGCCTTGAATTACTTGGATAATGTGCGATTTGATTAAAATTGATCGCATGAGGATAAAATTGCCCCAACAAAGTGTGGTGGGGAGTAGACACTGAGCTGATTTGATTTAAGAAGCCCATTAAAAAGACAAACAAAACACAAAAGCTTGGGACCTTTCAGAGGCCTAACTATGGTCATGCTGGAGGTGGATCTTGGTCCCCGGTGGACTTTACTCTGCTTGGCGTCTTTCCAGCCCAGTTTAGCCCTTGTGTCCGTCCGCCTTCCACTCGGCCTTCGGGCCAGAATAGTCTGTGTCCAGGAGAAGCCCCACAGCAGTGTGGGTTTATGTGCATTTTTTCATTATGTTCAGTCAAGAAGGAAAATAAAAGCTGCAGGTCTGTATCGATTCCTTCGAAGCCTGTTTTATAGTAGTGGTTACCCAAGTGGGTTTGTAGGTAAACGTGCTCTAGATGGAGAGGGCTTTTTCAGTATACGGAGGCTGGCTTTAAATGTGATCTTTTCTCCTGGTGACCAACTTCAGACGTGGCATTCAGCCTTTTCCTTTAGGTATTCACACAGCTGGTCAATTTATTTTTTTTTTGGAAGTTTTATGATCTCTTTATTAATCACTTTTGAAAGGCTTTGGGGTATTTGTAGCACGAAAAAATATCCTTCTCAGAACTATCATCACATTTTGACTTGAGAGAGCATTAAGATTCCTCTGCAATTAATGATCTGGTGATCTTTCAATCAGAATATTCAGGTTTTCCTTTGGCATATTTAAAATATGGCTTAGGTCCAAACTAAATTTAGTCGCAGGAAATAGCACCATGTAATACCCCTGTGTCCCTTAAGATCATAGCGTAATGCCTTGTGGTTTTCACTGCGACCCTGTACTGGGTAAGTGGCTATGGAAGATGGATGGATTGCTTTGGGATTTTTAATGTATGTTAAGACTCGACGGTTCATATATCAAAGTTTGAATATACCTTTTGCCTTTAAGGGGATTAAAAGGTTTCACTTTTGGACTTGAATGGGATTTTACCAGCTGTGTCAATGGCCACACTGAGTCTAAGAGTTGTGTCAGTGTTTAAATTGTATTATTTTGGCAGGGATAGCACATTTACTGCACTAAATTGACGCAATATAAACCTCCACATCAGGCTCGGCTGTTTTCTCCTTGTTTGACCTTGCTTGCCGTTGTTCCTCTAAAACGAAGCATCTCTACTCATTTGCTCTGTCTCCTGTGTTTTTAACTGATCGCTGAGATTTAACAGATCTTGCCCCAGATCTTGCCTCATTTCTAATTGTTAGTATGCAAAAATGGTCTGGCTACTTCCAAGGCTGGGACTGCGCTCTTACGCTTACGGATAAAAGGTGCTTAGGAAAGCTGGCATTGACTGGCGGGCGTGACGCATCTCTCGTTTTTACCAAGGTTAGCTTGTAGGGGGGTGCTTTTGCAGCGAAGCGCTCAGGCGCCACGCTGGCCCCTCCAGGACCCCATCGGCCCGCCTCTCCTCCCATCAAAAAGGATCAGAGTTTCTCATGAAAGTTACCATGGTGACATCATCCCTTCAAAGTATAGCCTAACCTGTGTGCAGAAAGGCGTGGCCCTGTTGGCCGCACCACTAGGGGGCAGAGTGGAGTGAAAGTGTGCGCCGGTGCCCCCTGTCATCGTCAGCTCAGCGGGATAGAAGTCTCTTTTCTGTATGCCTTTGTGTGCGACAGGGGGTTGGCACTGCCGCCCCATCCCACATGACAGTGCCAGTGGCTGGGCTACGGAAACAAGACTGCAGCTTTATAAGGCAGTATATTAAAATTCAAAAACAGGGCCAGGGGCTAGTTTTTAATATAGGAGTGTTGCTACCTTTTAACAATTAAACAGTCAAATGAAATCAGCCATTTAAAGGAACAAGGCGTTAATTAATCCTGAGGGAGAGGAGATGCACAGGTCCTCCTGAATCAGCAGAGGCTGCGATAGGAGACAGCTTGTTGTGTGCTTAGTCCTCAGGCTGTTGTGTAGGTAGCACTCGGGGGCGGGGGGAGGGGGGGGGGCATTGTATCCCTCTTATCAGGCATCTAATGCCTCTTATCAGGTCAGTCCATTGGGATTGTGGGCCGCTTTTTGTTTCCCCACAAAGAGCATCCTGGGAAAAGCGAATGAAATTCTGTGTTGTTTTCGGTTTCGGTTAACGTCTGGCCAGGGACCGCCTCGGGACCCTTACTTTGATGGCATTAGTGAATCGATTCTCTCCATCTTTTATGTGCTCCTATTAAAAACACATAGCTACCTCCAAGCAATGGCGATGTCTAGCCTTTTATTTAACTGATTCTTTTCTCTGTCTTTCTCTCTCTCTCTCTCTCTCTCTCTCGGCTTCCACCTGGTAAAGCTGAGGGATCGAGAGAAGTCTTGGAGCAATGTCAAAAATATAATAGTAATAAATTCCTCTTCTGAAGTATGTGCTTTGTTAGCAGCACATTTAAAACTTGTTGGTAGAGTGTCAAAGCCTCACTGTCACCGCAAAGCTACTTATTGGTGTAATCCAAGCTTTTTATACCAACTGTGCCGAGTGCATTGTTCGCGGTGTATAGATTGCAGAAAATCCCTTCCGCTGACTGTCAGACTTGAATCTGCATGAGCTTCTGAGACCGTTTCAGGGGGTATGTTACAGCACGCTTTGAAAGGGCATCATTATTGGGCTTTTCCCAGTATTCTATCAAAAACTGGATTGTTTTGTAACTAAGGGACGGTCTGTACTCACCTGTGTGTGGGCCGCCATCGCGGGCACACAAATCCTGAGTCACTACCAGTGGTTTTGTTACAATGGATTCTTTATCTGAATGCACTGAAACATTTTCACAATCGTTCTGGCAAAGCAATGTGGGTAACATTTCCATTACACTGCTGTTTTGGTATTTTCGTGAATTGTTTTCCAAATTATGGAGTTATTCAATGGCCACATTGACAGTATGCAAACCATTACAGACGTGGTGGCACCTACCTCATCAATATTCAGTGTGTTGGCCACTGACTTTGAAAAAAAGAGTGTCGCTCCAAAGTTCTGATAATTTAGTAATCAAATCACATGAAATTTCTGAATTCAGTGATGTGCTGCCAACACCTATGTCTATAACCTCCATAGCTCAATAATTTGAGCTCTATAAGCTCAAAAGTCTTGGCTAGAAATGTTTATAATGTGATTTTTTACAATTTCTCAGCGCCTCTGAGAATGGGTTTTTGTTTTGTGAGAAGTGTATGTTTAAAGTTGATTTTGACAAAAAATAGAATAATCACATTCTGAATGGTCTCGACTTATTGGTGCTGAGCACTTGCCAAATAAAAGCATTTGCAGCACTTTGTGATCCATGTTTTTCAGATGAAATATTAGATGAAATATTTAAAAATGTCTGGCCATTTCTGACTACCCTGAAAGTGGCTCAGAGGCCTTCGACTCCCGAGGGTTATCTCAAATGCCTCGCCATCTATCATATGGCAGTTTATTCTGTATTTTGTATGTTTCCACATTGTAGTTTTTCTGCCCATTTGTATTTGTTCAGTTGCTGTTTATTTTTTCCTTGAACATTCTACAGTGAAATGCCTACACAAACGTCATAAGGTTATAAGCACAATAAGGGTGCTAGGGTCTCTAGGTTGGGTTTACTGCCGGAATGTTGTCACACGTGTTGCCCTGGCAACCTGCTGATATAAACTAGATTTGTTTGCTGCCTTGAAGTAAGTTGGATCTCAAGGACCTACTCCAAAATGAAAAAGAAAAAAAAAAAACCCTTTGATGGTTTAGAAATTTTGCGTTCTGTGACATGGATCTGCTTCTGTAACGAATGCCATTTATTACAATATCCCGTGGTGCGGACGCAGGCCGCACACATGCCTGGGGAGTGCCGTCCTCTGCCATTGAGAGACTTCTTTTTATCTGAAAAATGGGCTAAATTGAGTGTTGTTCATGAGATCTGAAGGTGACTGATGAGTTTCGGCCTTGTTCCTGCAGCAGCGACCCGTCGGTTCGAGAATGCCCTGCGGAAACCCAGAGCTGCAGAAAGCCCAGAAGAGGCCCTTTACTGACCACAGACCTGCTGCATTTATCCCCAGTCACTATACTCTATAGAAACCATGACTCTCTTAAAACAATAATAAACTCTTCCATGGACACTCAGCTTTTGTGCTGAGAGATACAACTCCCATCCTGTTTACTAATATACTTTTGTTTATGGTTAGAATTATGTTAATGAATTCAGCATGACTTACGCTACACTGGGTGCATGATAGCATAGAGCAACAGACTGACAGAAAATTGTACTGTAGCGAGAGCTTTTAGTTCTAACTGTCGTTTTCAGCAAAGTGACTAAATGTTCCTTACATCAGATAGACAGACAGATAGATAGATAGATAGATAGATATTGGCATCTCTGAATCAGCCAAGGTGAGTGTGTGTCCTCTGTGGGACTGGCATGTCCTGCAGGCCGACCCCTGCACGGTCCCACGCGTTTCCCGGAAAATCACCCCCCAGCTGGCCGTGGCCACACTCTAGACTGACTCCAGAAGTGGTCCAGAAGATGGATCAGCTTCCTGCACATCGAAAAGGTTGTTTTTTCTATGCTAAACTTCACAAGATCCTTGCGATACCCCTGAGGAAGTGATGGATTTGAAGAGCTTCCCTCTCATTTCCTTCAGCCTAAGCGAAGGTCTTATCACTCAGATGTTCTGCTGCTGGAATAAGTGATAAGATGGAAGCCATCCAAGTATCAGAGCAAGTTTGGAGGATACACCCCACCCCCACCCCGTGTCCGTCCCCAAGTCCCTCTGCCTCCCGTGACCCTTCGAAACTCAGAAGTCCCCAGGGAGATCGCCGGCTGGGTCTAGCTCTCCGCAGCCCATCTCGCGATCCCCCGAGCCAATCCGTCAGCGCGGCACTGAGCCGCCAAGCTTGATGTGATGCACCCAAGCGGCCTGGGCCCATCTGTATTCGCGGCCAGCGCACCTCCCGCCTCGCCTGCGCGGTATAGCTCTTTCTGGTTCTGTCCCGCGCTATTTAGTCAATGGCTGCAAAGTGGAAATGAGGTCCTGATTGAAGACGATTAGACATGGGAGGCTTGGCCTGGAAATTGGCTTGGAGTTATAATGGAATGGCAGATCGGCAACTTGAATGCACAGAATCAGGCCTTTTGAGCATTTTTCTCTGTATGGGTTTCTGATCATGCTGAATTGACTATAAGGGGTTTATTGGGGTGCTGTTTCTCATTGGCTGCTGTCGTGGCATTGGATTCTGTGGGTGCCTCCGGCAGGCCGTGCCTTCTTTCAGCAATTCGGGGATCTCTGTAACGGTGCCGGTTCCTCGAGGTCACGTCATTTGCCGGCCTGAACGCTTAATCACGTTTTTTTCGCAGTGGTCTTTCAATCATTTGGATTCCAAATGTGTCTGTGGATGTAATTATAGGAAATGCTGTGAACTCGTTATGATGTTTTGGTGTGAAATTTAATAACCCTGAATAATAACTATCTACAGGAATGTTAAAGCAAGGGTTTAAAAGTTAAAGCAGATGCAACGGTTGGTGACCTTGCTGTAGAAGTGCACTTATGTGTTGCGGGTATATGTTTGTTATTACGAATGATGTTGTGACTTACTTTGTACTCATTAGGAATTCAGTGCCTCGTTCTGTTCTCGTTTTTTTTGCATCCTGGGCTTAAATGCCGTGTCCCCTTTGGGATTTGTATTCCGCGTCCATAAGCCCCCGTGTGTTTGTTCCAGCACAGAGGCTGTCAGTCATGCTCCCAGGGACCATTGCACCATTGCGTGCTGTTTTCTTTTTGTTCCAGCTGACCTCTCAGATTAATAGGCGTGCCCTTTAGCTTTCGAACGCATTTATCTATTTGTTTTCTTCTTTTAAAAGAAGTTTTGGTGTTGCATTCACGCGCAGGGAAATGTTCCTGTCATTTCATACACGTGCTTCTTTTAATTGAATAATCAAGTTGACCTTAATTACAGTTATTTCATTATTTGATTAATTAACAGCTACTTAATGGTTCCTAGTCCCTAAACAATTAAGTGAATTATTTTAATGGATTGTTATTACGTTCAGATGCATGTTTTAGCTATACTGCATTACCATACTACACCCTTGACGCTTTCAGAATGTTCCATGGCTTGTAGCTAATTGCTTGCAGTGACCTGCTGGCAACGATAACCCACCATTTTATGTCGTGCTAAAGCCTTCAAACTTTAACCAGGCACCATTTTTACTGGCATATTCTTTACAAAATAAGAAAAGGTGTGTTATCAACAAAGGCTTGACAAAAATATTTTAGCGTCAGGCTTAGCCCACCTCAGTGACAACACAAACTGTGCAGTAGTGTAAGGTCTTGACCACCTGTGGTCTCTGTAGCATCTCACTGCCTTACATTAGGTCCACCACGACTGTGCAGTATCCATCTCAGAATCCATCCACCAACAAATTTTGCTTCCTTCCTTCCTTGCTGGCTTGATTCCTTACTTCTTTCTTTCCTTCCTTTTTCTTACCTTCTTTCCTTGGGTCCTTCCTTCTTTGTTTCTTTCCTTCCTTCCCTCCTTCCATCCTAGCTTCCTTCTTTCCTTCCCTCCTACCCAGCTCCCTTCCTTCCTGTTCCACATTTAGGCCTCATGTTTTGGGAGATCAGTCGC
>JAODKL010000047.1:13997694-14010942 GCA_026780765.1 Petrocephalus schoutedeni
TCCTCCCTGCAACTGGCTGGCATGCCATCCTAGCCGATGCCCTGCCTCATGCCCCCCGCTTGCTAGAATAATCTTTCATGAGCTTGACGCAGTGCCGGATAAGCGGAGATGGATGGAGGGGGTGGAAGACGGCGCCGTGACGCAACCTGTCCGCATTTTATGCTCGTATTTAGCAGATTGTTGGAGATCTGTTTAGTCACTGTGATCTGGGGGGGCTAGAAACCTACCTCAGAATGCCACAGTGGGGCAGGTAGTGGGGTGGATAAGGTAAGATGAGGAATCTCCCCCGTTCCCCCTCCCGATGGGCCTTCATTTGAATGCACTGGGGTTTATTAAGTGGTACCTGCATAGAATGGCACTCCATAGGGGAGAGTGGCTGTGTTGGTTTGGAGGGACACTGTGTTGACACTGCTGAGCCTAGATTGGTACCTCATTAATAATTAGGCCACGGGAAACAAATGATACTAAAGGCCATTTTATCATGTGTCGCGAAGGAGGCTGTAATTGATGGGGTACTGTATCTCATTAGGCTGGGAAGAGGCGCGTCTCGATACACATCCCCGCACTGCACCAGCCTGCACCACGCAGCCTCTGGAGGCTCCGCTAACCTCGTTGTTACTGCATTGTCAGAGTCTTATTATTATTATCATTATTAATATTAGTGGTAGGGTTTCCACGCAGCTCTTTATAATCGCCTCCGTGCCGATAGCCTTAAAATCTCATCACAGTTACTGAATCAGAAATCGGACAGAACAAAGGCCGGCAGATTCCTTTGTCTGTTGCTTCCTGACAACCGAATCTTTGATCTTTATCCAGGCTGTGCGGAAGCGAGGCAGCCCCCGTTCTCCCGGGACGAGGCAGTGCCCGCGCGCGTGTGTGTGTCACAAAATGTTGTCGCCGCTAAATACTGAGTCAGGCGACCCAGTCCGCTGCCTGTGGGGCGGGGGAGGCGGCAGTAATCAATGCTAATGAAGGACGGGCACAGATCCTCAATCCACTGGGCGCCACCGCAGGAGCTGAAGACAGCAGGGTGGACCCCTGACACGTGATGGATCTGCATTGCTCAGGCGCACTTCGGACCAATCGGGTTTGAGATCCGCCCACTGCCAAAAGACAAATTACAGAAGTCGCTTATATTTGCTCTGTTATCATGTCCATGCACTTGCAATCAAATCATTATTTTTTACTGAAGTATTTAACAAAATGGATGCTCTTTAGCCATCAATGGGTGCTGTAAAGTGATGTCTGGTAGGCTGGGGGCAAAGGGTGCAGTTCTGATCCAGATTACTACAGGCCCAATCCCCTAGCTCAATAGAACAATTTGGGGCAAGTGATTAGTTTAAAAAAAAATCATTTTTACAGCTATTTTTATAGTCACTAAATAACCAGGTAGGGATTCCGTAATCACCCTAGCCCACTGAGCTGTTTTCAGCAGGCAGTCACCATGGGGTAAATCTTTCCTGCGATATCCACAAATTTCTAGCAGGAGATAATGAAATTTGGGAGCTGGATCACGTAACGATCTGGTACTTTTATCTGCTGTCTCGTTTTTTTGAGTGTTCAACTCAGTTTTTTTTTTTGCACTTACATGTATGAGGTGTCCAATCCAAAGACAGCTGATTTGTGGTAAAAGATTCAGAGCATAATATTTTCACTGGTGTGCATGTGTGTGTGTGTGTACAGATTTTGATATACTTTTTCAGTCCTCACAATTTCAGATTTCATTTTATAAAAATCTGTGAATGCAATCAAAAAAGTAAAAAATGCCAAAGGTCTTGTATTTGGGTTGGTTAGTGCTGGGTAGGGGTTAAGGGTGTCATGATTGGGATTAGGGTTTTCCCATAAAAGTGAATGGGCAGTCCCCACTAAGGAATACAAATGTGGGTGTGGGTGTGTGTCAGTTCCACTCGACATTCAAGGCATAACCAGTGTCATTTCTGAATGTGTTTAATTGACAACCCTTCACCGAAATATTGTGCATTTACAGTTAATAGCAGTTTTACCTAAAACCACACATAATTTACAGACATTTTTACAGCTTGTTATTGTACCTTAGGAATTCAGGGAAGAGGTGCCAGTGACATCAGCAGTGTGTCAGAATGACATCATTATGGAAAGCCTAGCCTGGTTAGCATAGCTCAGCCACTGAAAGATTTATGTATACAATTTATATATATATACGTGTGTGTGTGTTTGTATAATTATGTGATTTTGTGTATTTTTTTTATAATTATGTGTATTTTTGATTTGTTTTCAAATCTTCTATAGCAATAATAAAGCAGTATATAGGCTTCCCTCCTGAGGGGCCAGCTCATGTCTAATGGTGGTAGGAGACTATTAAACTGCCATAATTCAAGACTTCCTGAGCATCCTCACAGACGGCCCCCGAGGCTTTGCACACCCACATGGTGTGTGTCGCTAGGATGCTGCTTATTTCGCTTGCTAGCTCAGTCGCTTCATTAAATAGCTGGTCCAAACTTGATCTTTCTGCGTAGTTCATTTCAGTCTGGGATGCAGTTCATCTCTGATGCTGACCGGACACAGTGGGAACTATTTCCAGATGACGACAAATGTACCTCGAATTCTATCGTGACGGACTGCGTTTTTTATTTATGACTATTGCGTGTGTTAGGGCAGAGAGACTCCACTTAACTACTTGGCGTTTCGCTTGATCAGGAAATGCATGTGCAACCTGGACGTGAATCTTCTGTGTAAATCTTCACTTAGTGCTTCTCTCTTGCTATTTGCTGCAATACTTGGTGCGGAGGTGGATGTTTCTTGCATGGCGGGTCACCAGAAATATGGGACACTTAGGGGACACTGTGTGATGATGGCCATTCATTTATTACTTATTTATTATTCTTTATTAGTGGGAAGGGTGCAGTTATTATAATAACTAAGAGAGTGTTGGCTGTTGAAAGTTCAGGATGGAATCTGCCGTTTTACTGATGAGAATGTTAGTTGAATTGCTATAACTGCCATTATATACTATATACTGCTGTATATAAACAAAAAATCTAGCAGTTTTACATAAAACAAACATCTGCTATGGGGGAGCTTGGCTGATTCTGTGAACAGAAGCACATGACCTGGGGATATTCATTTCTGGGACTTCCCCCATTTTTTTAGAATTGCATGGGGATCGGGGCAAAAAGAGAGAAGCAAGCCTCCTTAATAATAACTGTAAATGTTCTGGTTTGGAGGTAAAGCAGACTGCAGGCAGAAACCCAGACAGGGGGAATGTGGGGCTCAGATTTGGGGTTACCGTAAAACAAAAGCATGCAGGAACAGCAGGAATGAGAACAGGATGGAATGATTCAGCACGGACAGCGATGGTCACATGACTCATCCTCCAGGGACAGGTGCCCACTTGTTCTCTTTCTCACTCTGTTAAACAGTAAAGTAGTATATATACTATTTTGCCATATATGTAGTAATGGGAGTTTCCTTACTGCCACTGTCTTTGTGACATTGAGAAAGTGGAAGCCATTGTGAATGGGTTTATGCTGGGGAGCGATGGCAGGGGATTGTGGCCAAATGCTGCTCCTGGTGGCACTTTTCTCCCAGCCCGCCACACTCGCCCCAAAGAGTGAAGATCAGCTTGAGGGTCCCTTCTGTTCCAGTTAAAGGATTTTACTTTGGTTTCACACTGGGCTTCCACATTCGGATGAACTTGTTTTTTTTTTTTTCACAAGAAGGTGCACTTTTTCATAATTTTGTTTGGAGGGAAGTATTTCTGTGGGCAATACTGTTTCGAGTTAATTTCAGACGTTTCTGACCACCTAGCGCAGCTTGGCCGACGACTTGTAGTTACGATTGTCAGCCTGGGAAAGCCACAGTCCAGCAAAAGGAACACCTTTTGAGTTGGGGACTCATTGACCTAATTCTGCTACCGGGGGGGGGGTGGGTTTGGAAGTATGTGGGGCCCCCGACATAGGCCTTGTGTGTCCCGCTCTTTGGAGGGATACATTCACTCTGCATGAATGCAGTTTGTGCTGCAGATTACTGATGGGCTGTTCCTGTTCATTAAGAATGGGGACACCCTCACTGCTGCATGTCGGAAAACAGGGAGCCAATTAAACAGTGATTAGCTGCTTTTCAGCTATAGCAGGGGCTCTGCTTTTGAATCGGATTGAATCGAGCCTTTATTTGTCATTTGAACAGGTACTGAAATACAATTACAATGGAATACTTGCACGGCTGCGTTGGTCAAGGTTTAAAAAGAACAAACAAGACTGACATATAGAAGGAAAGACGTATTCAGGTTTTTACTCGAACATTAAATAATCTTAAATAACAAGATAAACAAGGTGCTTGAGTGATAGGTAACTAAGCTGCCTTGAGTGTCAGGTGTAGATGGGGTTGGTAAAGGGGGTGATTTAGGATTTGGAGCTCAGTTTGACTGTGAAACTGCTCTCTTCATCCTGAACGTCCTTAGCAACCACCCTAATTGCTGCTGGATCTTACTTGAAATAACTCCACATTTTGACTCCTAAGTCCTAAGGTCTTCACCTCTGGAGCTGCTGGTCTGGTTGTCTGGAATGGCAGCACCGGGGCCCTCTGCTTTTAAGCACCCTCCATCTTGCCTTCATTTAGGGACTGCGTTCAGTGGGAATAAAGGCTGAGCATGTCCACTTCAAAGCCCGCCAAGAATAGAACAATACCTCCTGACCGCCTGTAATTACCCAGCCGTGATTAAGGATGCTTAATTACTTTATCGAGAGCTCCTCAGATCAGTGTGCCTCTATAGGGGTACAGGCTAGCTTCTGCATCTGATTAATTGGTACAATAATGTCTTCTGTGGCTACACTCCAGCTACTCCAATCTCTTCATTTTTTTGAGTGGTAGTGTAGGATCGAAAACAAAGTAATATTCCTTGTAATATAATCACAGAGTGGATATGCTTCAAACCTGACGTAAAAGGGCACGGTGAGGACTAACCAAGTGCAGGCCAAACCCCCCCCCCCCCCCCCCCCAAAAAAAAAGAGGGGAAAAAAAAGCAGACCTATTTAATACACGCTGGAGAATAAGTATATAAATTCAACTTGGGTACCACCTGTTGGAAACACTTGCTTGGCACTGAGCCGCTGTGCTTTTCTTGGCAGTGGGCTATGAGTGTTGGGGTGCTTCCCAGCTCCCTGCTGCGATTCCCATATAAGGCTCTTAACCCCAAACCCCAAACTGTAGGATAAATCTATGGGTGGCTGTTTAGTGGAACCCTTCTTCTGTTACGGCTGCAGTGAGACACTGCCTACCACACTTAATAGTTGATTGTTTTAGATGTGTGTTGTATCATTGACTGCTGTCTCATCTTGTCTTGTGTCTTGAGGCCACGTGGTTACTCTGTTTTGAGGGTAAGGTGTTGTGGGAAGAGGATGTGCTGGTAAGCTGGCCTCTAATATCTTTATTAAATCTACTATTTTTTAATAGTTTTACAAGCAGGCCATGCTAGAGAAAAAAAGTACTCACTCGGAGTGTTTCTCGGAATTGTGACAGTCCTTACAATTTGATAGAATAATTGAATGAATGAAACGCATTATAGCCTCATTTGCTTTGAATGGGAAGATTTCTTATCAAGGCCAAACAAGATATGACTTTGTGACCTTAGGGGTAGAAAATGCAGCCGCCTATGAAGCCATATACCAAAGGGCAGTATTTCTGACTTAAATCATGGGAGGAACCAGCCGCCCATCCGTCTTTGAGTCATTTATCCTGAACACGTTCCCGGGATGTAGGGTGGATGGAAACAGGAAAAGAGTATTGCATCACACGGGCGTGCCTTTCCACAGTTACCATGGGGTGCACCACCTACTGGTGAAACTTGAAACAGAACAGAAACCATGCGAGGTCGAATAATATCACCTGGCGACACCCCCCCCCCCCCATGGGACATACTAACCTTCTTTAAGTCCAAAATAGACGTGCACACATAGAAAATTAAATTAGGAGTGCGGCGATTGTAATCGGTTTCCCCTCTCTGTCTGGAAAACGCATGACAGTCAGCAGGTCAGCCTGTAGAGCTGCTGTATCTGTGTTTGTGTCGAAGTGGCAGAGCGTTGCAGCTCTGGGTGTCAAGCCACCAGGGGAATGGAGGCGAGAAGGACGGAGAAAAACAATGGCTCTCGGCAGATACCGAGGCATGTCAGATATTGCGCCAAGATATCAGCAAGCTGGTGAGATAGGAGTGTGAAGGTAAACTACACTTGAAAATAGGTTAGGGTAAGTTAGATTAAAATAGGTCTTTAGCCTAGATTTATATGCTGAGACCAAGGGGGAGGGTGTTGCTTGCTTTGGCTGACAGTCTGTTTAATAAACTAGTTCCCATACCTCAAGGTTTAAGGGCAACAGTTTTTATTTACTAGAGGAGCTGCGTGCAGACCCACATTCCTCCATGTTGAGAATGCTTTCTGGATGTACATAAATCAGCTCTGAGTCCTGAATTCTCAGGGTCTGTCTTGTATCCGGATGGACTGAATTATTAAGAGACGTGTGTTTATGTTTATGTCTGTCTAAGACCTCCTTTGTCCTGCACATTTTGTGCATTTAAGTGTTAAGGAGTTAACCTGGTTATTAAACGATAATTTGTGTAGAAAGGAGTTACCAAGTTCTCAGCAGGAAAAAATTTTAAGCTGTCAAGTTTACAAGATTAAAAAAAAAGTCTTATCAGTGATACCTTCAGCAGATTTTTTTTTTTATTTACAGTGTATGAAGACGGTTTATTGAAACGATTTTTATTGGCACTGAGTGAGAGAGAGGTGTGTGTGCTCTTGGCACATGGAAGCGTAAAACTGTTGCCTGACTTTCCTGCCTGACAACATGTTTGGCCAGTATTACCAATTTTCTGAATGAAATAAACGGTTTCCCTCTGTAAACAATTATCTGTGTCTACAAAGAAGGGTCTGATGGCAGGAATATCATCATGTTTTCTGTAACGGAGGATGTTTAGAGTGCCAGTTTTGGTGGCGTGGTCAGTGTAGGGGGGGGGAGTTCCCCACCTCCCTACCAAAATAAAGGGAGTTTTGATCCGGGCCTGTAATTAAAATTGGCTTCAAACTACATGTGAATAGATTTGGGATGGCCTCAGTAAGTACTGCATTTTAATAGGGTTGTGGGCAGGTCGCAGGAAACCCCTGTGACCCTGACCTGGATAAGCAGCTAGAAAATTGCATGCTGGGAAACGTCTTGGCATGCTGCAGTAGGAAGGGAGAAAAGAGAACCTATGCCAAGCATGTCACTCCCGACATTGGTGTGTGTATTAAAATCTCTTGGCGCTCCCGCTATCGCTCTGCAAATGAACGCAAATAGAAAGGAGGTCGTCAGCTGCCGCGCTGGGAGTATGTAAGCTAAGGGTGGATGTGGACATTTCTGCTCCTCTTTTAGAGCCCTTTCACACCCTTTTGCTCAGCTTCTCATAGAAGAAAGGTGAGACACACACACAGTGAAAGCTATAATTAATAGTGTGACATTTGTCTCTCAAATGGGCGAAAAAGTGGACATTTTGTAAATTTAATGATGCCCAGGTGTGGAAGTTTTGGCCAGTACTGTTCATCTCTATATATTTTTATTGATAATTATTGATGCACATTTTTAATATGGGTAATTGGATTAGCTCTGAGTTCCACAAACCTGTAGTGCAACTTATGTTGTCACTTCTTAAGGTCCCATTGTGTGTAGTAACCACATCATGTAGTGCAGGCTTTGAGACATCGGTAAATCACGGCTGATTTGGGAGACTGTAGCGAGTTGTGAATGAGCCGACGGAATCCCTTGTCCTAATGGCTGATTGCTAAGTGCCATTATTTTACATTTATTTTAGTAGCTTTGTGTTTAGCTCTGGTGCTGCGAAGTTTGATTTATTGACTGAAGTCAAAATGTAGACTGCCAATACTGGCCAAGATTGATGAATCATTCTAAGGGCAATAGGTTCGTTTTTAAAGAATATCGGCCGATACCGATACGTTAGCCGATTGTATTGTACATCTCTAACTTTTTGCACATGGCTTTATGAAATCATTTTAAGCGTAATTTTAATGGCGTTTACCTCAATGGCTTGTTAACCTTTCTTCACTACTAATGCGGTAATATAGCTAAGGGGGGGGTATTTGCTCTCCCTCAAATGATGATTATGCAGACAATTTCCTGTCCATTTCTGAGGACACCTTGAAACCTCTCCATGCGTCCCTACGGAGTCATAGACCCCAGGTTGAAAACCCCTTGAAATCGTTAGTTCTTCTGAGTTCACAATTTGCATATGGGTTTTGTTTGCTGATATTCAGTTGATTTGAAATGCTGATTTGATTATTTGCGGAATCCCCATTTACTGACATCCCCAGGTCAGTGCCAGAGATGAACTAGAGGCTGGCTGTAATTGAGCGGGCAGTTGAGGATTGTGGGGCAAGGGCCTGGCTGCTGCTCTGAATAGTGAAGAAGGCGATTCGTTTGCCCTGTAATGTGATAACACTAATGATCCCCTGCAGTTCTAGTAGGATGGAGACCATGCCTCTAATAAAAGCTGGGACAACCCCAAACAACATAGCAGCTGTTGGCAGTGGCCGCCCTGTTGAAGCCACTTGGATAGAATGCTGTCTAAAAATGCTGGAGTATGCACTTTTGCGTTCTAGGATTTTTTAAATTATTATTATTTATATAATTTTCTTTTTTTACACAAACATCTGATACTTCAGATTTCCTGTCATGGATGTCAAGATGGACAACCTAGGTAGAGTCTTCATTGCTGGTAGAGGACTTATCTCCCTTGAGCTTCAGAGATCTAGGCCCCAGGAAGACATTTTACCAAATCTGCAGAAGTGGAGCATAATGTTCATGATTTAAACTGCTCGTCACTGGAAATTCCATATGTGTGTCAACAAACGTGGCATTGAAAATGGAGACGAGCGACCGGAGTGTAATCCAGAGCTCCTGGGCCCCATCTGACTGTGAGTCAGACTGGTGCCGGCCCTGAGCTGGTTACAGCTGACCCTGGGGGGACCTGCAACAGAGCTGAAAATAGTCGCTTAATCTGAACGGGCCATGTTGATGCGATTGGCAGGCTGCGGACAAATCTGTGCTGGAAGATCGAATCTGACTACTGCTACTTGCTCCACAGTTCTACAACAACTGCGTAACTTCGCAATCAGAGAGCTTTATTACATGAATGCCGTTTGCACTATGTGTGATGTCTTTACACTTTCTTTTGGACTATATGTATATATCAATGCACTGCATGTACATCGCTGTATGCAAAGCAATTTCCTACTGTCATACTGTGAAGGATCGTGGACGTGTTGAGGACTTGCACATATCAGATGGTTGTCGTCCATGAAGGTTTGGTAGATTGGGCAGGGAGACCGGAGCTTAAGCTTGAACTTAAATGGAATTGTAGTGCGTCGTGGATTAAAAAAAAAAAAAGTATTTATTTTTTAAGTATTTACTCACCGCAGGTTCCACGGGTACCCCATGCTGCCTTGCACAATTTTAAGCTAGCGCTAAAAAATGCAGTTAATTTCTAGCCGTAAAACCTGTATTAAGGAATGTCTTCGGATGTTGCATTTCGGTGTGTGCATTTTGGGTGGGCTGTGCTGTTGAGCTGAGAGCTCCCTGCATTGGCTCGGCCCCCTCCTCCCCCGGTCCTTTGTGCCTTCGTTCATAGACCCCCGGCTGTGGCGTTCGGAGCACACGGCAGAGAAACGCCATGGTCGCATCCCCGCGAGTTCCAGCTGCCCATCCTAATTCCCAGGAAGGCATGTAAACTGCATGATGTAACTGGCTGCAGTGTCTTCGACCACAATGTTCCGACTGGGCTCTGCAGTTAATTCTGATTTCTAGCTCGGGGAGATTAGGTTTGGGGTCATGGATTTAAAATCCCTTGGGTATAAGCATAGAGTTGTAGCCTGTGTGGAGGGAGGAGGCTGGTGTAGTTGTATATTTGATAGTGAGAATAAGTAACATTTTTAAGGCTGCTGGAACTTACCTGACATAAGCATACCAAGAATACTCATTAGCGTACTTATTCTGGAACCTCCTCTGGATCCAAACCGTGGATTAAGTGGTTGAACTTGCTTTCAGATGGCATGATTACTCCTGCCATTAGAACCAGGAAGAAGATTCCCAAATTTGGCTATGTCTTGTGATTGTTTTAGCACTGTTTTTGCCATCCATTGGGGGAAAAAAAGGCATATATGACAAATCCCTTTCTTTTTGGTTCTTTTTGGAATGTATTATTCAAACCCATGTCTAGACATCTCTCACACCCACATATGAGCCTGCATTAAAGCCAGATCTAACATAATTCTTGGGGTTAAATTATTTGTTGAATGACTTCTGCCCAAACTGTTTTCTTCCACAGTGTATAACTGCATCAGTTTTGATGTTATGTGTTGTATTGCGTAACAGTCAATTAATAGCTAATTAATGGATTTACGTTTTGCCGTAGCTGCTGTAAGCTAAGTCTTATGTTCTTGCGAATAAGCCCGAGAGCCAAATTGTTAATCAAATAAAGTAATTTTTGTCTGTATTGTCATTAGGCAGGCGTGGTTGCAGTAGTACAATGGGATTGGTATGCAAAGCATGATGGCTGATTTCAGGACTTGGAGGGTCACTTTTAGTAGCAACCAGAATGTTAAATGTTAAAGGCCAGTGTTAACATGTTTAGTCTCATGAGTGAATTTTACTTCTGTGAAATTCCGTTTGACCATATTATGAGATTCAGTTTTGTTTTGTGCCGTATCTAAGCGATGTGTCAGTGAAAGGGGTCAGGGGTGGAGTTGTTGTGGAAACACGGCAGGCTGAAGTCATAACGAAATGAGGATGTGTAATGGGTGGATTTTTGAGAGCGCTGACTGTATGAAATGGGGAGAGTACATCTTGCCAAAATCTATATTTGACAATTACGGCAGAATTGATCTCATGCGGGGCGTGCGTTTGTTGGCTTTGCACGTCATCCCTTAAACACCCCCCGTCGCCTGTCTTGTCTGTTTTTCGGATTACAGTTGAGCCAGTGATGGCAGCTCAGTTACAAAAAGCCCACGAGCAACGGTGACGGACTATAAGAAGGGGGTGTCTTTTCCGATGGTTCCAATGGTTTGCTCATGACCCTCTTTGCTCATGCCCTGGAGCCTGTAGCCTTGAGAAGTGAAATGAGCTGGCTTGCTGCCAGTTACCCCTGCTCTGTCTCAGTGCCACGGTAACCACCGAACAAAGTCGACTCTGGTCCAACCCGGCTCTGGTGTCGCTTGGCTTGTCGCGACCTTGTGGTAACAGCGTTCTAATGTGACAATTAAAAGTGAGTGTGCATTAGTGAAAGGTGGAGGTCAGCACGCACACTTTAATACAATCTAGAATCCAAATGGAGCGTCCTGTGCAGGATTACACGTTCAGGGTGTTAAATCCTCTATTCCCAACCCTCTTTTTGCCGGAATGGTGTGCTTGGTCAGATCTGCTGTCAATCTTAAGAAGCGGCGAATAGGGAAAGTGATCGGATTCTGTCAAACCCTGAGAGGCCCAAAGCTTTTATGCAGTGAGAAATTGACAAAGATGCGGATTTTTCAGCTGAAGCTTAGCACTCTTACTCCTGTCTCACAAGTTATGGTTCCTACGGCTCTTAATTTTTTTTTTTTTGCTGCTAAACTGCCCCCAGATGCTGTCAGGAACGTAATGGCAGGAAAGTTTGGTTCCAGATGTTTCTGTGATGTTTTCACTGTTACACCAGAGGGCAACTATCCTCATCCTTGGTACTACCACAAAGGTGTGCCTTGACTTTTAAATTTTTTTTTTGTTTTGTTTTTCTCTTGCGCAGTCTTAAAATATTTTAGGTTTAAGAACTTAGTGTCTCTACACTTTGAATTCTCCTTGCTGGGAAATAGACCGAGAAACGTAAGGCAAGATCAAATGCATTTCCTTGATGGCAGAAACCTAGACAAAATTTTCTACTTACTACTGCTTACTTCCAGTAATGCCTGGTCAAACTAACTTTAGTTGTTATGCAAACACACCCCCCTCCCCCCTTTTTTTTCTTCCTTTTTTTGGATGTTTCAAAATGGTTATGACCTCCCCCATCCATTTTGTTTGTAGTTTTTCCCCTTTCGCTCGGATCCATTTCCACATTTGTACTCTTTCCACACGTTTGTTCACCAGCTTCGTAAGATTTGTCTTTATTATTAGCACTTTCGCTTCCTCATGACGTGGTTTTCGTTTTCCATTTTGACATCGCTTACGACATGGCTTTCGTGCATTTCTTCAAACACTGAGTGTGTGTGTGTGTTGGATACGTGCCCCCATCGCTATGCATTAAGAGTTGTGCCCCCCCCCCATCACTTCATCTGTTTTCCAGCTGCTTTGGTGTCGTTTTCATCTGCCGCCATCACTGCTGTTTGTCGACCACTCCCATGCAGTTAGCAGAGAGATGGTGGCGTCGGTGCAGGTGTTAATCAAGCCACTGGGCCACACGGGAGGTTGTGATCCTCCCAGGCTTATTTGCAGGTGTACTCTCTCAGGTGTACTTACCGGGGAAATGGCTCTTATTACCTGCTTCCTACCTTTTTGTGTTCAAGGCAGCAAATCAATGTGCAGCTGTGTTGTTGTCCCACGAGAGACGCCACAATCTGCTTTCCCCCCACCCCACATGGATTATCTGTCCTATGGGTTTATTTGTCTGGAAGATTCCCAGGCGAGATGAATTTTTGCATATCGCTAGACTTACTCCTTACATCTGTTGTCAGCTGGCAAAAAGAACAGAATGGTTTATTTAAATATTTTGCAATAACGTCCATATGGCAACGAACAGGAAGATCGGAGACCTGAGCGAATAGCTTTTTTTTTTTTCTTTTTTTTCCCCCTCCTCTCATAACGGTATTTTGTGCGCACCGGCAAGAGTAACCCTGACTCATCACACAATCATGCCCCTCACTGGCATGCTGGCTACTGTCTGCTGGAAATTCTCGTAGCTGCTACCGTCTCTTTTCCCTGAATGGGAGAGGGAGCTAATTTCAGCTACCTGACATACAACATCGAATGGAACGGAACAATTTAACCCAATTTAACCCTTCGACTGCGCGTTACAATAGAATATACATATATAGTTCATATACACTCACCGGCCACTTTAATTAGGTTTACCTTGCTAGTACCGGATTGGACCTAATACCCTTTTGTCTTCAGAACTGCCTTAATCCTTCGTAGATTCAACAAGGTACTGGAAACATTCCTCAGAGATATTGGTCCATATTGACATGATAGCATCACGCAGTTGCT
>JAODKL010000047.1:14011042-14026210 GCA_026780765.1 Petrocephalus schoutedeni
CCCCCCCCCCCCCCCCCCCCCCCAAAAAAACAGTAATTTTAACACTTGCAGAATCCGTAAATGTCAGATACTTGTTAACGTCTCTCTGCTATATTGAATCATGGCTGTGGCTGAGCTGAGATAGATTGGGATGTGCATTGCGCCGATGGACAGACGTTAATTCCGGAAGTCCATCAGGGCACAGACGCAGGCAGACGTCGGGGTGGGAGATTCTGCGACTGTAGGCACCTGACTCCAGTAAAGGAGGAGGAAGCTTCATTTTAGCGTGGCCTTCTGTAAAGGTCACGGGCTGGCATGGCGGTTAGGGAACTGACCCGGTGCCTCGAAAGGTCTCCCATTTACATGCCATAATGAAAGTTGTTATCAGGTAAGGTGAACCTTTGAGTAGGATAACCGGTTTGCTACAAAAAAATACCGAGCTCCAAAAAGGGAATGCAGTACAAGGGCGGCAATTATTATAAACTTTATATAAAAGCATTTGCTGAGAGATTCAGTTCATAGATCTCAAAGCCGATAAACATGCCTGGTGAAAACCCGTAAAATATGGTAAAGGCCCCTCAGAAAGGTTAGTGGGATATTGGGATGTGGGACGTAGGCGATTTTGTTATTGTGCCTTTTTGGTGTGGCCTAGCCGCATTGCTCATTGTGAACTGTATATAATTTAGAAGGAAAGCCATTACAGTTGCCCTCGGTGAAGGTGTCAGCGTAGCGAATGGGTACTTAACCAGCCAGCATTATGCTGAAATGTGAATAGTGTGTGCGGACTCGGTGGTGCAGATTTAAAGCGCGCGTATAGTGAGTGTCAGCTATCTTTTGGGGGGGTGTTAATGTGTCGAGCAGAGTGCTGCGGAGCTCTACTGGCAGTGCCTGACCGATCGCGCGCGATTCACCAGCACAGTCAGCTAAATTATCGTCTCCTTGCTGACTCCAGCCCCACGAAATGATGCTGGCGGCTTGCTTATCGGCCCGCGCGTACCGGGCGAACCGTTGCTCGGGACGGCTGGACTATAAAAGTCACTCAGCAAACCTTATTATGTTGCTTTGGGCTTGTCTGTGCATTGAAGCCGAACTCGTCCAGTTAAGTTGCGACGGGGGTACTGTAAAGCTGGGGAGTTAGAAAATTGCAAAGATCCCTGATTGACGATGGCCCTAAAAATAATTTGGATGGCAATTGGATTGGTCTGGGTCGGGGGCCCAACAGGGCTTTTATGGGACCCGAAATCGTTAGTGGCACCTGTGAGTCGTGGGGGTTAGTTTTATGAATATACATTCTTTGTCTGTTAGGGAGTAGTAATATATACAAATAATTTAATACAAAGATATTTGTTTCTAACTAATCCTTAGATAAAGTATATATATATATATATATATATATAATTTTTTTTTTTGCTTTAAGGTGACACGTTAACCTAAACCCAGCCCGGCAGTGCTATACTTCTGTCAGTTTTGTGACAGCCACCCCCCTATTTGAAGCTCTAATTTTACCCCTGTACATGGGTGGATTTGCACGTAAGCCACTCTAGCTGAAGGATACAGCAGCTGATATAAATAAGCTGGCTGACCTTGGCCCCGTGGCTGTTGAGAATCTATCCTCTGCACTGGAAATGCAATCAAGTTCTGGAGCTTTGGCCCAAAAGGAGCCATTTCAGGTTTTTTCTCCCTTCAAATGGCCTTTCCCCTCTTTTTAAAGACCCATCTTACGTGGGATCTGACTCCCGCCTAAATATCCGGGAGACTTCAGCTAGTTCTAAAATTAGGGTAAGCTATTAAATGTGTTCATCCAATCTGATTAAATGCTAAAATATATCTCAGTTTTTTTTTTTTACTGAAAGGTGTAGAACCAAATCCACTTGCACACCGCAGGGTAAACAGTCAATGGACATTCACTGCTGTCTCGACTTTTTGTTGACTCATAAAGTTTGCTCCCCTTAAGGTGTGAATTGCTACTACTCTCTGTTAAGACTTCAGTGGGTTCAGATTAAGTACCAAGTCCAATACGATGGATCCAAAGTGAGGATCAGAGAGAGGGGTTTGCCAGTAATTGGGGGTTAAGGGCCATGTTCAGGGCTCCAGCAGTGACATCACTCTGCTGGCCACAGTAGTTGAACTGGCGATCTTCTGGTGACAGAGCTACACGCCGCCCTATAATCTGTACCTGATAATACGGCCAACAATCTTCATGCACATCTTCTAGTAAGAAAGTAAAGGAAGATAGCAGCTACCAAAACAGGTGTGGCTACAAAGACATCTGCTCATTAGTTTTCTATTGGGCCAGACAGCGTTGTTATTGAGGTAACGCGCATTGATTGGATGCCTCTCCTGTCATGTCTCCTGTCGTTTTCTCGTGTCTGCTTCCTCTGCGTGTGGAACCTTGGATATAATGCAGGCCTTTGGCGCGCGCTGAGTGTGTCCATCCATTTGACGTTGCACAAAAGCCTTCCTGGGAAGTTAGATGATCACGGTCAATTCAGGGAAAATAGTTTTTAGTGACGGCAGGTTTGAATTCTCTTTTGTTAGTGACTCTGCAGTTTGTAGTTCAGATTACATGTTCAAATCCCAGGGTCGTGAGAGTGATGTCACTGCTTGGCCCCTGAGCGAGGCCCCTAACCCCCAGCTGCTTCTGGGATTTCCTGACCTTGCTTTGGATTGAATGTTGCTTTGGATAAAAACATCTGCCAAATAAATAAATAGTAAATTGCAACTGAAAAAGAGTTAAATGAACTGGAGCCCCCTGCTGCTCGTGACTCAGTGGGTGGGCAGAGCGGATAGCGTTACCAAGTACTTACTATATTTGACTTAGTTTACCGGCATTTGCAAATGGTGTCAGTGAGAATATTGGCTGGGTGGGGGGGTGGGTGAGGGAGGTAAGGCCCACACAAAGGAAATACATAAAGGTAATGCATTAAGATTACAGAGGCAATTAGTATAGGCGCATCTCACTCTGGCCTTTAATAATGGCTTATTTTTGTTTACATTCATTTTTTTCCTCAGCATCATTCATTTCCGTTTAGGTGTGTCTCTTATCTAGACTGAGCCGAGCGAGTTAATTTCCTAACTCCCTGTTCTCTCTCTGGCACCACATTGCGACATTTTTTGCACGTCTTTAGTTGTTTATCACTAACACTTACTCCGAATGGTAGGCTTTTGTCACAGAGGAACCAATAAATATTTGGTTGGAGGCTCCTCCTGTTACTTAACCACTGTATCTTGTGCTTTTTATGAGTCATAATGCCAAATCAAGCCATGGGCTGAGACGCACTGAAAGTGGGAGTTTGATGACTCCGGTCCAAATTTTCATAGCTGGAATCTGGGGTTACCTAGCGACAGCTCTCCACAGGGATGCCTCAGGTGCCAACCGCGATATCGCCTCGCTTCTGTCATTTAGCGGCCTGTGCTGTGTACTGTCATTAGAGATTTCGACTGCTTAGTTACGCCCCCGGGCAGGCGCGTGGTACCAGGGCGAGCGGCGCACCTGTGTTTTTGACCGTCCGGTTGTTCCCAGCCCAATCCGCCAGACTGACCCGCCGATTAAAGGATTAAGGGGGGCGATTAAAATGCCGTCGGTCTTCAGCGCCATCAGTCATCGGAACCGAACGCAGAGCAGAGGTTTGGGTTCCTCTTATCACCATTTTTATAGCCGTCTCCCACAACTGCTGGCAGGTTAATAAAGAAAACACCCCTATGCTAAGCTGGTGTGTTTCACTTTATAACAAATGGTGGTCTCGCGTGTTGAACCCGCTTTCCTGTTATTCGTGCCTGGGTCCCGGGGCGATGTTGGTGTTCGACCCTCCTCATCGCCGTCACATTCACAGACCCTGTGTACCTGTGGATAATGTAGTAGTCAGAGATTCCTCGACATTATTCTCAACTCAGAGATGATTATTAAGTGTCATGTGGCTTCAGGTTCAAGATCCTAGAACTTTTCCCTTGGGATAGGAGCATTTTTTGAGGATCTTGAGTGATCTTATCCAGCTGCACAAATGAGATGGTAAGCTCACTCACTTAGTGTGGGCTGGAGCGTCATCCAGGCTAAATGGAGTATGGTATTAATTAGCACGAGGTCTTGGCAGGGTCGGGGGGTTCCGTGACTGTAATCACTCCTGGATCATTGAATCATGCCGCTCGGCTCTTACAGGGAGCCCCCGTGTCTGAAGTGCACTTTGAACTCCTCCTAGAAGCTTACTGTTTTGAAGGCTATATTCACCGGCTTCCACTCCTGCCTTTTGTCTCACGTTCTCCCCCTAGGCTCACCGTACGCATCCCCTGCATCCTCCTTTATCCGAGGCGTTAAAACACCCACAAGTTATACAGCAGGGCCCAGAGCGCGGTCGTCCTCGGGCCTCGGACGGCTCCCGCTAACGGCGCCACGAGCCGGCGTTAGCGCCTACGTTAGCGCCTATGTTAGCGTCGACGTTAGCGTGACACCTAAAAGGACGCCGAGAAAGTGGTGTGAAATGGTGCGAGCGAGTGGCGCGGCGGCGCCAGGCCCTGCTGCAGCGGGGTGCGCGGTACTGCGCGCTGTCGCGGCCCCGCGGAAGGCAGAGAGGCAGCGGAAGTGGCGCGGCTAGCGGCGGCACATCCCTCCCGCGAGCGGCCTTGCATAGGAATGCGCTGCTAAAGGGAGCCTTTCTCCCACCCACCCCCCGCCAGCCAGCGCCGTGGGTGGCGGCCATTCATTCAGGGTGCCACACAGGAAGGTGTTTGTTAGAGGGGCAGTCCTTTTTAGCAGCAGGAGTGTGTGCGTGCGTGTGTGTGTGCATGAGTCTGTGTGTGTGTGGGGGGGGGGATTTAAAAATGATTTAAAAAGTGTAATGATGTTGACATCTTTGCCACACTGGGCTTTTTCCTTTGTGATTCCTGGTTTTTAGGCCTGGGTTGAGAGCAGAATGCTGGCTCTGTGTGCATATGTGAGTGTGTGTGTGTGTGTGTGTGTGTGTCACGGACGACCAGGCCTTCGCAGGGTAACACAGATCCTCAGCCGGTCTCTTGGAATATTAAGTCATGCTGCGGTTAAGGGCCAATAAAGGCCCACAGTGGGATCTCCTGTCACCCCAAGGATGTGAATAATGTTTGATCTCAGAACTAACACTGTCTGCTCCTCCTGCCTTGATTTTCTCATGCCTTATTCCTTATCCTCGGCCACGAGATTTCAGCTGAACATTCTTCAAAGGCATTCTCATATATTTACCCTCGTCGGACACAGCAGGCTGTATTCTCTTCCATGTTGTGGTATGTTTGTCTGCGTGTACCATAGGTATCGCCCGCATCCTGTCACACGCAAGCTGTTGACAGCTTTGTTTGGTAGAGAACACGTTTAAAAGGCAGGGCACCGGAGACCAGGTGAAATGAGGCAGGCTTAATGGGTTTTTCTTTTTGCAGAAACAGAATTCTTATCTTTGATTCTCCCTCACACTCACAATTTTTGGTTCATGAAGCCTGAATGACCTCAAACCTTTTAGATTGCATCTTTTTTCCCACCAGAAGGTAGGAGGGATACTTTAGGTCTTAATGCCGAGGGAATGTGACAGCGCCTGAAGTTTTAAGTTTTTTAGCAAATGAAGCCTTTCCAGGACTGCCATGATGTAAGAAACACAGTCTGAATGAATCCCCCCCAACACACACGCATTAAGTGGATTATTAATTTTACTCATTTTTATCGTGGTTAGCAAATTATCTAAGGAAACCTTTTTAATATTAAGCTGGGTTTTACGGAAGTCATTCACGGGAAATGACTGAAGGGCAAATTGCCCAAAACTCGCACTGACAGTGGGATGCGTTTTCCAGAACATTTCTGTGGACTGAGTGAGCTTTGGACGTTTTAAATTTTAAGTCCCTCGTCAGATTACCGGACTGTGTGGGTTTCGGTTCACAGCACGGTAACATTACGAGGAAGACAGCAAGCCATTGGCCTGCAGCAAGGGGAAGTGTGTTTTCAGAAACACGCTACTGATGGACAGTCAGCTTGTCTCGTACCCCCACCCCCCCCACACACACACACACAACTCACCCTGTGACAGCACACAGAGCATGATGGATGATGCTGGCTCTGTATCCATGTTCACTGGGTGTGACAGACCGCACTGGAAGCTACTGCCAGCTTCTTGCACTTAATTTAAGTCCATGCATGCATTTTCTATCAAAGATTACAGAGGTGCTTTATTTGCAGGTTTCAAATATATCCCTCTTTGAGAGTATGGACGACTTATACTTTGTGATTTTAAATTTTTTTTTATTATTTTAGATTTGATGTCTTGCCCAAAAGATGTTTGACTTCTGTGTTTCATTATGCAGCTCATTCGTGTGTTCGTGTTACTAAAAAAAAAATAAAAAATAATGAATCTCACAGCCTAATCAAAAATTCCCTCTTCGTTCTTCTTTTTCAACGTCAGCGCCCTGAAGGCCGAGGAGTCAGAGTGTTAGAACAAGAGTCTGAAGCTTTATTAACCACGGGGCCTCCAGCTTTGACCTGTGGGCTATTCCACTTTTTGTTGCATTTAGAACTGCGCCAGACTTTGCTCTGCTTTAAATGGGCCCCTAAATTAATCTTTTCACATGGTAGCTCCCCATCCCAAAGACTATCAGCATATTTCTGACGCTCTCCCTGCATTGTTAGACTCTCCTGTTTAACGTGGGCTGCAGCTCAATCCCTACCTTCTGACCTAAACTCATTCACATTCTGACTTCAGTTATTAGTCTGCAGTAGCCACCCAATAGTAGCCATTCTCTACTGAGGCGAGGATATGTAAGTTGGCCAAATACAGGTACATTTGAGTGCTTCTTTTCAATCTTTTAACACTGTCCAGGGTCAGCTATTTATCTAGCACCCTGGAGTTTTTTTTTTTTGGGGGGGGGGGGCGTAAGGGCCTTGGTTAAGGACCAGGCCCAATGGACATGTGACTATTCTGCCAAGAATGGCAAATGTCCGAATCACAATCACAAAGGCCTAACCCCCTGAGCCTCACACCGCCCCCCAGTGGTCAAATGTATAGCAAAAACTTCTGCATCAGAAACTCTTGGCATTAGTTAATCAGGACTGTGCTACAAAAACACTAGTGATGTCAGAAATGGCCCATGCATTCCTGGGGAAGGAGGGGAGTGCATGCGAGCGGGGCAAAGAGCCACGTAGCGATAAACAGGAAGTGACAGGTGTGCACTCTGCGGCGGCATGCTAAGCAGCGCTATCGGGCTCTCCCCTGTCTGCTAAATGGAGCGTTCGGGGCCCATGTCGCTCTCCATCGCGGCCCCCGCAGGGAGCCTGTCTGTCTGCAGGGCAGCGGGGGACACGGGGCCTCAAGGTGTGGATTTAGCCAGCCGTCTGAACAAGTTAAAGTGCCATTATGCTTTTGTGCGTAAGGTCATGACGGCAGTGGCCAGGGACTGCTGTCCTGTGCAGCACCACGTCGCCCCCTGTTGGTACACGGCTGTCTGAGGAGCAGGATGGAGCACCTGATAGGGATTCAGAGTCTCGTCCCTGGCACCTACACCTGACTTTATCAGTCACCGTACCAGCAAATTGTCTAGTTTTTATACAGTTCTGGACTATCGGTACTATTTTGCACTGTCTGCATTATTTTACATTGTCTTTAGGCTCTTGTAACCAAGTGAAGTTGAACAAACATGCATTGCGGGTGTTGCACATAGCTAACAAAGACCTTAAACCTTGCAGTAATTTGGTGTAAAATGAGGGGCTTTCTTTTCATGGAGACAGGTGAGCTTGCCCACCTGAGCTACTCTTCAGAGACTTTACCTTCTCTTTCGGAGAGATGGAGCCGGCTGTGTGATCCAGGGTGGACGCTGTCCGAGGTACTGAAGGCTCCCTCCCAGAAGGAGGCACTGCTCCGCCCACCCCACACACACACACGTACACACACACCTTCCTCTGCTTCTCCAGAGCGGCCCGGGACTCCATTCTTGACCTGATTATTATATTATTTGTGGCTACGGTGGGCAAGGAGATCTGATCAGGCCATCAAAGTTTGTTTCATGAGCTTATTTCTGATTTGCTGTCTCTGCTACTGTATTTATGGGAATTTTCCAACATGTAAAAGCTTTCTTGGGTTGATCAATAGCTGAAATCCATATTTCTAATGATATCCAGCTCATTTCCCCCTGGGTGTGCAAACTTAATCTAAAAACCAATATCACTGCCATTCCACTGCCAATGAAATGTAAAGGACTGCGGAAGACACTGTATGTATGAATACAGTATAAACATATAGAGTCAGTTGATATTTGGAAATGTCACATTTTCCCTCGTCTCTCTCTGTCCGTTTTTTCAGCTTCCGAAACTCTCTGTGTCTGTGTGTGAGAGCGCCCTCTGATGGACTGGCCCCCTAAGTGAGCCTTTAAGGGATAAGCGGATGCTCAAAGTGAATGGATGGAGGGATGTACTTTAAACACGCAAACACGGCATTTTTAAGACGGCTGCATTTCGATGACACAGAATAAGCTGCTGTGAGTAAATTGCAGCTTGACATGCGTGTGGTTCTCCATCATGTTCCATTTGGCGTGTTTGCACCCTTGCCATCGTCTTCTCACCAGCTGCCGCTCCAACACACGTGTAGCGCCAAAGCATACGTGTTACTAGTCTGAAGCGGGCTGCTTGCATACATGTTAGGATACATACATACATAGATCTCGCTGAATAATTCAGCCGCGCACGGGATGTCAGACAGAGCGACTGCACTCTCACTTCCCTCGCCCCCCGTGTTTCCAATTTACAGATTTAAATAACTTTTGTTTTTCTGCATGGCTGCCCAGGACTGATATCGGTCTTGACAGATCGCAAATTTGTCTTCCGGAACAAATTTTCATGGCAAAATGTATAATGTTTTAATGAGGCTTTATTATGTATTGATTGCAAATTGATATCTCTGGTAGGACTCGCTCATGCATATTTTAGCAGGCAGGCCGCTGTGACGATGTCACTCGCCATTCCCGCGAGAGCAGTGCTCAGGGCGCGCGGCTCGTGTTCAGCAGGTGAAAAAGGACACGTGGAGTATTATTCATATTACTCTTTATTTACCATCTTTACAAGTATATTGGAATGTTGTAGTATCCCATCATGCACTGCATTTAAAGGCATACACATGTAATAGCCCGAGTCCTTCAGCACAACTACAGTGATCTTTAACCAAGTGAGCTGTCTTGGCACATTGATATTATAAACGTCACATCTGTACCACCCACGGTGCTGGTTTTATCTCCTGAACGTGACGCCGGTACACAGCCCTGGAGCAGAAGTGGCCCCCGGGTCCCACCTGCCGGCGCTGAGGAATGTGACAGTCATCCAGACTGCTGCCAGATACGCATTAGCCGCTAGTGCTGCTTTCCTGCTGTGACCGCTCTGCTTAGTGCGGCCAGCAGCCAGGCCTGCAGCCGTGTAGTATGATATTGGCCCCTTTATGTTGGCTATCACATTAACTGCAATACTGCTATCGCTACAGTCGCTATTACTGTTACTGCCCCCAATATTACAAATAAGGCAGGTTGTCGGCCAGAGATTTGAATCAAACATAAATGATATCTTAAAAAAATGAGAATGTTAGCCCTTTAAAAAGTAAGAAAGATTTGGACAGACTTTAAACATTCACAAAGGCGGGGGGGTTTCTTCCTCCGGCTCAGCTGCATCGCTGCTCACGTTCTCCCAGCTGACCTCTTTTAAACCTTAACAAGCCAATCCGTCCAATCAGAGCCAGCTGGGCTTCATTAAGTGAACAGTCTGGATGTACCACTGAAAAGCTCAAGAAATCCACAAACACAGCCCGCGCCATCTCTGTGCCTCCTGCTGGCACATTTATTAATATTATTAACAATCCTTCTGTATCATACTAATGTCTTTAAAACAGGTGTTACCACTATAACAAAGATGGAAACGTGATATTAAATCCCGTGCCGGAGGGTGTATGTGTGTTTGTGGGTGTGTGGGGGGGATCTTCTTCAAAATGAATTTGCAGCTAATTGGACGCATTGGGAGCTGTTTGAACTGTTGCTCTAGCAGCTAGTCAAGGCTGCGATCCCATTATTGCTGTCAAGAGGGCACAAATGAAATGCTTTCCATCGTCAGGAAACGTGCCGTGTGACCCTTCTGCTTCCCCCGTGAGCCGAGTGGTACGTTCCAGACACACAGCTCCTGCATTGCTAGTCAATTCATTCTCCACGCTACTCATCTCCTCGGACCTTGCTTTGCCCCTCAGAGTATTCTGTGCTATTAGCCAGTCCGTATGTGTCTTTATGTATTCCTCTAACATTATAAATTTCATAGCCTGGTTAAGTGTTGCACATGTATGCTGAAATATGGTTTCCTATGTAGTGAATGATACAATGTGGATGATGCACCACAGAATTTATGCCAAAGGAGGGATGTTAATAATAAATAAAGATGAGGGGTTGTCCCTGATATGAATACAGTGAAACGACATGTTAAATACCCTGCAATGTCATTTTTTTTTTGTTAAGGAACACAGGAATGGGCCAGATCTCTTTTAGCAGAAGCTATCAGCTGGGGATATGGCAGGCTAGATGAGTTGGCCGTGATAGTGTTTACTCTATTTCCAATAATGGATACATGCACAATGGAGCTATTAAGTAATTATACGATTAAGTTTTTAGCTAAAGATCATCGCCTGGCTGCTTTCACATTGATCTCATCAAGAACAGTTGAACTATGAAGTGTAATAATTTAAAAAATTGGAATCGCAGCCTTACCATTTCACACACCTGCCTCTTTTTTTGTGGAAAAGTGACATCTACATGGAGCTGTTGACTATTCAGAATAAAAGGTGTTGTAGGGCTTTGGTTACGTGTTCCAGCCCTTGCAGATAGTTGTGCAATAGCCATCCAAATATGACGGGCGCAGCGATAGGGAACTGTGTGCATCTCTTGTCTGCTGAAGCTGGCTGGCATCACTGAAAAATCAGACTCAGACTCATTATTGCCGAGCGACAAAGGCCAGTGGACATTTTTGTTGGCAGATCCTGCTATTGCTGGAGATGCGATGGCAATGGACAGCTAACAATTAGGACAGAGAGTAAGAAAATCAGAAAATACGAGACATGAGATACACGGCCAAGAGGAGTGAATGCAGGGTGATGATAGGCACTGGGCGTTGCTGGTAACTATCAGGGCGGCTCGCAGCCTGGCCGCGAGTCGCCTTGGCGGCAGAAGGGGAGGTCCGTTCCCAAGGTTACGGAAGCTGCGCCTTTAGCGCTTGCTGTTATTGGCTGGAAGCTGGGTGGCAGGGGTATATGAGTGACATGAAAGGTGCACTAAAGGGGAGCAAAAAAAAGGATGGCAGAACGCAGAACACCCCCAAAGACTTTAATAAGGAGGGGGGCGGGATGGAATTCATTGTGTGGCAGCGGCAATTAAAAAGGATTTTTTTTTTTTAATCTCTCTTGAACGGGGATCAGAGCCTGAGACTTCATTTATTCAATCACTGCTCCCTTTCCGGGTTTCAGCTTTGAGGCTTCCATGAAAAGTGGCCTCCAGCTATTTAATTTAGTTTTTGAACTGAATTTTTTATTTTTTTTTGTTCAATTTATTTTTTTTTATCTTCCCTTAATAAAAAGCATCTCGGTAAAGGTTAAAATCTCTCATGTTTGGCGTTTTCTGTTGAGTTAAAGGACCGGTTCGTGGCTTAAAATTTGGGAAGGATGAAGGTGCCTCTGATTGGGCGGCTTAAAGGATGAAAATGTGTAGTTATGTAACACACGCGCCGAAAATGTGGATGTGTGACACACCTTCAAGTTTCGAACCAACCTCATCTGTCTCCCTCTAAAGCACTTCTGTGCCAGTCCCCCCACTCCATTGGCTCATTTGTGACACTTCGAGGAGAAGAACCCCTAATCAGAAACTCACCGGTGCAAATCCCGTCCTTGGTAGAATGTCTGTGTCCCCCAGAAGATGCTCCAGCAGTAGATGAATGGCCTGACCCCGTGCTTGGGCCCAGAGATCTCACCTGGGTGTGTGTGTGTGTGTGTCGAGATGGGAGACCTGAAAAGAAGCCCCTGATGTAATTGGGGAAATAAGAGATAAAATGCCATTTTGGTGATTCTTTTTTTTTTTTTTGCCGAAATAGCCTCCCTGGGGAGACAGGCGGAGAATAGCTGTCGGATGTGTCTCCTGACATTCCCAGTATCCCAGTGAATAATGAATGGTATTTCTCTGGTTCTGGCCCAGCTCCAGGGAAGGTCTTCTTTATCCACTGTCCCCTTCACCTGGACTTCAAACAGGTCCCTTTTTCACACGCCCCTTCATCTTTGGGTGATTCATATGGGGCGCCGGGCTGCTCCTCAGCTGCATCCTCTTTCTGATCCCCTTTGTTCCCGTAACCCCCCCCCGTTCCCGGTGGCAGTGGAGCCTCAGACGCTGTGAAATGGAGCCGGTATCGCTCTCAGCCATGGGCCGCTAGTCTGCGGGTGACTGTGGCGGACCGAGATGCTTTGATAACCGATGAGTCATTTGCAAAGAGCCGCCGAATTGAAGGCGTCGCCATTAAGGGCCCAGTTGGCGGTGTGACATCGTGCCGTGGTTGGGCTTACCTTTCGCCAGCTGGGACTCTCGATGGCCCTGGTGGAGTCCACGCCTGAGGGAATAGGACCATTAAAAGATCCCTGCAGCGATTGTGGGGCGTGGCCATGATAGCAAGCACGTAGAGGTTTATAATGAGTCGACCAATCAGGTTGCGTGGTCTGCACGTCGTTTACCGTGGTTTCCCCCCACGGTCCAAAAAACATGCTTCGGAGTGCATGTGGGAGTGAATGGTGTGTGACAGTGCCCTGTGATGGGTTGGCTCCCCACCCAGGGTTATTCCCCACCTCTATGCCTGTAGCCTCCTGGAGATGGATGGAAGTACTGTGTATTTGGGGGTGTCTGTTTTAGGAGAAGTCTTATACAGTATATATATATATATATATATATATAAATGAATATTTATATTATATACATACATGTGTATATATGTAAATATATATACATATGTGTGTGTGAATATATATATATTCTATATATATATATATATATATATATATAGAGCGAGAGAGAGAGAGAGAGATTTTTTAGAGGGTCTCTGACCTGGTACGTCTAACTGCATATGTTTCCCGAAGGTGTTTCGGAGGCAGTGGCCTGCCATGCTGATGGGAGTTGCCTGCTATCGTGGGTCTTTGTGGATGAAGCAAGTGGGGAATGAAACTGAATGAAACAGCACGCCGGGCGGGGGAAAAAAAAAACAATCCTGTGTTTTATGGAAAAGATTCGGTAGCACCCGGGGAACGAAAGCTCAAAATAAAGGAGAAAAGAAATGGAAAGGGGGATGGAGATGGGGGTGAGTGGATGGCAGGGCTCGGAGAAGATGCTACAAAGGGGGTGTCGGGCAACAGGGGGTTTGAGCATGGAAAGCAAGGTATGCTCATCTTTTAGGGAATTCACCACCAGACTGCCCAATTAATTGCGTCCAACACACTGCTCAATAATGTAATGATGCATTATCCAAAGTCACACCCTTTTTTTTCTTGGGAGAGTAGGGTCAGCCAGGGCCAGGAACGGTTTGGGAGGAGGGCCTTACTCCAAGGCCCGAAGGCAATCACACAGGCAAGCCAAGGATTTGAACCCGCAACCTTTTGACCATACGCACAGCCTGCGGAGCCACACACACCAACCGCCAGCAGGCTTTGCCTGAATCGCACCTAACCGCCCTCTTGTGAATCCTAGCTGGAGCCACCCCATTCATATATACACACATACCAAATGCACACACACACACACACACTGTCCCCTGTCTGTCTTCTGCAATAAGACAACGCTCCTGAAGTCGTTAATGAGTATTTGTTGTGCCTTTTCGGATGGGGGGTGTTTGAAACCCTGCCGTCTGAAACGGCCGCCTCTTGTCGTTTGTCTTCTCGCGGGGTGGTAATTGGAATTTGCCCTCCGCTCAGCCATCCCCCAGATTAATTATCACGCAACAGCGCCTCCGCAGTACGGGAGGAATCGAGGCAGGGCCCACAGGGGCACGTGCAGCTTTTAAAAGTGCAACGCCTGCAAGCGGGTTTACGGTATCTTATTTTTTATTAATTTTATTCATTATTATTATCTAACCGGGAAGAAAGGGACCTGAAAATACTGAAACTATTGACTAGATGGAAAGGTCAGAGCGTAAAGAATGAGTGCAGATGCATTTAAATCTTATTTTTCCAGACACTTTTATCCAAAAAGACATACAGCTAAGAAAACAGGGTCTGTCGGTCCCTGGAGCAGTTGGAGGTTAAGGGTCCCGACAGCGACATCGCTGAGCGGACCCTGGGGCTGGAACCAATGACCTATCAGTGACAGACACAGCCTCCCGGGTGGCTCAGTCACATGCCACCCCCGAGTTCTGCTTCGCAAGGAAAATCGTTCTCCATCCGTTCTGGCAGCGTTCTGGGTCAACCAGCCGGCAACTTGATGTGGGAGGGGGCATCTAGGGTTTTTTCTTAAGGTTTGATGCATATGAGTGGCCAGTATTCGTACAGATATATCTTTAACCAATGATATGCTTTGAATGGGTGAGTGACGGGAAGAGGCACTTCAGAGCTGTCGCCGAGGGGCAGTGCCCCTGACAGGATATGTTCCAGAGCGGCTCCTTGCTGGGTTGCTTTTTCGGCGGTTTGCTGGAGAGCTCTCCGCTGGGCCGGGGTACCGTAATGTGATGAGGCTGTGATGGATTATGACACGGAGGCACCCTGGTGGGAGGGGGCGGGGGGTTGGGGGGGGTAGTTGGTCATCCATTTGACGGGAAAAGACTGAGCGAGTCAATTATGCCCCCCCCCCACAGATCCAGCGCGGACAACCGTCGAAGGCTGAGTAACGAGGGCCGAAAGGCCCCAGAGGGGCGCAGAGAGATAGCGCACTTGACCCCCGCCAGCCCGGGACGCGTCACCTCCCTACGCCTCGTAAATTGCCCCCAATGAGAGTCTGAGACTCTCAAAGCTGGGGTCGGGTGGACAAGCACCCCCCTCCATGAGCAGAGAGTGGTCCAGAGGGAGGTGGCACTCTGGGGAAATTACTCCGATAATCTCCCTCTTTTTCATCCCTCCATCCGAACTCCCCAGTGTACGGGAGCTTGGCTCCCCCTGGAAGCCATTTCCTGCGCGCACTCACCCACAGCGCCCACCCCCCCCCCCCCCCCCCCCC
>JAODKL010000047.1:14026950-14037097 GCA_026780765.1 Petrocephalus schoutedeni
GATGGAATTACTGAAAAGAAAGCTGACAACATGTAAGGCTGCCTGTCAGGCCAATCTCCTCTGTACTCTCTCTCTCCCACCCCACCCCAACCCCCAGTCACCCTCCCTTTTAATTTCTGAGTGCTTTTCTGGCATGGTAGGGCAGTTACCAAAGCATGAGTGTTAATGAACAACCTTAAATAGTAAAACTCATAAAGATATAGATATTACTCTCCCAATAACCTCAAAGCAATAAATGAAAAGGGAATGAATACAGACACTAACGGATATAGCGGTAATCAGGCTGACGGCACCAGTGACGAACAGCCTATTTATAACTATTCCATTTTTCTATTTTCCTCTTTTTAACCACATGGCGAGAGCCAGGGAGGCTGGCGGGGGCCGACATATGCAAACCGTAGTTATCCCGGAGGTGAGGCTATTCGCGGCGGTCCTGCAGGTGGCGCCGTACCACCGGATCGGTTGAGCGCCGTATCGCCGTGGCGACGCTGCCTGCGGACTGTGGTTGTTGGGATCCATAGGTGAAGGCGGAGGCTGCTGTGGCTGCGCACACAGGACGCGGGGGCCTCTCGTGCGTGTGTGCGGGCGCGTGCTTCGCTCTGCGCGCCGCTGTCAGCCATAACCCGTTCTCCTGGCAGCATGATTGGCTGACAGCTACGGGGGGGGGCGGTCCGGCTGTTTGCTCCGCCCCTGGGATGCTGTCGCCATTGCCCTGAACTCGGGCGGCCCTGGGCGAGCCGGTCCGCACATGCCTGCTGTTTATTGGGTTTCTCTCTCTAGCTGTGTGTCGGGAAGCTGCCAGCTGACAGAGGCAGGTGCATTGAGACGGTGGGCAGTGGGGGCTCTTTCTGCCCTTGGTGGGGGGGGGGTGTTACGATAGACCCCTCTTCTCTTCCCTTTTTCATTACAGCCCCAGCCTGGCCCATTGATCTACACGTTCAGGCGACAGCAGATTAATTGGGCCCCCCAGACAGCTATGCTGTCAGATTCTGGGCTGTCAGCTTGATGGGTCCCTTCCTTGCCTGCTGAAACCCCCACGCTTTTGGTGGGGGTGGCTGGTTATTGATGAGGCCCTGGCCTCGCCTTTATCTCGGGGATGTATGAGCCCGTGTTTATGGATTGAGGAAGGTGGCCGATTCGAATGGGGGCCTCCGTATCGTGGCCTTCGGTGATATGGGCGAAGAAATGGCAGGGTGGGGAGCTGCCAACGGACAGGCTAAGCTAGCTTTTTGTTTTTTTCCTTATTTATGCCCCTGCCCCCCAAACCAAAAATAACCTCACCCCCCCCCACCCCAATGATTTTTCCTGCCATTTTACGAAGTGGTTTTTGTTTTAACAGTCAGTGCTGAGGTTTCAAGCAGCTGTTTTAATTAAAAGCCACACTGCGGAGGGGGGTTTCTGACAGGCTGTCGATGACACGGCTTTTATAAACGAGCGCCGCGTGTGTGCGTGTGCGCGGGCCTGCAGCGTGTCCCTCAGTGTTGTGAACACGCCTCGCCCGGCGCTAAAGCTACATGCCGCGACACATCGCTACGGTCACACCCCGAGCAAAGACAGCTTCATTTACTTACGCAACGTACCACTGTGCTCCCCTCTGGCTCTGGCTTCTCCGTGTGTAGGAATTGCCAGTTTTCAGTCCACATGCATTTCTGTTTGTTTGAACTCGTGTTCAATCTGGTAGCTAGTCTTCTGGTGTATGTGCAGTCGACCCTTCTGCGTGGCGACTTGAGCCGTCGCAGTTTGGATATATTGCGGAGTTGACATAAGATATTAAATGGAATTTTTTTTGGAAATCTTTGAGAGTTGGACAAAAGCAGTAGGCGACAAAGGAAGGCCAGCAGATGACACACCAAAGTTTAGTGACTCGTAAATGTATAAAATATATGTGCAGTGCTGATCTGGACCAACCTGGCCAAGCAGTCTCTCGCATGATATCTCACAGTGATTTCGCAGTGATTTTGCAATGATCATGCAGTGATTGCAGTGTATGCCATGATTTTATCTTTTCACTTCGCTTGGCAGGGGTACCCAAAAAAGTTTACATGTTTTTTCAAGGTCACCGGGGGGGTTTTTGACTATATGTTTGAAGGGGGGGGGGGGCGTTAGAATCAATAACATGTAATTCCGAATTGGGGGCAGCATTGAATGAGACGGAAAGGTGGAGAGAGCCAAATCCAGTGCACTGTGTGTGACCCAGAAGTAATGGAGACAAAGCTGCCCCCGCTGGCCGGGATGATGCTAATGGTGGGCTCTCGGGGGCCGCGGCATGCGCGGCCAGACTCGCCATCCTTCTCCCGAAAGCGGAAAAGCGAGAGAGTGCCCCTCATTCCTAGGGGATACGTCCTTTACCCCCATCCCAGCTGGCCAGCAGTACATTTCAGAGCTTCTATGATTTCCGGCTTTGGATGAGCTGTCCAAAAGCTTCCCGTCCTGTTAAGCGAACATGGAAACCAAAAGGTCCGCCGTGGACTCTAATGCTGGGGAGAATACATCAAGGAGATGGCCTGTAAATGCGAGAGCTGCCAGATAACAACGGGCGCATTTCTCTCTAGTTGAATGGGCTGTTACTTAAGTGCCCACAGGTTTGATTTCCAGGTGGGACCCAGGGGGAAAAACAGACTAAATAATAAACTGATTTAATAATGGGCCACTGCCGAAATTGCATGAAAATTGCCTCCTGGAGTCGTAATTGTCCAGCCTTCCTGGCTAAGTAGTGAGTTCCTGTGGCTTCCCGTCCCGGGAGGGCAGGTGAATGCGGAGGAGCCCTAGTTTCTGTGATGCCCCTGATTTTTGGCTGGCCTCGAGTTATCTGCTGTTTCGGGGGCTGTCTCATTACCACCTCAGTCAGGGGCGGGGGGCGTGGGGGGTATATATTAATTCCCCCGGAGCTGCAGGAGTGAGGATGTTGCCATTGGAAACACGAAGGGCTTCCCTCCCGGTCACGCCGGCCCTTGATGACATGCCGCACCGTACACCAAACGCTCTGTGCCGACAGGCGATTACAGGCAGACTTGGGGAGACTTAAAGGTTGTGAAGCATAGCTGCCGCCTTGTGGCGATGTAGAGGGGGGTATCGCCGCACTGTTTGTGGTGTAGCATGAGGGCTCAGTGCACTCAGGATCTGGGTACATGGCCACATTACAGCCGAAGTTCTCAACCAATGTAGTTCTCGGAGCACCCCCCCCCCCCCACCCTGGTGGTGCATGGTAATTTGTCACTGTATTTCAGGTTTTATGTGGTACTTGGCTGCTTCGGTTGGATTTGTACTTTGCAAGGGCGATTCTAGGATTTTTTAAGGTCAGGGACACATAAGAGTCACTATGCTTCTTACTAGCCTTATCACTAGCTAGCGTTCGAATCTGCCGGGGACACTCCGGGGGCCAATCAGCTTCCAGCTTAAGCTCCTCCAAAAAGTTTGAGAACCACTGCATTGCAACATGGTGCCGCGTCATTGGGACAGTTAGAGCCGGATCGGGTGTTTTGGAGAAACATATCCCTTTTTAATGAGGACAGAGAGGGCACTGTGATGGCTTCAGGCAAAGATGCCTGTACCCTCTGGCATTAACTTCCATGGCAGTGCAGGGGTCAGGGTGGTCGGGGAGAGAGTTTTGCTGATCAAAACTTTGTGTAGCAGAGGTTGGGGGGGCATTATGGACATTGGGACTGAGTAAGAAGCACTTACAGCACATAGGGCTTTGTTGTGCCTTGTGTTGTTAATAAGGCCGGAACCCCGAGGTTAGCGGCTAGCAGAGCGCATCCTGGCAATGACCCCGCCTTTCAGCCCGCCGATCAGCCAATCGGCTGCCTTCCCTCCGATTGGCCTCCCTGCCTTCCCGCCGGGCTGGCCCCGTGCCCCCGTGCCCCCCCACTCGATAGCTGACAGTGTAATGAGGCTTGAGTGATTCTGCGTCCTTTTTTCCCTTAACAAATTGGAGTGCCCTTTTTAGCGTGTTAACTGCGTACGTGTGTGTGTGTGTGTGTGTGTACTTAAATGTTATCGTATAATTCGCTTGCTCACTGTCATGTTACTACGTCCGGCTGCTGATTTATTCATTTCTGTGTGTGGATAGTTCTACGTTGTTCCTACTCCCCAGTGTGTGCTGTATTTACTTCCTGAGTTGTGATACTGGCTATTTCTGATTGGTGGACTCGCCCCTTCTTGGGCATAGCCCAGTCTTGGGTCCTGTCCTCCCTCCAGTTTGGTATTTATGGTTTAGGGTTTTGTTTCTGTGTAGCTTGCATTTTCTCTCCATGTTGTCTAGGGTACCAAAGATAGCCATGTGTCTCTGTGCAGGTGTGTGCCCTGTGATGGACTGGCCTCCTGTCTAGGGCGTCCCCTGCCCTGGGATAGGCTGATAGAAGGTATTCATTATCATGCATATAATAGCCAAATATGGTAAAACTCACTGAAGAGAACTCACTGACACTGAAGAGTAGCTAGTGGCAAGCCTTAATAAAAAAGACAAACTCATTTTAAAATTTAAACTCCCACAAAGCTCATAACCACAGGAATGGGTGGGGGGGTCGCTGGCTGAGTGACTTAAAATAGAGACACAGTACCATGGTAACTACTGATAACCTTTTCCCGTCCCGCCACGCTGAATGACGCGAGATAGGACGACGGAGAGGAAGATGACATTTTCCGCCTGTTACTGCTCGTTAGGCGAGGGGCCGCCGTTGTGGCGGGGCCTCCTTTGTGGTGGGGGCCCGTCCCTGCGTCTCCCGCCAGCTGACCGACGCAAAGGTGTCAGCGGCATTGTGGGAAGTGGGGCTGGGCCGCATCGCCCATAGAACCAGGGGACGCCTGCCGAGGAGCCCTGGGCCTTGTTCTCCCCCCGTGGCACGGCGGCAAAGCCATCAGAGACGTTAACAAACAGCAGAAAGGGAACTTCCATGTTTTATTTAATTTCTCGTCTCCCAGAGAAGCCGGCAGAAGCTCAGCACTCTAATTTAATGTTTTAATTTAGCTCTAATGTAAGCCCCACTTTCTGCCCTTTCAGTCTTTTTCTCCGAGATTTGTCAGGGGAGATGGATGAGGGGCCGGGGGGGAGGGGTGGTGGGGACTGATGGGCTGTGGCGTACAATGGAAGGACGAATCCCCCGTGTCAGTGCCATAATGGAGACGCTGTTTTCAGCGTGTTTTCCCGGCTGGGTGCGGGCGTGCGGCGCGGTGATAGCGGGCAGAGTAACCAGCTGTGAATTTCACGCCTCCCCGAGACTCTCCTGCCTCCCCGGAATGGCACGGAAGAATCAATGGACCCCGGCAGCCCAACCGAGAAACGGGCCTCCTGTCGAGCGGAATGGAGGCGACTCGGGTCACGGTGAGAGGGAGCCGGCAGCCGCCTGAGCCGCGGCATCGCATTAATCTCCGTCGAGACCCTGCTCCCGCACCCATGTGTGCAGCCGTTGCAGAGACTTCAGGGGCAGACCGTGCGCCGGTGGGTTAGGACTCTGTGCCCGTCATTGGAAGGTTGCCGGTTTGAATCTCTGGGCTGGCAGCTTGAAGCTGAGATCATGTCCCCAGAGGAAAGCCCTTGCTGCACACTGTGACCCGCAAGCTTGCGCTCACCTGTCTCAGAGAGGACAGGCAAGAGGAATATGTCTCCACAGGGATCGGTTAAGTATCACTGTTAAGAAAGTTAGTAAAAAGAACCTTTGTATTCATTTCTTAAATGAGTATCTCCACATACTGTTCCAGCTGCTGCTCCGGTGCCAGCCGTGACCTTTAACCTTGGATTGTCTCATTGGTCAACAGCTGCTTGTTTACATCTCACCCATCCTTTCATTTACCCGATTGGTTGAGGGCTCTGGGGGGGGGGACTCTGAAGCCTATCTAAGGCAGCACGGGGCAGAGGACAGGGCGACACTTTGGATGTGGTGCCAGTACTTACATCTCATGCTAAGGATTAAGTGCTTTCGTCACACGCTCACACGAAAAATACCTCTTTTTTGGGGGCAGATTATATCCATTTACTCAGGAGCTTTTACAGTAACTGGAACGTAAAAATTTCCATAAAGTATTTCTTTCTGTGATCCTGAAGAAAAGCTAGCTATTCTGAAATTTGTGTAACACGTCGTAGTCGGAATAGTTCGGCTGTAATCAAGTGTTACTGCATAACGGCAGGCCATGTGCCGGCTTCTTTCCTACAGGCACTGGCAGTTTTTCTCCCTGTCATTCCCAGAGTAAAATGCTTTTATCACAGGTAATTTTGCTTGGGGTGTGCGTCCCCTGCACCGAGCCTGTAGCATAGCTGCAGACTGAAATAACGATCTGAATCGGAGTCCAGGTGTCTCATAGCCAGCAAGTGGGCAGAAAAGCTCAGCATCCTGCTAACGCTCTTGCTAACGCGGCATGACACGCATTCAGAGGCAGCTAAAGGGTGGAATGGGCTCATCCGCCCCCCCCTCCCCCCGCCTCATCACGGGGGAAAGGGCTGAGCTCGCCTCCCAATGCGCCCTGTATAACTGTATAAACAGATGGTGACATTTCAAGCCTTTTGTTCTGCGTTGATGGTTCGAGGGCGCGAGAGCACACGGCAGGGCGGGAACATCGGGAAGCCGGGTCAGGGAGACCAGGTGTCTGTGTGAGCGGGGGATGCGGACGAGGCCCAGGAAGGCGGGTGCCGGCCAGGCTGTGGGCCCTGGTGTCGAGGTGAGCGATCGTCACACTGTCACTGTTTACAGGCGTAAGGTGAGGGTGCTGCTAGGAAAAACTCCAAGTGACCTTACCTTCTGAGGTAGAAGACTCCTTCCTAGTAACCTGATCTGCAGCTGCTGTTAATTGGCTTATGGGATTTCGTAGCTAGCTATTAGAAGTATTACGGTAGGGGAAGAGGACATTAATGCTGTATTGAGAAAGTAAGAATACACTCTGAAGTATTATGTAAAGTCCTCCCCACCTTTGGGTATCTATCTATCTATCGATCTATCCATCCATCCATCCATCCATGTATCTGTCTATCTGTCTGTCTATCTATCTATCACATATATGCATATGTGGGTGTGTTTTTCTATTTTCTTTATCTGTACAGGGATGTAGAATGTTCCCATACAGCATCTACAGGCAAAAGGTCCAATATTGTCCTGCCCCTTTATTTCATCTATTCATTTAGGTCCAATCTGTCCATCACCATGACTCTAGTTGTCCAAAATGTCCACTTGCTGTCTCTTGCTTTGACAAGCCTATAGCCACAGGTGGTTCCATTGCAGCCGAGGTTCTCATTCATGTGTTTCCAGGCACTCTTTACTCATACTGACATTTAAAAACAAGGCTTAGGGGAAATAATTCTGCCCATGTGGCCAGCTGGCTGCTGGATTCATGGAGTGGGAATTGCTGTGCATTATGGATTGGTGTAGCTACATTAATTGTGTTTCTCTTGGGCTCTTTGTGTTTTTCTTGGATAGGAGATGTTTAGCTACCTTGTTTCTCATATCCAAACCTCTCAGGCAGCCCCAGCCCTCTCATGGCCAATGGCGGAATGACAAGGAGAGTCTCTGGCCCAGGAGTCATGTAATAAAGCACAATGCCAAGCCGCCACTCACATGCAGTCCGGTTAGAGGTCCCATGGCACAGAGCACGTGTGTGTCTGTGCCTCCGAGGTTTACGCAGTGTTTTCGTATTATTCTTACATGCAACATACCATGTAAAGCGCCTTGGGGCGACTGCGTTTGTGAAAGGCGCTATATAAAAATAAATTGAATTGAATTGAATATGGCCACAAGTAGTCGAATTGGGAGGCCTTTGCTATAAATTCATAAAATCTCATGAAGCCCCTATAAGAGAAATAAATGTGTCTGGCTGGGAGGGGGAATCCACTTAAAATGACCTTCTTACAAGGTTCAGTGCCCCCCCCCCTCCACAGATGATAACTGGGCACCAGGGGACCTCCCCCAAGGCCTCTGAAACAATTGGAACACCGGTCATAACATAAAGACACCCCCCCCAAACACACCTATGTTGACACCATCCACAGGGCGTCAGCCCACTCTCTCATGGCTATAAAAAGGACCAAAGCCCCCAACAGTAAATTAGACAGTGCCTTGCGTCCGGAGTCTCTCGCTGGGCGACCGGCTCGCCCTGTAAGAGGGGCTCGCCCTACAAGGTCCTGTGCAAATTTATTACAGAGCTCTGCAGGCGGATGAGCGAGCAAAGCCACCCTCCGCAGGGACTCGGCATTAAAGAGGTCACAATCGACAGCAGCGTGCCGCTCCCTTCGGCGCGCCGGCATTCAGACGGCCAGGCCTGACCTTTACTTTGTAGAAATTGCTTTGGGGACGTAATCATAACGGCACTATTGAACTAGGGCTCCGGCTCACTTAATCGCCACTTCTATGAACCTGCCGAGCGACGGTCCCACCTTTATCATATATCTGCGTTGTACGCCGGTCGTACTTCGGAAGAGTCCTCGAGTCACCCCAGATAAGGGCAGCGGCCAAATCTGCTTATTAATGTTTACATCTCCGCTGAGATCTCATTTGAAGCTTCACGGGAGACATCCCATTTCTCTGACGAGCCAGCGCTCGCCTGACTTAGCCGATAGCGCTCTCCCATCCGATTCCATCTCTGAAGAGTGGAGACGGTCGCTCTCGGCGATAGCTGCCACGCGGAGTAACCCCCAGCGGTCATCTTATGCCTGACTGGTGCACAAGATGGCCGCCGTCGTGCATTCGGGGCATGAGCAGATCTGTGGGGTGCTTAGTCGCAGTGAAGTGGTCCGACCTGCTTCACCTTCAACTCGCTGTGCTTCGCTGTGGTATTAATGTCTGTGGAATCAGGCCTTGTTTCTTTGGAGTAACTCCAAAGAGGAAAGGCTTCCTGGATCTTCCTGCACCTGCTTAGTCTTCCCCCAGGGACTTTCAATCCTAGCCCTCTCCCACCACTCCCCCTCCCACATTCCTTCAGAGGGGCCTCCTGTCATCGTGCACACCTGTCAGTTCATCTTGCTTCTATGCTTGCCCCTGTGAATTTTGCCTCTCTGCTCCCTTAATCCAGAAGATTGAAAGCTATGTCCTCCTGACCCCAAGCGGCCCTGAAAGAATAATAATTTTGAGAACAACCAGATGGAGGACAGGAGATTTTAATTGGTAGAAAATCCAGGGCAGGCTAGAAACACCTGTGCGATCGAACCTCATCACCTGAGAGGCAATAGGGAATATTTTACAGATGGTTGGAGCATTTCACACTCAGTCCAGAAGAGATCGATGTCTGCAGCCCAGCTGACCCAGGAGCAAAGTAGCCCTTCCAAAGTGTGGAGGTGTTTGTTTCATCTTTTTGCTGTGTGTTTGTGGTGATTGTCACACGCTCCCCTTGTTTTAATCATCATGGTCTATACTTGAGCATAGTATACTAGAAAACGCTAAAATGCAATAACTGCAACTTTTTTTAACTGTCCTTCCATATGTGTAGAACGTAAGTAAATGATATTTATTCCGAACTGAGCATAGATAAACTAAGATATTTTGTCACATGACAACCCCAAGAGACTCGATTTTGGCCATAAGTGAATTTTCAGAAAGTATGTCATTACGGGGGAGATGCCGTAGCACAGTGATTAGCACTGTTGGCTCACACCTCTGGGTCTAAGGGATGAGTCTGGATACGTGTTTGTGGAGTTTGCACCTCCCCCCCCCCCCCCGTGTCGCTGTGGGGTTTCCACCAGGTTCTCCATTTTCAGCCACAATCCAAAAGCAGGCTGAGGTGAGTTGTCCAGCCGCCGGTAGGTGTGAAGGGTGTGTGAATGGTTTTTCCCTGCCTTGTGCCCAAGAGAACCTAGATGCTATGCATAGTATGTACTGGTGTGCAAGGTTTCTGAGGTCTAAATAGTAGCCATGTTTGACCTTTTACCTCTGTCGAGAGGTCCTTTCTCTGGCCAGCCAAAACCAGCCACCACCCCTGCTCATGTTACTCATAAGCAAGTAAGAGTCAGAATGTGATAAATTAGATGAAATTGGCTGGCTTGGAGGACAGGCCATCAGTCTAGCAGGAGATAATGCACACCTCCACCTCACCTTTCATGAGAGCAGAGAACTTTTAATTGTGCTGGAACCCTGGGGATCTTCAGGCAGCTGGAATCACTCCAGCGTCCTGCCCCACGCCACGGGCAGAGAGAACCTCAATGAATCCGTGACTGGAGGTGCGGTGGGGTGAG
>JAODKL010000047.1:14065188-14080364 GCA_026780765.1 Petrocephalus schoutedeni
GTATGCCACTCTTGCCTCTTCTGTGTGCTGTATTCCCCAGGCTCTCTGCTGTCCCGTAAAATCCTTGATAATGAAGACGTTCTGCACCCAGCCGGCAGCGAACTGCTCGTGCGCTTAGAGAGATTTGTAGTTTTTTTAATTCAAAAAGTGTACTAATGTCAAAAAAGTGTACTAACGCACTAATGCCGAAAACTTAGTAGGTGACAATGTCCCCATAAGAAAGCAGAGGTAGCGTGTCGGGTCCTTTGTCCATTTGCTGGCGTCTCGTAAGGGGGGCGTTTCCCAAAAGCTCCTGTTAGTAACTTATGTAGTTGGATTCATTCAGATGCATGGCTCCAACTATGTCCGTTGCTAATGTAGTTATCATCTATGCTTTTGGGAAACACACCCAGGGTCGGCGTTGTTGATCGCGATAACTTCTGCAAATACATTTGCTTGGCAGCGCACTTCACTTTCTTACAGTACGGTGTCCTCTTACTGTAATTCGCTATCTCCGTCTTCGCGTTCCTTCTACTGTGCAGATCTGGGGTGCGTTTCCCAAAAGCATGCTAACTACGATTCCGTCTTACATGGTTAGGACCGTGTAGCCGAATGGAACCGAACTATGTTCAGCGTTGCCAACTATTTTGAATGGGAAGTAGCTAAAGTCCAAAAGTCGCTAGGCGCTTTTTTGTAAAAAAGTCGTCAAGGGGGTCTGAAAAGTCGCTAAATCTAGCGACAAAGTCGCTAAGTTGGCAACACTGACTGTTATTTACGGTCCTCTAAATACGGCGCCGATATCCCGTGATTCAATGCGATAGTAACGTTTCTCCGCGGGCCCGATAGATCTGTTCTGATTGGACACCGCCGGCTTTTTCCTCAGTTGTCATTACCTTACGCGAACTACATTAGTTCTGATTCGATCTTGTCTCTGGAACATTTTCGTCTCGTTTTTATTTGTTCATTTTTATTTAGTTATCGTCTCATTTTAGTCTGGTAGTTGACGATAACTATGACGAAAACGTTTCGTTGACAAAATTAACACAGATCCCTAGCAGCCGTCATAGTAAATGCGTCGTATCTTCGATGCTCCAGCTGCGGTCGTCGGTTAGGTGGATAAAAACGGCACAATGGCAAAAGAATGGAGGAAGAAAGACGAATTCAGCTTGTGGGACGTGTGACTCCTGAATGACTCTGAATGGCAGAGAGGGAGAGCAAGCGAAAGAATGGAGAGATGCAGCGGGTCAGGAAAAGAGGGAGAGAAGGAGAGGCAGAGGAACAGATGACTCCAAAAGTTCGTGAGGCATGTCATGATTTGGTTTTATGTTCGCCCTCTTTGGATAAGCCTTTGTCTCCCCGAGGAGATGAGCCGGACAGCCCGTTGGTATCGTAGTGACATAGCAGCCCTGTCACAAGCACCGCACGATGGGCGGACCGGCGGGGTCTGTGCCAGAAGCTGGCTTTCCGAACCCGCCGCGGGGTGCATGCTGCCTCTTCCATTCCCCCTCTTCCTGCGATTAGAAAGAATCCGTCCAGAATGAAAAGGTTACTCTACCCTGTCCCCATGAATCTTTAATCTCCTGCATCAGGCTGCACCAGGCATTGACCAGGATTTAATTAGCGGGGGTCGCTCGTGCCAGAGATGGCTATGAGCGCACACTGGCAGCGCAAATGGTCGGAGGCAGAGACAGAGGGCCGCAGAGACTGGGGGTGTGTGTGCCGGGGGGCAGTGGCCAGAGAGCGGACGATAGGGTCACATGTGCAGGTACATGAGCCCACACGCACATTCACACACACTTGCATACAGAAACACTCATGCATGTACTTACATGCATACACACACACATACATACATACATACATACATACATACACATGCCTGGTTATTCACTCATGCATATATATGTACATACGCACACACATACATACGCACGCAAACTGCCATCCGGACAGCAGTGGAGAGTATCAGGTGGGGAGGTCTGCAGGAGGCAAACCTGAGCGGGAGCCACGAGAGCCCTCGCCCCGAGCAGCCAAACTCCCCCCCGCTGCCGGAGAGGCATTCCTGGCCCTCTCTGGATAGATAACACCCTGCTTCACGAGGGCTGTTGGCATGAGAGGCCATCTTAAAAGGAGAGCTAAGTTCAATAACCCTCATGCGCGCACACACACTGAGGAGGGGGGGTCCCCTCTCTCCCTCTCTCTTGCTCTCTTTCTCTCTGTCTCTCTCTCACTCTCCCTCTCTTTCCCTCTCTCACTCTCCCTCTCTCCATTTTGCTCTCTCTCTCCTCCAAAATGTGTCACATGGACACCGTCTGGCCAGGGCGCATAGCTAGCTGCTTGTTCTCCAGGAGACCATGGATAGGGTAGCCTAACACGGCCGCTACCGCACACCAAAAACACCGACCCCTCCCTCCCGGCCCTTCAGAGTCGCGCCAAGTCGAGAATTGGAACAGATGCATTAATACTATATCAAAAAAATTACAAAATAAAAAGTGTGCTGTTGCGCAGGGCCTGGGGGCCTGAATAATTCATTAATCAGGAGCACCGAAGACACTGAGCGGGCAGATTAGTGATGGGTAAAAAGGGGGTGCAGGCGTGGGGGGGTGGACCTTTGCGACGGTCTGCTGCTCCGGATCCCGCCCCCCCCCGGCATTCCCAGCCGCGGAAGGTTCCAGAGCCATCAGCACGGCCTTTGCCCACTATCCTCTGGGCCCAAAGCGACCCGGCGCTCCTTGTTAGTCAGCCGGCCGTGACAGTGCTGATATCAGCTGGCCTGATGGTGGGGGGCCACCTGCTGGAGGGGATGGGAAGCGGAGGCTGTCCCCTAGGGCACCCTGGCGACAGCGATCATTACCGCGCAGAGGGAGGGTAATGAAACGGACGTGGTCATGCCCTGCCGGCCTCATCACCTGGGTGGAGGATGAAAACCCACCCTCCCCTAACGGATGTGCCCCGAGCACGGTGTGTATCACCCACCCGAGCTTGTGACACCCCCTAGAGCCGCACATGGGTTGACCATGAGCACAAGATGGAGGGTGTCGGGGAGCGGGTGGCTGTCTGTGTGGCTGTGATTGATTAAAAGTCGCCCGAGGTGACAGCGGAGTGCTCTGCACATGGCAACTTGCTTGCGGAGACCCACACAAGGGCCTGGATGCAGGCGATGGGTGATCTGGAGAGGAAGTGCAATCTGTCCGCCGGGCCTGACCTCTGACCCCCCGGGTTTGGAGGTCAGTAGAGTATTGAGGCGTCTCCGGGTGATGACATCACACACTATTGAGGTGGCAGGGGGTAGCCAGCCTGCTGTCTCCACGTCTCCTCTGCTGAAAATGAGGCAGTATTTATGCCTGCCCGTTAGGGAGACACATGTGGCTGGTCAACGGGAACGCAGCGCCTTTCGGCGGGGTGCTGCCGCCTTGTCATTCGCTGGATCCGACTCCCCTATCAGACACTTATACCCGAAGCAAACTATCCGTATGTGTGCCGCGCCTCTTCCCTACCGAGTGGCCCCTGGGAGCCCGTGTGACATGGGGGGGTGACGCTGTGACCTGTGGGTGGGTTGGTCGGGGCAGTAACTGGATAAATTCCGGAATTCTACTATGGAAAACTACTTTGGAATTCTGTGCCATACTTTCCCTGACGGTCTTCCCTGACTATTGGATTTTTTTGTTGTCTGTTTTCTCTAAATTTACAGTCCAAATGTGTGTATCCAGCTACTATCTTTTTCAGCAGTAATATAGCATCTGTCTTTATTATTTTTGCCTGATGCTTTCATTCCCAGGAAGTTGCAGTAGTGGGGTTGCAATTTATATGTGTTCACTGGGCTATCATCCATCCATCCGTCCGTCTGTCGGACAGATGCCACTAGTCTATCTATCTATCTATCAATCTATCTGTCTATCTGTCTATCTATGTCTATCTATCTATCCATTCATCCATCTATCCCGGATGGCTTTCCTCTCTCCGTCTTCAGACTGAAGTGTCATTGAGTTTGACGCTATCGTGATGCATGTCGATGGCGGATTAGCATACAAGGCATAATTCAGGATTCTTAAAAGTCATTTTTCTCGGTTCTCGATGCTCTCTGTGTGTCTATTTTCTGGGCCCTAGAAAAGATAGTTTAAGGCACTATTTGGATTCAGTATTGAACCCTTGGCTTCCAGCACTGTCACACCTTGATGCTAAGCTGCGGGTTTTTATTTACACTGGCTTGATGTTAGATGAGTTACAGCTCATAGCGTAACGGTCATGAAAACGTATTGATTCTTTCCTTCACCTTTTGGCAATTTTTTTTGTTTTGCTGACGGACCGCGGGGTGGAGATACCACGAGGGAGGTGAATGCAGCCGCCTGAGCTGGGTGGAGATACCACGAGGGCTGTGAATGCGGGTCATTTGGGCGCTTAACCGCAGCGTTTTCAGGCACCGCTCTTGGTGAGATTTATAAGCCAGTGTGCAGAGATGGGGCTGGGTTTATTCAGGCTTTCATTAGGGGCTCCTCTTTGGCCCTTTCGACTCAGGGGCAGAGGATGGGGGAGAGAAACAGCCAACTCACCTGCCACATCTAATCAGGCTGCCAGTTCTCACTGCTTAGCAGCCAGAACAGAGACCCCTCACACAATTACCGCCTCCTGTATGATTAACACTCCCGTTGCGTAGCGCCACGTTTAAATCCCAGGTACAAATACCCTAAGTAAATAAATTCCCTGAGTCAGTGTGATTTTTGCCTGCTGGCTCCCCCCACCTGCCGGCACGCGGAGCCCCCCCCCCCCCCCCCACCCCACCGCTCACTCCATGTGTGACGAAATGCTGTACTGACGCAGATCCGACCAGCTCCTTGACTCCACCCAGCCAGAGACACTCACAGTAGTTATTGATCCATATAAAATACAATACAGGCATTGCACTGCTCCAGAGACACATTTTAATATACATTAAATGGCCGCTCACCTGCACCACCGCAGTGAGGCTGTGTGACTTTGAACTTAATAAAACCACCTCCTTAATTATGTCTCATCGAATCTCCCCTCTTAAGGTGCAGGAATTGGGAAAAGGAGACCCAGAATACATTATTTTCTACACAGAATGGCAAGAATGACTTTCGCTAATTACCGACACAGCAGTACAATGCCCAGAATATGCCTCGGACACAGGGGTGGGTACAGTGCGTATAGCCCAGAATACACCTCGGTCACAGGGGTACAGTGCGTATAGCCCAGAATACGCCTCGGTCACAGGGGTACAGTGCGTATAGCCCAGAATACGCCTCGGTCATAGGGGTACAGTGCGTACAGCTCAGAATACGCCTTGGACACAGGGGTGGGTACAGTGCGTATAGCCCAGAATACGCCTCGGTTACAGGGGTACAGTGCGTATAGGCCAGAATACGATTTGGTCATAGGGGTACAGTGCGTATAGCCCAGAATACGCCTTGGACACAGGGGTGGGTACAGTGCGTATAGCCCAGAATATGCCTCGGTTACAGGGGTACAGTGCGTATAGGCCAGAATACGACTCGGTCATACGGGTACAGTGCGTATAGCCCAGAATACGCCTCGGTCACAGAGGTACAATGCGTATAGCCCAGAATACGCCTCGGTCACAGAGGTACAATGCGTATAGCCCAGAATACGCCTCAGTCACAGAGGTACAGTGCGTATAGCCCAGAATACACCTCGGTCACAGGGGTACAGTGCGTATAGCCCAGAATACACCGTATGTCCTTCTATGTGTTGTTTTCTCTTTAGAGCCGCGCAGGGGCTCGGCAGTAGGCGCAGTTTCGAGGGTTTTGTTTTCGAGGGTGTTCTGCCCATGCCACGTGGCTTTCGTTCTGCTAATGCACATGTGTCCTGCAGCAGCTGGGAGACTCCAGGCCTCCTGGGACCCAACCGAGATGGACAGCTGGATGGATTCTCTCTTCATGTGCCTTTTTCAAAGTACCATAAATATTACTAGTTCAATAAAAGCCATAAATGCTTAATTAGAATATCACTGGAACATCTGGCCAATAAAACCAAAGCTAGCCTGGAAGATGCATATGATGCATATGTGAATGGGGCTGCCGTTTGCGGGATTAGCAGAAATGCTTAGCGCCAGAGCCCCAGTGAACTCCCTTGAGGAGTTTCGTGGAGTCTTGCGGGTCTTGCGGGGGCTTGTGGGGTCTTTCGGGGGCTTGTGGGGTCTTGTGGAGTCTTACAGGGGCTTGTGGGGTCTTGCGGGGGCTTGTGGATTCTTTTGGGGTCTTGCGGGGGCTTGTTGGGTCTTGTGGGGTCTTGAGGGGGCTTGTGGGGTCTTGTGGGGTCCCTCCCCCGCCTCTGTCTGCTGGGGGTCAGACTTGGAGGGTTTAACTAGGGAATTAACACCCCCCCCCACATCAAAAAGCACTTCCATAATCACACACAGGTACATGGGCAAGCAAACCGTTATTATCACAGAGAAGTAGGAACATAGACACTGTGTAGATACACCCCCAAGGAGGGAGCGATAGGCACAGGGTCACTCTCTCTAACCCCCCCCCCCCACCCCTCCATTTTGGGGTCGCTGCTGCTTCCGGGTGTGCCCCTGTACCCTCTCACTCTCTGAGGATTAAAAGCCCCCACCCCCGGAGGTCTGACTGGGGGCTTCCCCGCCGTGACTCTGCTGACGCGGGTGGGTTTCCGGCAGGATATCGCAGCGTCCGCGTCACCTCCGTACGGGAGTGGCTGTGTCGTGCGTCGGGGCCCATCTGCCTGTACGGGCGCCGGCCTACCTGCATGTCCCGGAGGAGAGGGCCACCCCGGTGCAGCTCAGGAGAGACCAGGCGGCACGCCATGCACACACGGTCACTTCTTCAGTTCCTGCTCCCTAATCGCTTTAATTAAACATGTCTTACGGCAAAACGTCTCTGTCCTGTCATATCTGCTTTCGTTTTTCTCCCGACTCCCCAAGAGCAGCCTAGCAAAGGGATTTACTCTCCCTGACTTGGAGTGACTTGGAGTCGGCGTTAATTGGCCTCTTTACACACGCTCTCTGCTTAAGCCCCTCGAAGGCCTTCCCGGCCCTCCATTCGCCAGCCCCCATGCCAGAGAGCTCGCGGGGTGGAGCCGTTCGCGGGGCCTGGCAGGTAGCGAGCCCGGGCTATTTTGGGACTTGCCAGGTGCAGACCCGCCTGATCGAAGTGGGAGGCCTCGCCCCCTGAATGTAGGGCAGTGGTGCGAATTCCTCCATGAAATACCGGTGTAGGACGGAAACACCCGTGTCACAGCGAACAGTCATGTGCACAAGCGATACACAGCCAGAGTCTTCCCCTTTGTCTGTCTGGCCCGAAACCCCATCAAAGATTTACTGTACTTCCGAGCCAAATAGCTTGGGCCTTCTCTGGAAACTAGTGGCACAATTTCAGGGATTGATGCCATTCCGGCAGATCTGGGATTCTTCAACGAGGTATAGGGAAGTGTCCCCCCCGCCCCTCTGGGGGGTATTACTGAGTGGGATGCTTTACTGCCCATCTGCTGATGGAGGTGTCCTTCCTGTAACGATTCGCTTTAACCCTAGCAGAGGGAGACGATAGTTTCATGCCTCCAGAGCCACAACTTGAATTTAGTCGTCCAGTCATTGGTTAATGGAGAAAAAAATGATAAAACCTATTCCGACAGACTTGTGGCTGGCTGTGACCTTTGGCATGAAGCCTTTCCCAGACGAGGCACTGGGCTGGATTTCAGCATGTCAGATTCACAGAGCACAGCCTGGTCGGGGCTGTCATCCGCACATTAAACCTGCTTCTTTTACTGCCGTAGTTCTCCGCGCGTCCCGTTTTAAGCTCTTCTCTTTAGCTATGAAAATAAGTGAGATCGTTTAAAGCGCCATTATGGCTGGCTGCCAAGCACATCACCATGACCCTCTCCGCAGAGGCTCCGGGGCACGCATGTGGGAATGGTGCCCCGCGAGCCGCCACTTCTCCGCCTCGCTCCACTCCTGCTGTCCCAGGAGCCGGATGCAGTCGCCAGGCTCCCCCCCCCCCCCCCCCCCCCCATTTATTTCGATGCTTATTGCTTGAGTGCTCAGTTTACAGTCTATGGGTTCAGTGTGTGTGTTGAAACTGGCCATTAGCACAAACAGAAGGTGCAGGCTTTGTTGAACTGTTCCATCCATCCATCCAGGACAGGGTTGGAGGTGGGGGGGGGGTCGGGGGTCACTTTCACATATTGCATATTTGCATACTGTCATGTAAGGGGCATAATGGGGTGGCAACCTCCCTCCTGAGAGGGCAAGGTGGGCACCTCGTGCTTGATTAAGCCGATTAAGGTTCTGTATGAAATGCTTTCCCACCTGCTTCCGGAAATCCATCCATCCATATTCTCGTCCCGCTTATGCATGGTGAGGAAACCGTGCTAATCAGTGCGGCCCTGCAGCTCTGCACCACCCCCGAGGAGCAGATCTCCTCAGAAGTCCCCAGAAATAGCGTATCCCGTCCAGGAATTACTTTTGGAAATTTGCTTTTTAGTTTGCTTGGGAGGAAATATGTAATACAAAGAAAAACAAAATGGTATATTAAGATAAGAATAAACAAGAAGAAAATAACAATAAAAATAAAATGACTGCAAAATTGGCAATAAAAATAGAGAGCGGGATATCAGTAGTTGTAAAAATATGTGCAGTGACAGTGTGGGCTGTTTTACCTCGATTGGTTTTGGCCCGCCGATTGGACTCCAGGGGCTATTCCTCCCACTCCTCCTGCTCCCCCAGCTCCCCCTGCTCCCTCTCCTCCTGTTTCTCCCGCTGTTCCCATTCGTCCTGTTCCTCCTTCTACTCCTGCTCCTCCTCCTCCTACTCCCCTGCTCCTCCTGCTCCACCCATTGCTCCTTCTCATCCTGCTCCCACTCCTCCTTCTCCTCCTGCTCCCACTCCCCCTGCTCCACCTCCTCCCATTGCTCCTTCTTCTCCTGCTCCCACTCCTCCTCCTGCTTTTGCTCCTCTTCCTCCTCCTGCTCCCGCTCCTCGCCCTCCCACTCCCCCTGCTCCTTCTCCTCCTGCTCCCCCTGCTCCTTCATCTCCTGCTGACATCTGGCCCCGCCCCCTCCTCCACTTGTGGCCACGCAGCGTAGTGATTGGTCATCCTGTGTGGTACGCAGCCCGTCCTCCTCTCATCTCCGCTTCCGTGGCTGCCATGACGACCATCTAAGGATTATTCCGGGCTCTGCGCAAACAGGCTTCCTGGGAATCGCGGTTTACCAGCCGGGCCGCAGCGGTGTTGCACTGTCGTTTCTCCCAGAAACACAAACAGACAGATCCAGAGAAAGCCGCCCTGCGCTGTCACATTGCCTGCCGCTGGCCAGGACCATGAGGTTTCTAATATATCTCAAAATAAATCTCCATTTAAAGGCAAAGCCAGAAATTATCATTATTATTATTGTTATTATTATTATTATTAACACTAATAATAATTATTATTATTAATAATAATAATAATAATAATAATAATAATTATTATTATTATTATATAGCTGCTGGGTCCTGAGCAGGGTCATAATGTAATGAGGTCCCTGTGGAGTAGTTCCTTTCACTGTGATCTTCTGCACTTATTGAGCTGTGTGATGGCCAGGTAGCTCTTGAAGGTTCTTGGCGGCTTCTTTCTTGATAGTGCCAAGAGCTCCGATAACCACCGGCCCAGCACTGGTCCCGGCACCCGCATGCCGCTGATCTCCATCCATCTCCATCCATATTTGCCGAGTCTTCCAGCGTCTTTGAGCACAATGTTGTTGCCATCTGGGATCGTGGACGACCAGGCACCGCTTCTCCTTTTTGAAGCCGACTAGGAAAGCTGGACGATTTGCTGAGATACTTTGATCGGTCAGTACTGCCACGTGTTATGTGTGTCTCTGATGTCGACAGTAATTTCAGGTAAATACTCACAGAAAGGGAGCTAATCACCCGACATCAATGCCCAACCTGAACGGCAGCAAATCCCACCAGCAGTGTTCCAACATTTAATAGAAAACCGTCCAAGAAGAGTAGAGGCTACTATAGCAACACTAGGCCACTAGACTTAATACTCTGGGTTTGGAAAGGAGACATTGGACAAGCTGGCATCCGCGTACTTTTGGCCATATACTGTAGCTGGCCACCATGTTGTGTAGCTTCCTGTACTCAAGTTTTTCTTGGCTACATGCGCACTTATGCTGCTGAAAACCTTTCTGAATTTAATGTCCACCAGATATAAAAACACTTGTTTGCGTAGAGCTGGTGTTGTTAATATAATAGGTTGCAAGGTTATAAAAAGTAATTTGACATAGTCATTTTTGAATTTGTGAATGAATGTGGTTTTCTGACAAACTTGGGGCCATCCTTGCTGACCTCGTATACATATATTTCTGAATGGGGGAGAGGTGAGCCCGCCCCGTTTACAGAGCACCGGTATCGTCAGGCCTCGTCAATCTGAGATAATGTTGCTTGTGTCAATGCTGGTGTCATTTTTAATTGAAATAAGCGTCATTTGCACAGCAGAATGCTTCTTTTTGCGTATCTCATCATGCTCTCCTTTGAGATACGCACACATCTATACGTGTGAGAGTGAGCTTGGGGTCCGAGCGCGCGGTCACGCCATTCATCTGCCCCCCCTGGAGCATACTGCCAAGGATGGGATTCGAACCCACACCCTTCCAGTCACAGAGGCCTAACCCGCTGAGCCTCACCCCTGCCTGATTTAACACATATGTGTGGTTCAGCCTCAGTACCTTTTATTATGTTCATATTACCGCAAATCTGCATATTACGTGCTCACAGCAACACCTCGCTTGGGTGAGCGAAACCGGAAATGAATGGATGGATATCACAGCCTTTATAAGCACGTAACAGATAAACGTGACATATGCTTTATGATGCAACAATGGAAACCAGTATTATTTATTAAAAAGATGTCATGCATATTTTCAGACATATTGATATTTATTAAAATAACATACTGTAGGTGATTATTTTTTATGTCTACATGATAGAACTTCCTCGGCCCACTTGGTAACTTAATATGACTTAATTTTGTTTAAAAATAAAAAATGCACTCTGCGTGATATAAATGTGCCGCATTTCGTGTTCAAATACAAATATGTGTCTCGGGGTTTCAAAGGCCTCATTTTTCATATAGGGAGCAGAAAGGAGAGCGGCTGATAATGACACGGCCCGCCTTTCTGTCACGTTACGCACATCCTGACCTGAGCAGAATCAGGAGCGCCGTATTCATTTCTCCATTTCTCTCATGTTTGAATTTATATCGAGCTACTTTGCAGCATTTATGTTTAATTGCCCTCCAGCGAGAGGTCAGGCAGCAATTTTCCGGCACCAGGCTTGTCTCGCGTTCGGAATCTCCCCGTAGAACCTCTGGTGTCGCCGATCTTCCGCGTGACGCCCATCCCACTTGAGTGGGATCTGTGCCCTGGTTTTCCATTAAGAGCTCTCTGTCTCTGAGAGTCCGCTCCCCCTTGGCCGGGGGGGGGGGGGGGGGTGTACAGGTGCACTTTCTTACTCATCTGCTGAACCGTGTGACTCAGCCCAGCACCTCGTCAGCTGTCCTGCCATTCGGTAGAATTACTAGCCGCAAATACTGCTGTGATTACCGTGACTGTTAACGCGGAGTTAATTACTTGATTAAGTCATGGGGTGTAGACGCAGGCCCAGTCTCGCCCATCCATCCATCTCCTGATGCCTCATCCAGTACAAGGTCAAGGTTTGGACGCCGGAAAGGGCAGAGAGGCACCAATGATGATGTAACACTGAGTGAGCTTTCCTTCTTTTTTGTACAAAAAATGTAACAAATAGCTCATTTTTAGGGAGGCTCAAGGCACCACCAGATGCTGCGCGGATTGCAGCGGTAATAATGAAATTTGTATTTAATTATAACCAAAATTACCCATAATTACAGTTGTAGAATTACAAGGATGATTTACTTTGCAGGAGAGTAGATTTGCCCCGCGCATGTGACTCAGCCCATGATGGAGTCCAGACGGACTTGTCTTTCAGTAGGGGCATACAAAGGGGCGGGGCCACATGGACACTGGCCATAGCTGAAAGCTGATTGGCCCTGGAGTATCTCTTCCCTGCCAATCACCAGTTCAAAACATACCATTGGTTGGTCCCTCTGTATGTGTGTGTGCTTTGAAAACTGGGGAGCGACCGGCAGGCTCCCGACAGGGCTGCTGCGGTGCAGCCTGCGCGGCGTGCCGCATTTCCCCGTCCATGCCTCGTCGCCACGGCAGCGCCATAAAGCCACGTCGTCTATTGTAATTCGCCGTAAGTAACGGGGCATGCACACGTACGCTCATTCCTCTTCTCCGTGTCCCCGGCGTGCACTCCTGGGAGAGGCACGGAATCCACATCCTTCCCAGAATTGCACGGTAATCCGGAGACCCAGAGATTTATCCGGCACCTCTTTGCTGAGCTAAATCCGGAAACGGCTTTGACAAAGGAGGAATTCGTCTCAATCCGGCGACTCACCGTATCTTCCCTTTCAGTCCCCCGCTCTTTTTCGAAATGAAAACAATTTCGTCTGCCCCACCCGCAGGGATCCGCTTCTTATTCCAGTGACATTATAGGCACTCGTCTGAGCGAAGGCTCTTTACCGCGCGATGTTTCCTCGCCGATTGCGCAGCACGCGTGCCCTCACATATAATGTCAGCTTCACGCTTCTTCTCAGTAGACATGACCTCCATTGTCTCGTTTTCTTCTTTTTTTAATAGAACTGTGGACGAGAGCTGTCCTCTCACGGCCTCTGGCTGTTCTCCAAGGATGGCTGGCCATCAAGATGACGGGCGATAACTGTATGATGTATTCTGTTAAAACACAAACACTATCCACACACACACACAGTCACACACACGCACACACACACGATCACTGTCTCCTTCAGATACACAGATACACGCTGATGGTCTGCTTGACAATAGCATTTAATACACTTACCTAAGTGAGTTCCAATTAAACTCAGCACCAGATAAAAATAGTTGATGATGTTTTGGTGGTTCTTTGTGGAAGGGATACATTAGCTGGGGGCCTTGTTCAGGGACCCAAGTGCGAAATCACTCTGCTGACCCTGGGATTTGAACTGGTAACCTTCCGGTGCACTGGAGTAGCAGGCTACCTGTCTGAGGCTTCCTCCATCACTTCGGCCCATCTGTAGTGATCACATATCATGCTGACCTGCTCTGGTCCTGATGCTCGTGCCCATCCTTGTCCCTGTGACTGCAGCCTGAGTGTTATTCCTGTTATTCCTGATCTCCCTCCTCTTCCTGTTAACCCGCTTCCGCACGCCCCGGGTGGCACTTCACCTCCTCTGCTTCCCTTCCTGGTGACCGCTCTTCTTCCAGTCAATTTTTTTACCAGCTGCTGTTTTCCAGAACCCCCCCCCCCCCCCCCCCCCGGGTCCCTGGAGAGGCACACCGGCCCATACAGGCCTCCCCGCACGCACGCACTGACATTCTCCGTCATGTGCAACGGTTAACACATAGGCTATTTACCAGCGATCTCGCCTGGCTGCCTCGGGGTCATGGGCCTGTCCTAATCCTCCATCTCTGGCTGCAGTATTTGAGGTGTGCAAGCAGATGTTGGAGGGTCATGTTACAGAGAAAGAAGCTGCTCACTATCTACCACCCCTGCTGAAGTCAATATGAGACAGGTATGAACCTATCCTGGAGGCTGTGAGACAAACTGCAAACTGGAGAGATGCTTAATCCTCAGGAGGTGGTTTAGTCATTAAGGGTCTACACTGGCGACCTGACCTGGGTCTCGAGGTCAGTATGTGACTGTGACCCAGATTTTACAGAAAGCCGTTTCATAAATGTATGGAACTATGAGTCAATTTAGTTTGATGATTAGTCAAACTAATTTGTGGATGACATCATGCATATATATAGTCAAAAGTCTGGACTCACCTACCCATTAAAATGTTTATTTGTACTATTGTCTACATTTCAGGGTAATTAGAAATGCACTATATAACAACATAGTTGTAATTATGCACTGGGAGGGGGGGCAGAGTGATCCCACCATTGAGCCCTTCAACAAGGCTCCCAACTCCAGCTGCTCCAGGGACTGGTTGGCCGCACGGTCTCCTCTGCACCCTATGGCCTCCTGGGATGCCTTTCCAGCTGTCCTGAAGGAGGTCTCGCATATATGCTGAGCTCTCATTAGCTGCTTTTTCTTCACTGTCTGGTCAGACTCCTCCCAAACTGTTTTAAATGTGTTTGGGTCAGGTGACCAGGTCATGTGATATGAAACTCTACCACTCTCATTTGTAGGTGGATTGGCGTGTCCAAACTTTTGACTACTCCTGCATATGTACGTGACATCATGCAGATGCTTGACTCATCCTAGCCCGGGGTGAAAGAACAGGAAGTGTCTCAGTCTGAGAAACCGGCAGTGTCATTGATTCATGCTGACACTCAGGCACGGCCTTGGTCGAGTCCTACAGAATAAGATAATGCAGAGCCAGACCAATTAAAGCCTTTCACTTTGTTCTAACGGCCCTAATTCATTTCCAGTAAAGGCAAGTGCAAGAGAGAGAAAGAGAGAGAAGCCAATTACTCAACATTCAGTAGCATAAAAAACTATAGAACATGCTGTAAAATGTACACCTTTCCTGCGCAGAGTGCCGGAAATGTAAGCAAATTATCCGTGGTTAACCTGTCACCATAATTAAAGTTAGAACACACAAGTCTGTTTTAGGTATTTGCCCTGCAGGCTGCGGGGGGCCAGCGGGGGAACGGAGCCAAGCTCACCGCCTTTAAAGGCGGTCGGGACCCCTGACAGGCATCCATTATGTTGTGCCCATGAGCTGAAGCCCCTCTGCAGTTGGTCTGTTCAGTTTTGGCCCCACAGAGACTCTCAAGGTTTAATTAATCGGCAGGACAGTGCAGCTTAGAGAAAATTTTCCGTGAGAAATATTGAACTTCTGTGTTGTGTTTGTGTTGTGCATGTATGTGTGCTTGGTGTGAAAACAGACAGGGCTCTACTATACTCTCATGGTGGTTGTGTGTGTGTGTGTTATAAGTGAGGAAACACACAGGACCCTCTTGTATTCTCTCTGTGTAAAGTGTCTCGAGGAAAATTGCCTGCCTATTCAGGGGTGCATTCCCCAAAAGCGTAGTTGCTAACTGTAACTATGTTAGCAACTTACGCAGTTGGAACCATGCAAGTACGACGCAGGTGTTTCCCGAAACCATAGTTCGAACTACGG
>JAODKL010000047.1:14102385-14118059 GCA_026780765.1 Petrocephalus schoutedeni
GCACCTGGCCCACACCTGTGATACTCCTGTACTGCACCTGGCCCACACCTGTGATACTCCTGTACTGCACCTGGCCCACACCTGTGACGCTCCTGTACTGCACCTGGCCCACACCTGTGATACTCCTGTACTGCACCTGGCCCACACCTGTGATACTCCTGTACTGCACCTGGCCCACACCTGTGACGCTCCTGTACTGCACCTGGCCCACACCTGTGACGCTCCTGTACTGCACCTGGCCCACACCTGTGACGCTCCTGTACCGCACCCACCTGAGACCTTTCTTACGCCTGTGTTCACAGCTGTACTTATGCTGTTCTAATATTCCTCCCACTGTAACGGGAAGCCTGTTTGCCATGTTGACGTTCATAGCTCCATCATCCCACCGCGTACCGGTCCCTCATCCCGCTGCTCCCTGACATCTGCCCTACCTCTGCACTCCTGGCCCTGCAGGCGACGGGAAGTGGGGGCCCTGGAACCAGTGGAGCGTGTGCTCCAAGACGTGCGACTCTGGCTGGCAGCGGCGCTACCGCATGTGCCAGGGCACGGGGGTGCAGGGCTACCCCTGCGACGGCTCCGGGGAGGAGGGGCGCACCTGCAATGACAGGAAGTGCCCAGGTTAGTGACCTTCTCACCTTGTGCCTTGGGCAACTTTCACAAAACCGACATCAGTAAATCCAGATTTGCACAAAAGACATCCCAGCAAGATATGTAGAGTTTACGCAAGCGCTGACATAGAAAGGCGACATGAGCCTGTAAGTAAATTTACACTTTGCTTTATGGTGCCTTGAATGGTATGGGAAGGTAAATCCGACTTAATAAAATTTGACCTACGTATGAGTTTGTGGGACGGATTACTTCTGTTAGTCAAGAACTGCCTATATGTATGAATTATCTGGTAGAGGGTCATGAGAGAACCTGGAGGCTATCCCAGGAAATACTCTCCACACCCTGGACAGGTTGGGCACAAGGCAGCATACACTCACACACAGGGTCACTTAAGGATGCCATATGGCTTTTGACTGTGGATTGAAGCTCACATGATGCAGGGACAGAATCCAACACACCGGGGTGAGATTCAAACCCCCAACCCTAGAGGTGTGAGGTGGCAGTGCTGCTTTTGGAGCTACAAAAGCAGGTTGTATTCTGTGTGCCTGTGTATGTGTGTGTCTATGTTCATTTTCTCTCAAATAAGAGTTTTTGACTCACTAATGGTGTCATTAATGAAATAAAACCTAAAGCTGCCATTTGGATTAGGAAGTCCTGTCCAAGCTCATGTGTCACTTAGTAAGAATTTACACCCAGGTGCATCCACTTGCCTGGGCACAACTGTCCTTAAAACCATGATTTTGCTCTATAAGGTATCTGCCAGGGCCACAGTCTGGCGGTTTACTTTTTCAGACATTCATTTTTGTTCTCTGGGCGACATTTGCATAGAGAGATATTTCACTCTGTGGTTATGCATAGGGGCTGCAGTGCCTTCCCTGTTCAGCTAATTTATGAAGGGCTTCAACAGCATAAAATGCAACTCACAGCATCTATTAAGTCACATCCCACTCTGCCCTCAATGCAGTTCTGAGAATCTTAATCATTTATTGCTAGACCTATGTCAGTTTTGGACACATTTAAATGGAATAAATCATCTGAATATTCTTGGCAAAAACACTGCGTAAAAGTAATGATCTAAAACTGTGGTTGTTAAGAAGTATCTCCACATACACCATGCTTACGTTGATGGCTTTGCCCTCATTTGGCTCATTTTCCAGTGCTTTTGTACGTACTAATAATAAGATTTAAGATGCAGGCATGACATAAGTAACCACTGTGTTTAGCCAGAGGTTAGGTGGTTTCTTTAATCTGTCTTGTATGATTTTGTTATTCTGTGTAGGCATTTCATTGTATGTATTTTATCATACCTTTTATTCATATGCTGGTTTTGACCAAGAATTATTGAATACATATTTTTAATAGCGGGCGTGGCATGGTGGGATGATGGTTCAAGTCTCCGCCATTGTTCCGTGTGTGGAGTTTGCATGTTCTCCTCATGTCATCGTGGCTTTCCTCCAGATACTCTGGTTTCCCTCCACAGGCCAAAAATTGGAATTACCAAATTGCCCGTAGGTGTCCAAGTGTGAGTGAATGGTGTGTGAGTGTGCCCTGTGATGGGCTGGTACCCCATCATGGGTTGCTCCCTGTCTTGCGCCTGTAGCCTCTGGGATAGGATCCAGACCCCCTCACGACCCTGAATAAAACAAGCACTTAGGGAAAATGGATGGATGGATGGATGGATATTTGAAATAACTTCCATTGTCAAGTAGGTTTTCAGACACGGTTGTAAATTTGCTTTTCTCTTTGGCTTTAAAAATTCTTGCCGTCTCCCAGCTTGTCTAATCATACTTTTGTCAAAAAGCCTTTTAATTTAATCACTAGATGCAGTCTTGCATCCCCCGTATTGCCATATTATGTGTTAAGGACTTTCTGCGAGAATAACATGTTTGTTCTGTTTTTGTTTCTGTTTTGTTTTTTTCCCAGCTTTGAAGGTAGTCGTTTCATTTCAATGCACGTAGTGATTTGGCCACGGTTTAATTATTGGGTTTGTGATTGTTGGTAAATACGTTTATAAAGGTGGGATCCTTGACGCTGATGACATAATCAGGCCTTTTCTTCCAAGAGTCGCTCCGTAAATGAGCTTTTAAAAGGCCCCGCCTAGCCGGCGCTGTTGGGGATCCACAGGCACGCAAGCTGACAGAAATGGACCGTCCCTTCCCCTCACTATTGATTTTGCTTACATGGCTTTCTACTTTCAGTCATTTCATAGGTCATTTTTCCCTGCCTCTAGGAGGGAGGGGGGACACCTGTTTAGACATTAACGCGGCCCTAGGGAAGGAGCCCCCCCTCCCCTCCAGGGCTGCAAGTGGTGAATATTTGTTTGGAGGTCAAAGAGTACATTGTCACTCAGCAGGATCTGCTGGCCTGTCTCCTTCTGCGGTCTAATGCTAGTGTACAGTGCGAAGTTCTCTGCTCTTGAGCCCCAAAGCACTTAATTAAGTTAACGAAGCCCCTCTTTGAGCTGATTCCTCAAATTTAGGCCTATTCTTCTCTGCACAAAGGTGGGTTCCAGTTTAAAAAGGTCAGGAACCATTGTGTACCAAAGCCAGGCATAATCAGAGAGAGCACTGTGCATTCCACAGGTTCATGTCCTTTATCTTAAAGAGAAATGGCCTTATCCGCCATAATTGGTTCAATAGGTGCCATATGCTTTGTTTACTAGAGCCTTCTGCTACATTTTGTGTGTTTATGGGATGAAGCTGCTCCCAAAAACGTTTGCACAGATACATCGGCATGACAGTATGTTCCATGATTCTTAATTTTATTATTATTTTTTTTACTACTGGAAAATTTTGTATTTAATATCTTTAGCATAAGCACCGGCGCAAGCATTTCTTATAGCTAGCCAAGTATCTTAAGAGTTGTAGTTTGATAAATTGTGTATTGTTGTCTAAAATTAATAGAGAACAAAATATCCAGTAAATCCATGGTGGAAATGTACGGCTCGCCTCCACTTCTGTGCCTCCCTGCAGTCCTCTGTTTTTGTCCCCCCCGGTAACACACTCACACACCTCCCGGTCTGACATCTGTCCTGCCACCGGGGGGCGCATTTGTAAGAGTGCCGCCCCTGTGTGACATGTCGGCACGGCACCGCAGCAAAACAGCAGCCTTAATGAGCGCCCCGCTGCCCGTGGCTTCGGGGAGCGCCGCAGTGCCCATGCGGAGCGCCAGCCTCTGGAAGCTGCGCTGTGATGTCAGACACAAAGATGTGTCCAGTTGCTGGCAGCCAGGCTTACATTTAGATGAAAGCCAGAGCACTGAGTGTCTCTCTTTCCCCTCCCTCTTCTCATCCTTATTTTTCTTACATCCCTATCCTAGGTGCCTCTTTTCTCTCGCTTTACGTGAAAATTATGAATTATAGAGAAAGGGGACCAGGAGATAGTGGAGCCTCATCTTCGGTGTGATGGTGTGGGTGATGAGTGTGACCGTACCTGTGACTGCCTGTGTGGGTGACGTGATTTCGAAGGAGGCATAGAGAGAGTGTCAGTTTGCGTGAGGAGGAAGGGATTCCCACGTACATGCCTGAGGAGTGTCACGGTATCCCCCCCGACTATTTCTCTCTTACCCCCAGCGCCTCACGAGATCTGCAAGGACGAGTACCTGGTGTCCATGACCTGGAGAAGAGCCTCAGCAGGAGAAACTGTTTACAACAAGTGTCCATCAAACGCAACTGGTGAGCAGGCCACGCTCCTCGCTTATTGATACTGGAAACGATACTGGAAACACCAGATGAGCTGTCATGTTAGCCAAATAATTACATTATAAAAACAAAGCAGCGACCAGCAACTCAGCACTTGTCAATGCTTGGAGTAATGTGTATGATGTTCCTCCTGATGTAATGAGTGTGATGTCCCTGCTGATGTAAGGGTATGATGTTCCTGTTGATGTTAAGAGTATGGTATCCCTGCTAATATAAGGAGTATGGTGTCTCTGCAGATATAAGGAGTATGGTGTCCCTGCAGATATAAGGAGTATGGTGTCCCTGTTGATATAAAGAGTATGGTTTCCTTGCTGATTTAAGGAGTATGGTGTCCTTACTGATATATGGAGTATGGTGTCCCTGCAGATATAAGGAGTATGGTGTCCCAGCTAATGTAGGGAGTATGGTGTCTCTGCAGATATAAGGAGTATGGTGTCCCTGCTGATATAAGGAGTAAAGTGTCCCTGCTGATATAAGGAATATGGTGTCCCTGCAGATATAAGGAGTAAAGTGTCCCTGCTGATATAAGGAGTAAAGTGTTCCTGCTGATATAAGGAGTATGGTGTCCCTGCAGATATAAGGAGTATGGTTTCCTTGCTGATTTAAGGAGTATGGTGTCCTTACTGATATATGGAGTATGGTGTCCCTGCAGATATAAGCAGTATGGTGTCCCAGCTAATGTAGGGAATATGGTGTCCCTGCTAATGTAAGGAGTATGGTGTCCCTGCTAATGTAAGGAGTATGGTGTCCCTGCTAATGTAAGGAGTAAAGTGTCCCTGCTGATATAAGGAGTATGGTGTCCCTGCTGATATAAGGAGTATGGTGTCCCTGCAGATATAAGAAGTATGGTGTCCCTGTTGATATAAGGAGTATGGTTTCCTTGCTGATTTAAGGAGTATGGTGTCCTTACTGATATATGGAGTATGGTGTCCCAGCTAATGTAGGGAATATGGTGTCCCTGCTAATGTAAGGAGTATGGTGTCCCTGCTGATGTAAGGAGTATGGTGTCCCTGCTAATGTAAGGAGTAAAGTGTCCCTGCTGATATAAGGGGTATGGTGTCCCTGCTAATGTAAGGAGTCAGGTGTCCCTGATGATATAAGAAGTATAGTGTCCCTGCTGATATAAGGAAAATGGTGTCCTTGGTGCCCTTCCTTTAGAAACCCCCACACATCCACACAAAGCTTTAGGGAAGCAGAGTTCTACTTTGGATTTTATTTTCATTAACGTTTTAAACATTATTCCGGCCCCCTGTCAGCAGGCCCCACAGCCACGCCAGCCTAACCACACCTTGCCTCTCCAGAGTCACAATAGTTATTCATTTCTTGAGGGTGATATAAGGACTCTTTTTGTAGAAGGCCCTCTGTGAGGTATTGAGCCTGCCTGTTACAGAATTGGCACTTTGGGCTTGGCTCATCAAACAGCTCTATCTACCATTGCCTGCTATTGGTTTCTGAACTCTCACCCCTTTTTGCGATGAAGCTTTGTTCCCATTTGGAGCAGTACATTGGAATGTGCCTTTCCCCCCTTATCCCATCTAATTTCTCCTTTTTAAGGCATATATATAGAGGTAAGAATAAGGGTTCATCATGTGCTTCAGGGGCTGAATGTGATGGTTTAGGAACGTCACTCATGGGCTCTGAAGACATGTAGCTATACCACGAAGGATGGAATTTGAACCCGCTGAATCACACACTGTCCCCCCAAAGGGATCTGTTTTTGTTCTGGATGTGATTGGACCCCCGGAGTGGTATCTGGCTCTGCATTTTGGATTACGTTTTAGCTGCAGTCATTCATTTGTCTGAATCATTAAAGCTCTGAACTTGGATCTCAGGACTCAGGACTAGAATTGCACAAAAATATTCCTAGATACTGGATCTGTAACATACGCGTACAACTCATTGATATGGGCATATATGCAGAAGTTCAGAATTAATGAGTTCTTTGAAGTGGATCACAGAACTGCTTGTTGGAACGAGGTCATCATCTGGCCCTAAAGTGTGTTCTTACCGAAGTCGAGCCGAGGGACAAAAGGTGCACGCTGTTTCGTCGCCTCACCACTCGCTTGTCTGCATCGGTCTGTGTTCGATTTTTGTATTGCTTAACGTATTAATTTAGCTGAAGTGACTCTGCGTGGTGTCTCACGTCCGTACCGCACACAGTTTTATTTGTTTATTTTCTGTTTGTCAAGGGAAAACTGACAGATAGCTGTGTCCAAGGAACTGCAGAGTAACATGTATTTATATATATGCCCAACAGTTTTTTTTTTTTTCCGATACATATTCACGGTGAAGTACTGCAGTTTAGCAGTAGTGTACGTGCCTTGCACAGGACACAGCAGCTTCTCACATATTCAGGTTTGAACTCACATCCCTTTAAAGGGAAGGACATGTTCTTCCAAAGTGCTAAGCTGCCTTTTTTAGCCACTGGTGACCTTGTGGGACTGACGGTAGCTGAGGGCTGATTATGCTGATCTAACGACCCTGGCTTCCTGCTTCCAAACTCACAAGGGCGGCCTTCCAGGCTGAGTCTCTGGATAAGCTTGATTTTGGACAAGGGACAGGGACTCAAAAGGTTTCACCTCACGTGTACGTATGGCATTGCGAATCCCTCATACCTACTGGTCATTTACATTTTAAGTGGGTGTCAGGTTCAGTACCCAAGCAGTGTAACTCCAATATCTTTCCTCAGAGATGAATTTTCTCAGAAACAGAAACTGGCATTGAAATTGCCTCTTTACTTTTTTTTTACCACAAGATCATAATTACAAAGGATTGCGGATCTATTACACTGAGCATCTGAAATCCATTTGGTAATCCCTACATTTGCCAACATTAGTTTTATTCGTTATGAGAAATATAATCAGATAAATATAATGTTTGAATAGTTTAAAACAAATGTTCTCACGCACGCATAACCACAGCAATGCAGGGAGTTGCTGCAGTGATGCATTTGAGAACATTCACGACCTGAATCGGTGCAATGCAATGCAGTGTTTAGTGGGTAAAGGATGGAATTGGAAGCTTATGACAAGTTTGAACTCTGTGAATTAATGTGGTCTGTACCACCTCAATGGTGATGTTATTAGGGTTTCCACAAGTAAAAGGGACAGCCCCCACCCGCCAGGTCCACAACAATAAAATACCAAGAAGGAGGGGGATGATCAGGCAGATTTTGTGTCTCAGTATGGAAATGGAATGGAAATACGAGAGTCACAGACCCGTATTGGCTTAATACGGGTGGTGGCATTTTACTTGGTAATATGGGACGATGCCGTAATATAGAAACCGGCAAGTCTATGCGCTCCATCCATCCTGCCTCTCTGTCTGCCTCTCGCCCTGCAGGATCTGCTAGTCGTCGATGTTTGCTGGACGCTAATGGAGTTGCTTACTGGGGTCCTCCGAGCTTCGCCCGATGCGTCTCACTTGAATATCGATATTTACATCTATCGGTAGGTACCCCCTCTGGATCAGCCAAACCACAATCCCCAACTCTCAGTGCCAATTACACCTGTAAATACTGCAGTCTGCTGTGTAGAAGGCTGATCCCTTTAGCATACATTTATTGGGACCATGTTTGGAGAGCAAATTCACAATACTTTTTTATTAATATTGTTATTTAATAGAATTGTTAGTATTTTTTCGGAGATGTACATTTTTTGGAAATTTTTAACAATATAAACGCAAATGCTATTGGGGGGGGGGGGTGCAAAATAAGTTAAATATAATGGTCTATTTATTGAGGGGATGAATTAAGTTAAAATAAATATTAGTGGTACACGTCCCCCACACCCTACTCATCCGACACTCCTGTAAAAATGCAGGTTTCTCTGGTGCTTAACCATATCCTGATGGGCTTAAATTTTCTGATTTGCTTTATATCATGTGGCCTCAGTGGGCTTCCCTTCTCCCGCTGCTGTCTAAACACATGAAATTGACAGGTATCCAGACGCTCTGCGTCAACCTGTCCTCACACCGGCCGCCTATCTATTCAAGCTGACAGACAGTTGGGGTTTCCGTTGACCCTGATGTAAGGTTAGGGCTGCCAGCCCCGCCAGCCCGCCTATCCCTCTCTGATGCCGTGGATGCAGTGAGAACGTGCACAGGATCCATCTCTCAGCTTCTGTGTCCGACTCCTCAACATAGGCTCTCTAAGTCTGGAGCAGTGTTTCTCTACCCGATCCTTGTGTTTGCTCCCTCCCAGCTCCTGGTAGGAAGCAAAAACATGGACTGCCTGGGGACCCCTGAGGATTGGATTGAGAAACACCAGTTTAGAGGGTCAGAATGGGGCACTGCTGGCACAGAGCATTAGGAACCCCCCCCCATTCATTTCATATCTTAGGTAGCTGTTGCCAGGATCAAGCTAATCTCGTGGAAGCTGAGGGATGCAGGCCTCAGCATCCCTCCTATTGGCAAAGCGGATTTTCTTTTTCCTTATGTACCATTTTTTTTTTTTTAGTTCTTTGGTCAGGCAACTTGAAAGGGCATCTACATTTGATGCCTTTATCTGGTATTTTTATCCAACACGACTTACAGTAGCAGGAAAGGATGCTGTTTTTTTTTGGTTGCACGTGCTCCTAGGGATACAAACCCAGGGCCTCTGCATTCTTAGCACAATGCTGTTATTGTTGAGCTACACAAGCTCAAAGGAGCCAATGGAGGCCATGAGGTGTGGATCTCTCTTCCCACCTCTGTCTGCTCCAGCCGTTCCTGATCACCTGAGCAGGCTTCCGCCCGCACTTGCTTGACCTCGAGCCGGGATTCTTAATACTCCGCTTGGATGCCCACTGCGTTTTGTTCGATCTGAGCTCTTAATTAATTGTGCCTGATGAGGCTGTTGATTGAATTCTGACTGTGACTGTCTTCTCTGTGATACTAACAAAATAGCTGTGAAGGAAAATTTTACTACATGAAAATGGGTACCTTAAAATGAATGGCGGTTAATCAAATTCAGTATTTTCTTCATTAAGTGGCAGATGTCTGATTGTTCCAAGTGCCTAAAAATATGTTGTACTGATTTGACAACCACAGAGATGTGGAATGTATTTGAGGTAAACATTTTACTTCTGCACATAGATATTGTCAAAAGACCCACAAGTTTAATTTTCTAATGCACATTAATATGAGGTCCATTAGTTAGCAACTGGAGTGTAAAGAAATTAGCTATATCAGATGATGACGTTATCATAAGATAAGAGATAAGAGAACCAGAGAAGTGTTACGAAGTATAATATAGGATCTGACTTGTGACTAATATAGTACAGAAAACCTAGTTTCTTTTCACATGAAAAATTAAGCTCATTCGTTTCATCCATCCATCCATCCACCCATCCATCCATCCATCCACCCATTATCTGCCGCTTATCCGGGGTCGGGTCGTGGGGGCAGCAGCCTAAGCAGGGAGACGCCCAGACCTCCCTCTCACCAGCCACCTCCTCCAGCTCCGCCAGGGGAATACCAAGGCGTTCCCAGGCCAGCCTGGAGATATAATCTCTCCAGCATGTCCTGGGTCTGCCCCGGGGCCTCCTACCAGTTGGACGTGCCCGGAATCCTAGATAGATATGGGAACCACCTCAACTGGCTCCTTTCCATGCGGAGAAGCAGTGGTTGTACTTTGACCTCCTCCCAGATTTCCCAGCTCCTCACCCTATCTCTACGGCCGAGCCAAGACGCCGATCTGATTCTTTCGGTCACTACCCAGAGCTTGTGACCAAAAGAATGAGGATTAAAAGCTAAGCTCAGTCAGTTTTTAAACGTATCCGCAGTCACCCTCTCGGAGTATCTCTCCCACCTGGCCAATCCAGGTTAGCTCTAGTTCATAGTTCCATCCAGGTCGCCTCGTGTCTCTGAGTCAGATCCCCAGCGCTTGTCACTTCGTCCTGCTTTTGTTTCCCCCCCCAGTAAAACCGCATCCGTCTCTCTTTCCTCCCGCCACAGTTACGAGAGCATCTTGCGAAGGGTCAGAGGACCCTAGCAGGGGAGGGCATGTCTCAGATCGTGAGAAGTCTCCTCGAGTTAATGTCCCGGAAAAATTATTACAGCGGCGACCTCTTATTCTCCGTGGAGATTCTCCGAAATGTGACGGACACCTTCAAGCGAGCAACCTACATCCCAGCTCCCGACGACGTGCAGGTGAGGAGCCCGGAGGCCTCGTGCGCTCGCATGGCCGCTCTCACGCATGCACGAGCACGGCCACCCTCTCCGGGAGGCTGTGCACCAACTGCAATCGCACTCTTGCCTGGATCGTTTGCCACGGTCACCAGGTTCTTCCCACTAGACTATCTGGTGTGTTTACACCCAGCCATTAGCATTTTGCTTTGTAGGTGTTAATAACAGTTTTGGCGTTACAGATATTAGACACTATCTGTGATCTCCTAGTGTTAAACTGGAGTAGTAGACTGCCGTGGAATCCTCAGAGATGGGCCAGCAGGGGGCGTAGTGACATTGGCAGGGCAGTCCGACATTTTTTTTCATTCTCAAACTCCTCTCTTGGTATTCTAGCCTCGCCTCTGTCTTCCTGCACTCGCCGCGGTGCTTTTTGTCCTCTGCGAATCCCCGTACCTCCACCCTAATTCCTTCTCATGTGCTGTCTTCACCCCTACAGAAATTTTTCCAGGTGGTCAGTTATATGTTGGACATTGAGAACCGCGAGAAGTGGGAGGATGCTCACCAGGTAAGGAGGGGGCTCTCCCGCCTCAGTCCGCCTCAGCCCGAGTTTCCCGGTGAGCGTGTGCTGATCTGTGTGGCGCATTTATTCTCACCTTCATGGGGACATCATCCTGACCATGTGTAGTTTTAGTCTGTTTTGGATATGGATGTTAGTGCCTTGGCCCTGGGTAATTCCCTGCCTTGCACCCATAGCTGCAGGTAGGTTCCATACTCCAATGAATAAATGAATCAATGAATGAATCAATCAAGTAATTGATAATTGAGTGAATGAGTGAGTGAATATGGGCGTGAGATTATGACTCACATCAAAGACATTGTCTTTAATAATAATCTTATATAAAGCTGGCACACAAAAAGAGAAGCAGACAGCGGGCTTAGTGGCAGAGTCGGGCCGACAGACTCGGCTTCCCCGTGACCCCGTGCCGCACCCGCTGGGGCTGAGCAGGGGAGTGCGTGCCGTGAAATGGATTCGCCGTCTGAGCGAGGCAAGCGGCGCTTCGTTAGATCTGACCCGCCGCATTCTGGATGCCACACGCCGTTGCCCGCGGCCGCCGTGGCGCCCGCTGTGCCCGCACTCCCCTGCTTCCCATCTGCTGGTGCCGCCCAGCGCTCGGCTGGCGCCGGGCACAAAAGGCCGCCGGTTAGCGCGAGGGCTCAGTGCTGCTCCTGTAACTCCAGGGAAGCACCGTGCTTTGCGATGACCTGGCAGCGTATCCGGTGTGTCCTCCTGCCAGATGAATGGCATTTAGCTTTATGTCCCATTCGCCCAAGTATGAGTACAGGTATATTGGAGTGCTTCTTTTCAAATACTCACTCAGTCTTTATTTATATGGCACTATTTTAAGCACAGGCTTTGCAAAGTGCTTTACGGACATTTAAAAGAAAGGAATTAAAATAAGCATGCACAGAGAGAAGGAGTATAATACGTTTTTAAAAGCAAAGAATAATAATAATAATTAAAATAAAATACCGCCAAAACGTGGGGGATTGAACCACCCATATGCTTGGTAGGGGACTTTAAACCGGCCCTTCTGGTCACTGTGGGAGACCACCCTCTCTCCAAGTCAATACAAACTGCTGCCACATACCCCATCTTGCTCAGCTTTGAGAAAAACACGTTAGGAGCAGAGTTTAAGCACAGGGTCAACCATTTATCCAGCACCCCCAGAGCATTTTGGGGGTCTTAGGGACATTGATCACTGGTCTAGTGGAGTTGTGACTATACTACCAAGGATGGGATTAGAACTAGCAACCTCCTGATCACGGACACAAGGCTGGATACCATGTCAATAATGTTACATTGATGAAGCAGTGTGTGGACCACCCCCCTCCTGCCTGTTATAGGCTCCAGCCCTCCCATAGCCAGGCACTGATTGATGGATGGATCAGTGGATGGGTCAATGGATGCATGGCAGGAATTCAGTTGCGGACAGTATGGCTTCTGTCAATATTGCCCATTTATAAGTGGCAGATGCAGAATTTTAAGTTAAGTTGCAGCAGAAAAAAAATCCATGTCAGGCTTAGTGATGACAGAGTTACTTCCGGGGATTTGTCAGGAGACTTGACAATATCAGCTGCTGATTTGCAGTGTGGTGGCTTTGGTGTCCACCCGGACTGCTGTGAGAGTAGCTGTCTGGTCTTCACCGCGCATCGCTCTGGGGGTCACGGTGCCCGGGGGGCTGCGATGCACGCTGGCGCGTGTGCTCATCTCTGTCGGGGTTATGTGCATGAGCGTCTGCGGGGGTGAGAGAGATGTACTGAGTGATGTAACACACACTCCCTGACTCAGTGTATATGTGTTTGTGTGTCTGTGGGTGTGTGATAGAGAACTGTAAGGTATTGACATGTATTCTGTGTATGTGGCTTGTGTATATATCATGGGGAACACGCAAGGGGAAACTCCTTTTTATACATCTTTTCACTGCATTCAAAAGAAACTAAAAATCCCAGAAGTCTTGTATTTTGTTTGACTACTTGTAGTTAAAGTTAGGGCTGGGTAGGGGTTACGGTTGTTACTGTTGGGATTATGGTTTTTCCCATACAAATGAATGGAGAGTGCCCACAAAGATATGAATACCAACATGTGTTTGTCTGTGGGGTGCTAGGGGGTAGTGTGCTCGTCTGTGTGTGTGTGTGTGTGTGTGCGTTTGTGTGTGTGGGCTCTGCTGTCTTTTTGGGGATGTCTTTGGGGAACGAAGACAGCAAACTTTACAAAATAAAAGACTTAAAACTTCATTCCAGTGTGCCAGAGCCCTTTTGTTTGTTTTGAATCGTTAATTGAATTTAAATGAGAGTCAGTTGGAATGTGCTGCAAAGGGGGATCCTGGAGTTTGTGTGTCGGGCCTATAATATGCACATATAGCACTTACAGCTCCCTACTTAGCAACTCTTAATGCCTTAGAATGAGGCACTGTCTACACACCATCTGGAAGCTTAATTACCGGACTAACACTTTGATTACATTCCCATGAAGAGTGACAGATAAAAGGGAGTAGAGGGTAAAAGCTGCGAGCAGGCGTGTGTCCGCTCTCCACGGGGGCCGGCGAGCCACAGAACAGTCAAGGTCACGCCAATGGAGGCCTCAAGGCAACAGAGTTAGTGACTCGGGGGCAGTCCCAACTGGTTACTCTTGCTTTGACGCTTGGGCGCAGGGTAGAAATAGGTGCGAGAAGGCACTGGACTAGACCCAAGGTCTATCAGAAACCATGGGTGAGATTTGTTATGGCTTTCTTAACGACGGCAAGGAGACAGCAAGGAGATTCCTTATGGCCTTTTTTTTAACGAGGATGCTTGTGATGCACACGCTGATGAGGACAATAGCGGAGGGCTAATCACTCTGCTGACAGGGTAATGCTGATTATGACAGCTGTGGTGATGATGATGGTGGTGGTGATGATGATGATTGTGGTGATAATGGTGGTAAGAATGTTACAAGGCATGATGATAAAGCGATTATGTTTGTTCATTCAGTTCTGAAAAGGTATGAGCATCTGTACACGGAATGAATATGTGCTCAAGAATGACACCAAAATTAACAACAACTTTAATATAAACTGCTGTCGACAGATTCTAAATAAAAGTGCGTGGAATATGGAATGCATTATTGCAACTGAATTTGGTAGACAAAAAGTGATGCAAATTATACCCAACAACAGGTTTTAAATGAAACCAGCAGAAATGATCACAAATGCTTTATGTCACAAGACAAAAATGCATATTATTCAGTTTAATAAAATGTTCTCTTTCTTGAGCGATGTGGGTTTATGTATGTAAACAAGTGTTTGTAAATTAGGTATAATATGTGTGTGTGCGTGCGTGCGTGTGTGTGTGTGTGTGTGTATGTCTGTGTATGCGTGTGTGCATGCATGTGTGTGCGTGCGTGTGACTGTGTGTCAGCCCATGTCACTGACGTGTTCTGCGTCTCCGCGGCCCCTGCCAGGTCTCTCCCGGTCCGGCACTGCTGATGCGAGTGGTTGAGGACTTCATCCATCTGGTCGGCGAGGCGCAGAAGGCCTTCCAGAGCTCCCTCTTCTCCACCAACAACCTCAGTAAGTGCCCCCCATCCTCCCCCCAACCCTAGGTCACTTCCTGTGGGGTTAGGTAGCACACCATATGTCATCTGCACAGATGGTTCGCACGGTCATGGGTTAAAATGTGCTATAAGCATGAAGCTTTCCTCTGCTTACTAAACTGCAGTCCAAGGAGTCCCAGACTCTGATTTCCAGAGGTTTCGGGTATGGCTTCTAAGTTCATGGAGATCAGATCAAAGCTTCCCAGTGTCAATTGCATCAGACGAGCTCAGCTCATCTGGTAAAAAGGCAACCTGCGGTGGGTCACATGATCTCTGCTCCCGGCCCAGTGATCACGATCCAGCGGGAACCGGTCTCGGCCGTCTCCAGCGACATCAACTTCCCCATGAAAGGGCGCAGGGGGATGAAGGATTGGGCACGCTACTCGGAGGACAAGCTCTTCATCCCCAAGGAGGTCTTCACCCTGTCCTCCGAAGGTGAGCTTCTGTTACTACTGTGGGCCGATAACCCTGAAAACCTTAGCATGTATGTGTCTCTCAGAGAAATGAAGACCCAAAATAACCATTCATGAAACCTAGCCAGTTCTTCCTGTTTTGGGACATCCCCTACATCTGTCTTTGTTGCAACAGAAGATTTTTATCATATTCATATTTTTGTTTTTCTACTTATTTTTTATTTGAAATTTATCAACACCCACTCGTTCTGCAGGTGCCACACAAATCACACATCCTTACAAACTTCTGGGTTAACTGGAATGAGGTTACTGTGTGGGATGTCGCCACTGATTGTTGAGACTGTTGACATGTTGGAACCATTAGTCAATTGTGCATTTCAGAAATCCAGGGAGTGAGTTTGACACATCGTTGCAAATGTTGGTGCTTTCATACGCTGTCTGCTCATTGGCTTCCTGTAGACGCTCTCATACACTGTCTGCTCATTGGCTTCCTGTAGGCGCTCTCATACGCTGTCTGCTCATTGGCTTCCTGTAGGCGCTCTCATACACTGTCTGCTCATTTGCTTCCTGTAGGCGCTCTCATACGCTGTCTGCTCATTGGCTTCCTGTAGGCGCTCTCATACACTGTCTGCTCATTTGCTTCCTGTAGGCGCTCTCATACGCTGTCTGCTCATTGGCTTCCTGTAGGCGCTCTCATACACTGTCTGCTCATTTG
>JAODKL010000047.1:14136156-14148010 GCA_026780765.1 Petrocephalus schoutedeni
GGACCAATATCTCTGAGGAATGTTCCCAGTACCTTGTTGAATCTATGCCACGAAGGATTAAGGCAGTTCTGAAGGCAGAAGCGGGTCCAACCCGGTACTAGCAAGGTGAACCTAATAAAGTGGCCGGTGTGTGTATATATATATATATATATATATATATATATATATGTGTGTACAATATTTATTCATGCGTAACATTAATTTTCATAGAATAACACACTTTAGTCAAAGTTCAGTAAGAATGTAAAATCATGCCTTTATCTTTCATCACTGGATACAAGAATGTCTGCTTCATTCATTTAATTAATTTCCTAATTTAAATATTTTCAGGCTGCATTTTAGTGGGAAAGAATGATTACAGATAGTAAAATGAGCCTCCATCCGAGTCGCGTCGCTGTCGCAGAAAAGCAGGGCCCCCAGCCGGCCAGTACTGCCGAGGTTCTGCCCACAAACCGGAGGACAGTTTCTCCCCGGGGGGTTTGGGACGACGCCAGGCAAACAGGTGGTAGCCACACATGGGTAGGAAAATTAAAGGAATTAAATCCCCCCCACCCATAACCATCCCATCATATCATCCAGAAAAGGAGGATCATTTATTTATGGTTAATGTGTCTGTGACATAATAATCGAATCAGAGCGTATTCTGCTGCAAATCCCACACCCCCCACTGAACCTCACGGGCCCACTCCCAACCAAGGGCTTCTCATTTTACCATCTCCTGATTCTGAGTCTTCTTCCGCCTCCATATTGGGGGTGGTGTATCTCACTGAGGTAGGACTCTGTCCCCTTGATTGGAACATTGTTGGTTCAAATCCCAGGGCTGGCAGACTGATGCCGCTGGTGGACTCCCTGATTTAGGCTCTTAACACCCCCCCCCCCCCCAAGATTGCCCCTGGGATGCTGAACACTGGCTGATCCTGTACTGTGCCCTGCCCCCCGCCCCTGTATAGGTGTCTGTGCGTCTCATGACGAGGTAGCCAAAAAGCCCACCTCTTCCGTTCTGGTGCCAGCTGTGTGTGAATCTGCAGATCGGCGTGCGGTGACTCAGGTGTGCACGCCACACTCCTCGCGATGAGCGCCGCACTCGTGCTCCTCTTTGTTTTTATAATTCTCTGCTGCGTTGACATGATATTGTTCCATGGTTGGCAGCAAACAGCAACAAACCCTGACTAACAGAATTACAGAGTGACCTGCTTATACCATAGGCCATCTCAGTGATGGCTGCCTATTCATCACCCACCCAGCACACTCTCTGTCTCCCACTCTCTCCCCGTCTCCATCCTCCTGCCTTTTAAATGTGTGCCAATAAAAGATGGAGACAGAGGCGTAGCGCTGGACTTAGATGAATTGTATCTCTGGCCGACACGCTCCAGGTTTGAGCAGCCTACATTGTTTTGTCCCTCTGCCGTGTAGATTAAACCAACTATAATCTCCCCATGGACCGCTCGCCTAAAAGGTGCCGCAAAGCAACAGCAGCACCTGCAGATCTTCTTTGATGGACCAGGGGTCTTGCTGCAGTCCCCATGGCAATGTTGCCCTCCCTTTCTGTTCCTGTCTTTGGTGGGGTTGCTGAGGACCCAGGGTTCTGAAATCTGTCAGTTGTATTGCTGGCAAGTTTCGAGCAGAGCAGGTGTGTCTGCATGTGGCTAATCGCATCATCCGTCCTTTTTATTTTGTGACTGATGCCTTAATGTTACTTTTTTGATTGGGGAATTACAGCGTGCTTTCCCAGCCCATTCTGAGTCATATTGGGCCCTGAGTAATGCAGGGCTGAGCTGGTATAGCAGAGATCTGTGCTGGGCTCCTTCCGATTCAGAGGGCTGTAGGAGCTGCTCTTTAATGCAGAGAAATAGCACTGGGAGTTTCACGGAAAGTGCCAAACCAAATGGAAGTTTATTTATGAAATGTACGGCAGTACAGCAAACAATCAAAGATGGAGGCAATATGTATAGACATATGGCTGATCTGTGTATGCACAGACGAATGGCTGATTTGTGTATGTACAGAAAATGGCTGATCTTTGTATGTATAGACGAATCGCAGAACTGTGTATATATAGTTGTATGTCTGATCTGTGTATGTATAGATGAATGTCTGATCTGTGTATGTGTAGACGTATGAGTGATCTGTGTATGTACAGATGAATGGCTGATCTGTGTATGTACAGATGAATGGCTGATCTGTGTATGTATAGATGAATGGCTGATCTGTGTATGTATAGATGAATGGCTGATCTGTGTATGTACAGACGAATGGCTGATCTGTGTATGTATAGACGAATGGCTGATCTGTGTATGTACCGACGAAAGGCTGATCTGTGTATATATAGATGTATGGCTGATCTCTGTATGTATATACGAATGGCTGATCTGTGTATGCATAGACAAATGGCTGATCTGTGTATGTACAGACGAATGGCTGATCTGTGTATGTATTGACGTATGACTGGTCTGTGTATGTAGAGATGTATGGCTATTCTGTGTATATACAGTATAGACATATGGCTGATCTGTGTATGTACAGTACAGACAAATGGCTGATCTGTGTATGTATATATGAATGGCTGATCTGTGTATGTATAGGCGAATCGCTGATGTGTGTATGTGTAGATGTATGGCTGATCTGTGTATGCATAGACGAATTGCTGATCTGTGTATGTACAGACGAATGGCTGATCTGTGTATGTACAGACGAATGGCTGATCTGTGTATGTACAGACAAATGGCTAATCTGTTTATGTATAGATGCAGGACTCATGAGCTTAACAGGTGTGTACCTGTGGGATTACGAATGACCTTTCTGCTGCCGACCCCCCCCCCCCCCCTTAGTAGTTTCTCTCTATGACAATACCCACACTCCTGTTGCTGTTTAACATTTTATGTTGGCCCAGGTTTTTATTTACAGTTGACTTTTTTTTTTTGCAATATGGCCATATGTGCTACCATCTGTCTTTCTGAATTTTTGTCAGTGTTGAGATATATATATATTTTTTTTTTTTTTTTTGCCTGGGATAACAATCCCACTCGGTCGAGGTCCAAGAGGCGCCCTTCTGACTCAGGGGGTTGGGGGGGTCGCAGGCGGGGTCACCACGGGGCGGCGGGGCTGGCGCTGAGGCAGACATTGGGGGAGGACATCCTGAGCCAGCTGGCCCCCGCTCACCGCCTTCGGGGGCCACTGCTCATGACGGGCGAGCAGCCGCCAGGGCCCGTGTGTCTGCGTGCTCACGCCTCCGTGTAGGAAGCACTCTCCGCGGACAACGTGATTGATGGCTGGAGACTGCATTTGCTGTGTTCTGTGACTACAGGCTCACAAGCCCAAACCAAACATTAGCTTCGTAACAAAGTGACGCCGGCGTGTCTTTGGCGTTTTTCTCAGTCACTGGCGACTCTCGGAGCTTCGCTGGAGCTCGCGCGCCGCGATCCTGGTCTGAATGGGCTCTGACCGGGTGCAGCTGTCATCCCGGATGGATGTCTTGGAGATGGGATGCCTTCAAGCTCGGAGCTGCCAGCCACAGACCATGTCCGCTAACGTGGAACTTGCCAGCGATCGACCCATTAACCCAGTGGTTGGATTTACAGAACCATGTTACCTACTGTGTGCTTTTAGCTTGACTCTGTAAACATACCATATCCCAGTAGAATACATTTAGTGTAGTGTTATAGCTCAGGAAAGAAAATACATAGACCTAAACAGAGGAGGGTCCTTCGAGGATTTTTTGCCCAAAGGTTTAGATCTAGATTTTTGTTTCTGCTTTCACTCTGTAGACATAGCATCCACCTCCCTTTTGCAGTATGACTAAATGGTCCACACCTCAACCGAAGTCTTCCCTCTGTCCAGGATGAAGGTCCTGATCCCTGTTCTAATTCCTGATCTCTATCTTACATTAGTGGCCTTGAGCCTTTGTGTGAGACAGGAGAGAGAAGTGAGGCCTGGAAGATGTTTTATTGCGCCTCATTCTCTGGGTGCTGTTATCTGTCACGTAACGGGGATCTGGAGGCTGCAGCAGCGGTGCTCGGTGTTCTCTGACCTCGGCTATTTCTGTCTGCCGGCTGCTGTCACATGGGCACCGCCGGGCCAGGACGTCCTCGGTGTTCCCCCAAGGCCAGGCCAGCCTTTACCTTGCAATTATCCTCATTAGCGATACTACAGGGTGATGAGGCGCTAGTCATTGATTTGTGCTGAGGAAGAGGTGGGCTTTTTGATTTGGGCATGCTCCAAGAGGACTCAGAGGATGACTAGATGTCTTTCAGGCTCCACATTCCCCCGCTGAAATTCTTGAATCTAACGAAGCAGCTAGCCGTTTCTGACCTTTGAGTCCTGTACACGATATGTGATGTCAGTAGGTTTAAGGATAACAGGAGTCTGCCATTATTCTGTTAATCGCTGTGGAGTTAGCTTGGATGTTATGCAATTTCTCATACAAAGGCAAAAGTGCATCTGATAGCCTCCACGCTAATAGCGGTGATAGCTCAGTAATGAAGATTGCTCCCAGGACACCATCTAGGGGTTTACCTCAAAAGTACGGGGGCTTGGAAATGACATAATCATTGTGAGACCATGGCTGTATTTTCACTTTTAATGAGTGGGGTGATATTAAGCTGCAAGCATCTTATATTGGAACTGAATTGAATTTGGAGAATTCAGTTTCCATCCTGTCACAACAAGCTTTCATGTTTGGTGTTATCCTCTTCTGTTTTTTTTTTCCTTTTCCCCTCTCCCTCCTACTCTCTGTCTCTCTCTCTCTATCCTGTTTGTCAGTCAGCTTTGTTGGAAGATTTTGGTCTGTTTGGTCCCTGCTTTGTTGCATCAGTGTATAACCTGATGCAGAAACAGCATTCCAGACATATAGAGGGGCATGGGTAGGCTCGGGGTAAAGCGGTGCTAGCAGGGGTGGAGTTAGATAATGGGGGGGGGGGGGCAGAGACCCTGGGTCCCCTCAGCTTCTGCTGCTTTTTGGATCACAGGGCCCGCACTCCTGTTGACACATGACTCATGTGGTGAGTACATTTGAAGCCATAACTCTCTCCTCTGTGACTCGCCCTATACCAAAGGGCTTGAGTTGCGTGGGTTCGCGACAGCGGCGTCCTCCATTGGAAGGTTGGCTTTCGATGGGCTGTGAATTGCATCAGCTTGCCTAATGACATACCCACAGGTTTAACAGACGTGACATCACTTCCTGCTTTCCTCTACGTTTGGGGTACGGACTAGGGGTGCAGTGGTGTGATGCTATACCCTAAAGAATTATCACTAGAGCTGCACTATATCAAATGATAATGTCACAACACCTTAATATCTGTGACACATACAAATAAATACACTAATAATGTTTTATTATCACAAAGAGTATCTATTACATTTAATGTCCCAGTTAACATTAATTCAGATTAAATTCCTAAATCTGTGACAATTCGCTGTAAAATTAACTATGTTCATGCAGTAATTTTTTCCGTGTACGTTTGTACTATTTATAGAATAGTAGAGAAGGTACCAAACCACGATTTATTGAAAACAAGGGTGTTGTTGGCACTTAATCATTTACCTGATACTTTTATCCTAAGTGGCTGACAGTTACAAGGGAGGGGTTACAGGTTACATGGTTACCACAGTGCTTTACTTACCCAGCTGTTTGTAAATGCAATTTGCATAGCATGAATTTTCCATCCCATAGCAACCGTAGTACAGACAAGCTCCTGACGATGTGTGAGACTGTTGATCTTGGAGCCTTCTTTCCCTCGACATTCACACTTTTGCTTTGTTGAAGTTCACATCTCACCCCCCCATTTGCCTCCTTTTTTCTGAGGTCTGCATGAATTCACAGATTACCCCTGTAACCGCCTTGACCGTGGCTTGTGTGTCTGCATCTTTTTTTTGGCTTTTTTTTACTGGCTCAGAGCGGGAAGTTAAATGAGCTGAACATACTTCCACCCAAGCCAGCTTCACCACGCATTAGCGTAGATGTTAGCTGCCCGGACAGATGCTAAGTCAAGTGTTCATGCTAAGCAGCATGTTACCAAATAGCTCCAGAGTGTGATGATGAATTATAAAGGTGCAGATTTCACCTCGCTAACAAGAAAATCAGCTTGCTGAAGTCAGTGGGTGAGAGGGTCGGCCTCCTTTAGATGTTAAGAAGTTTTTAGACTTTTTTATGTGATAAAGTATTCCTGGTCTTTGGATACTCCAGGTTTTGTTATTTTTTGGACACAGTTAGGTGGCATGCAGTGTTTGTTCTGTGCTGGGGAGTTTGGGTGTATGCATGTGTGCTAGGGCCTGAACGATGAGGTGTTTTTGGCACCCACGACCACACAGCCATCACTCCTGTTCATTTTAAAGCTATATTTAGACACTCGTTTTTACTCTTCTCCCCTTGCAGTCGCCCTTAAGAGCTGTCACCTTGAGGGGCAGCTTCTGTACCCACTCTGGAGCCAACTTAGCGTACAATAAGTGGCCTAGTCCAGGGCCAGAGTGGGACTGCTTGAGAAACACTGAGTAAACTGTAGCTTTAAAGTAAATTTACTGTGTTTTCCAATCTGCATTACCAGCCTGGGTATTCTTCCGATTAGGCACTCCGGCATTGGCCTAGTCCTCTGTGTCCTGTAGCCTAGCCCTCTGCGTCCTGTGGTCTAGCCCTCTGCGTCCTGTAGCCTAGTCCTCTGCGTCCTGTGGCCTAGCCCTCTGCGTCCTGTGGCCTAGCCCTCTGCGTCCTGTGGCCTAGTCCTCTTAGTCCTATGGTCTAGTCCTCTTAGTCCTATGGCCTAGCCCTCTGCGTCCTGTGGTCTAGTCCTCTTAGTCCTATGGCCTAGTCCTCTTAGTCCTGTGGCCTAGCCCTCTGCGTCCTGTGGTCTAGCCCTCTGCGTCCTGTGGTCTAGTCCTCTTAGTCTTATGGCCTAGTCCTCTTAGTCCTGTGGCCTAGCCCTCTGCGTCCTGTGGTCTAGCCCTCTGCGTCCTGTGGTCTAGCCCTCTGCGTCCTGTGGCCTAGCCCTCTGTGTCCTGTAGCCTAGTCCTCTGCGTCCTGTGGTCTAGCCCTCTGCGTCCTGTGGCCTAGCCCTCTGCGTCCTGTGGCCTAGCCCTCTGCGTCCTGTGGCCTAGCCCTCAGCGTCCTGTGGCCTAGCCCTCTGCGTCCTGTGGCCTAGCCCTCTGCGTCCTGTGGCCTAGCCCTCTGCATATGTATTCGCTTCCATGATTTAATTGTCCTTAGACCTGCATTATCTAACCATTACTTAAATATAACATTATATTTATTTACCAGGCCTTTTCATCCAAAGCATTTTCTGCGTGTTGTCTTTATCTGGTGTTTAAGTCAATATTGTCATCAGCGATGGAACAGAGCTATTAATGCTACAGCTGAGTTTTTAAGAAAGAAGATTTGAAGGACCTGGCTCAATTACGTATAATTAATTATAATCTCTAAGTCTCTGAAGATATGCCCTCAGACATACTTAAATAACAATCCAAACATCTTATGGGATCCCGCCAACCCCCCCCCCCGCAAATCTGTATTGTAAGCGTGCAGTAAGGGCCACTCGATCGGCAGTACAGTGCAGGACACAGCCTTGCTATTCAGATGGTGATTACACACATGGGTGAATATAACCCTGCACTGGAGTGAATATTGCACTCAGCCATTAACCCAAACAAGTGTGTCTGTGAGTGCATTTCTGCACACCTTTCTATGGGGTGAGACGCCATTGTGATGCTTCCTCTAGCCGTATCAAATGTTGTCTAATGAGTTCCAAGTCTGCTTCTTTGTGGTAATTTTATTTATTTACTTCACGAACTCATCATATGGGTGCACAGTACTTCAGTTGACGGCCTTTCAGTGATTGGTACTTGATTAATCAGCCTGTCTGAAAGCAGTGTGCCAGCAGGTTATCTGCAGTGACCGCTGCGGTGATTGATTGATGTTCCTCTGTGAAGCCATGACGTTTTCAGTCACATACACCTCATTGTTTTGACTGTTGTTGTTCATTTCTTATGGTTATTAAATAGATATTGTGCATTTGTTTTTTTATTATTAATTTCAGTCGAAATCCTTATTTAATACAAGGTCCTTTTCCTAGCTCTTGAGGAGATGCATTGATGTGTGCCTCGGTTGGTTAAGGTGCTGTGTCTGTGATGAGGAGGTCAGCAGTTCCGCCCCCAGCGACAGTGATGTCACCAGTAGGTTCCTGAGTGGGGTCTTTAACCTCCAGGGGCTATCTGGTCCTGCTTACTCAAAAGTGTGGTGCTTTGGATAAAACCATCTGGTAAACAAATCTAACGTAAATCTACATTAACTAGTGCCATTTTCCCAGTGGTTGCGGCCTAGAATGAGGCTGAACTAGAATGAACAAAAGCCAGACTAAGCAGGAGTTTTTCAAACGCAAAGAAATATCACAGGGTTAGGCTAATCAGAATGGTTAATCACCATAGTACTAACTAAGCTAGCATCCAAATGCTGTAATATATGACAGCATGTAAAGCACCAAATGGATATTTTAGCTAAATTAGCTAAGTTTGTGGACTTCTTGAGAAGTTGAGAGAACATGATATATTTTTTGAGAGAAGTTGAGAGAACATGATATATTTAATTAGCAAACTGTATAACACATCTACAGAAGTGAACATTAAGAGCTTATAAAACATATTTAATTCCAGACTGACAAGTTTATGTCCCCATGGAGATGTGTCTGCTGAAACTGAGATAAATGACCAGACTTGTGTACTTAATATTCCGTTATAGCTTTCGGGATATTTACTGAGAGCCACTGATCCGAAGCAGAAATTTCGGTAACAGCTCTGTGCAAAGCATCCATCAACAGCGTTAGCCAATCAGAGCGGCGGGTGTCAGACGGAGCCTTTTGAAGGCAGTCTCCGGCGTGCCCTATAGCGTGACGGAGTGTCGCATTTCTGGCACGACCCTGTCACGCTAAAGACGCTGACGGAGCGAGGAGCCGGCGCCACACCGCCTGGCAGGGCCTGATGATGAAATTATATCCTGATGCATCTCTGGCGCTCGTCCTTTAAATCAGAAGGATCCTGAGACAGGAACGGAAAGGCGACTCGGAGACGCGGAGGTGGAGGGGGATGATGGGGGCTGAGGACCAGGCCTGCATTTATCTTTGTCCTGCAGCAGGCTGTCACTGGCACTGCTACGTCGGCACGCTTGCTTGGCCCTGGCATGGCTAATGCCCACCCTGTTGACCACGCCCACCTCAGCACCGACACAACCTCTAAGGGGCTGCTTCACAGCCCGACCTGCCTCCACAGCATGAGATTGTAATGATGCTGATTGATGGGGGGGGGGGGGTGGAGGCGGATGAGATTATTAATCACCCCCCCTCCCCCACCCCGCATACCCATACGCTGTCGCATTAGCACATCTTATTGTTTCTCAGTGATTAACACTGCGGCAGCTTCTGCATGGGCTACATAACTGACAGACCCCCAGGTCTGGCACCCACGTCCATAATCCACTTGTTGGGCTCCCGCCGTACTTGCAGAGCCTCCTCCCGTCTCTGTGAGAGGGTGCCAGAGCTCCCCCGCAGAGGCCGGGGCTCGTCAGGCCGGCCCTGTCTGAGGATGGGGGCGGGCGGCGTCCGGCCAGCCCTTTGGGGCTCCCGGGAAGCAGGAGGCTCTGCGGCGGTTTGGCCGGAGCCCCTGGCAGGGTGCAGACAGGAAAGTGTCTCATCTGTCCAGAGGCATGGGAAGGAGCCTCTGTGCTAATTAGCAGGAGCGCAGCCTGGAACGGTTCTTTTCATTAACTGGCGTGGCGGAATAAGAAGGCAGCCTTTCTGTCTCGGCTGCCGCTTCATCCCCGGCTGCCGGCCGCTTCATTATTGCTGGATGCTGACTTTGAGAGCGCTCACTCTGTAGAGGCGGTTAAATGGCAGTGTGATTTTGGGCTGCAGAGAGACTTGGTGAGTAGCACTGTTACCCCATCCTTCCTGGAGGGGGGGGTGAACCCCATCAACACCTTCTTCTTCATCTTCACATGTTCTCCCCGTTTCATCCAGTTTCCTTCTGCAGTCGAAAGACACAAGTTAGGCTGACTGGTGTCCCATAGAGTGTGTGTGGACCAGATTTCCCCACAATCTGAAAAAAACCTGTAACTTTTCAGCTTACCTACCCCTGGTAAAAAGATCAAAATTAACATCCTACTGGGATTCAACCAGCATCAAGGTACAGACTGAGAATTTCCCAGGATATATGCAATGGAGACATCAGCATAGAACAGCCCACTGCATGTCACTGTCCAGGGTTCGGCAGAAGAGCAATAAATGAGTTTTGGTCAAAATGTGTGTGCTGACCCCTAGCATAACACAGGATTACTGCCTTAGGTGCATTTAATTTTATTCATGCACACTCAAGTCATATCTTTATCATGTTATACTTTGTTTGTCCCTTGATATTTTCGTGTTATGGCAGCAAATTTAAAATCAAATCAAAATCAAATAAAATAGTCTTTTATTGTCAATTCACTATAAGTGCAGAACATACAGGAGAATCTAAATGCTGTTTCTCTCTTCTCTTGGTATTAGTACCTATACAGTCTAAATCCACATTTCGAGCAGCTGGAATCAGTAAACCTAAGTGCAATTGAGCCAATAGTGTTAAACAAATAGTGAGAAGGTGCATTACACAATAAGTAAATAAACAGTTGTGCAAAATGACCAACAGCAGCAAGAATCATAGTGTAGACAGACAAATTAGCAGCAGGATATGTGAATTCCCCCCAAACTAACAGCTTTCCAAGAAACTGACATTATGCATTGATCTTGGACAATAGAGAACCACACTCTTGAGGTTCATAGACAGAGATGGTCCACAGAGAAAGCTGCCAAAACCATCAGAGGCTTCACTTCTAATTCAAATGTGGGAAATCTCGTTGTTTGTCATAAAAAAGGATAATTATTTGTATATATGCATTATGTATACATACATTATGTACATAAATTATTCTCGTGAAGGTCAGGTGTGACACCAGTGTGGCCAAATGCCCCAGTACTGCACTGTTCTACAGTGGTGGTGAAAAATGTCACATAAATTATCACCACATTACTCAAACCTTTTTTATTGTCTTATCTGGTCAGTCTCTAGTGCTTAACACTTATCCAGCAGCGAAATGATCTGTAACGCATCTTTTGCGTGATGAATGTTTCGTAAATGGTAAATGTAATGGCGCGGTGGCAGTCTCACTATCAGTTAGAGCAAATCAGCAGTTTTCACGCAGAACGCCTTGGAGGATCAGTTGCCTACTCTGGCTAAGAGGAACGTACCTGCATATTCTGCACGAAGGCCTACAAACGCCTGTGCTGGAAGGCCTACAAACGCCTGTGCTGGAAGGCCTACAAATGCCTGTGCTGGAAGGCCTACAAACACCTGTACTGGAAGGCCTACAAACACCTGTGCTGTTTCACTGAGCGTCTTCCAGCACTTTATAAACTCAAGGTTTTCTGACTTTAACCAATAATAGGATAAACAAGACACATTTGAACTTATTTCCGTAAACCACCAACCACTGCAAGATTATACTGTTATTCAGTTATTCGGCCATTACTCTTTGGCTTTAAGCAATTGATTAATAGAGCAGCAAATGAATCTTAATTCAGTTCAAGCTGCCCTGTAATACTAAGGAGTGTAAGTCAATAAGTTTAGAGTAAACGGAAAAAACACCTCGTAACGTTTCCATTAGAACAAGCACACCTTGGTGTTTTTATGAAGAAATTGTGTATTTAACCCTGGGGAACCCATGGGGTTATATTTAACCCCACCTTTTATCTCTGCCTTATATTCAACCCACTCATCAAAGTAAAGTATATATATAAATAAATATGAATATATATATATGTATATATATATAAATATAAATTATGTA
>JAODKL010000047.1:14148110-14162598 GCA_026780765.1 Petrocephalus schoutedeni
TTTTACTTTATTTTATTTGGCCCCAGTGTACCTTATACGACCCAAAAATGGTAACATCTTTACTTTGATGAGTGGGTTGAATGTAAGGCAGAAATAAAAGGTAGGGTCATACTGTATGGGTTCCCCAGGGTTAAAGTTAATTTAGGCCACAAAGATATATATGTATTGTTTAGAGTGAAGTATAGAAATACTCCTGTGCCCGCAATCCCAAATCGCTTGAAGCCGTCCGCACTGTAAGCTAGTGGCACCTCTGGTGTGGCCCCCCCGCACGTGGTCTCACGCGTCAGATGCGGACAGCTTCCGGGACTCTAGTTCCCACGAGCACCTACGTTGTCCTAGAAATAAGTGTGAGGAAGCGAGGGTTTCGGCAGTGCCCGAAGTTGCTTAGACGACTTAAAAACTTTGGCTTGCCAGCAGGGGGTGGTCCACATTCGCGAGGTGAGGCTGAGAGCTGTCAGGCGATGTCAGACGCAGCCCAGCAATCTGCTCGCAGCTCAATCAAAGCTGATTATTTAAGAATCCAGCTGGAAGGAAATCCAGCATGCATGCTGGGCTGAGCTGCTGTCTATTAATATAGAAGGTGATATGACACATCCAGTTGTTATTGTCGAAACATTATGAACAGATAATATCTATGTCAGCTTTGAGGATATTAAATTCTGATACTTTAGGGCAAATATCACAGCGGAGGAGGGATGATAATCTTCACCTTTAACGTGTCTCTAGTATTCTACTTAGAAGATATGTATAGTCCAATAGCAACTGAAAACAGTTCAGTTATATCAGGCAATACTTTGGTTTTAATGAGACTAATTTAAAAAATGTGAAAAATGAATGTAGAAGAAATTATTTTAGAGTATAGAATTTGTACTGGCTTAATATTGAAATGCCTTTGTCCCTGGTATCAAATTTGTGGCATTATTCGGAATGGCATGTCCTTTGCCAGGAAAGTCCATTGAATTAAATTTCACTGAGTGAGAATTATTAGAAAACTGGCAGAAAGCATTTGGATTAATTGTCACCATTTCACACAGTTTTTAACAAATTGAAAGTTAAAAAACAGGGGAAAGGGGCCTTGTGAAAGAAGGACCACTAGCAGCAGGCGTGACAGAGGCCGCCAAGACCTGGCAGGGCGATAGTGGCGCCGCAGGAAATTAACCGGGAACTTTTACAGTCTCGCTCCGAGGTAAATTTAATTCAAGCTATTTATTAACTGCACAGAGGTAGACTAATCGCTTGCTTTTTAGTGTTTCTCGTTAGTTGAACGACTGTTATAAACGTCACTTTGACTGTTTGCCTACGAAAATTCTAAGGAATGTATTTCTATATTTGATAATGTGTTCTGCCAATATCCCCAATATGGAGAGGACTGTGAAAAAGTCTTTGGCAGTCAAAGAAAGTGTTTAAAGCTATTTGCCTGGGGAGTAAGGGTATATTTGCTCAGAAATAAAAACGCAATTTAACATGAGAACATATGCAAATGTGGACTAACACAATAAAAACCAACAAGAATTTCCCCTGTTCTCCTTAAGTTAGCTAGAACACAATTTTTAATTCCCAAACCTCTCCTCGAGGGCACCTCAGCCATTCCAAGTATTTGTGAAATTTCACCAATAGCTCAGATAATTAGCTCAGATAACTTAATTAGTTAAATAACTCAGTGTGGTATTGATCAGCCAGTAGTGTGCTAGTGCTCAAACTGAAAGCACATGGGTGTATTGGACGGTTGCTGCAGGGGTGACTTTAGGAGGTGTTATGAAATGTTTATGTTGACACAGACTTACAGACATAATACGGTAGTTTTACATCAACATGAAGGTAATTTTCTTTGAATGCCTATTAATCAGTTAGTGGACAGAGACGGGGGGGGTTATCACCTGGGTATAAATATGGGAGGGGGGGTGTTAATTCGGAGGGACATCTTTGTTGAACAGAGGAACGGCATCATGAAAAACATCTGATATGTGTTTGGGCCATTTGATAGTGGAAGCCGCTAATTAAAAACATTTTTCTCAATGATGGGTGCCCCTGTGAGTCTACGTAGGATAAGCACTTACAGAATATGGGTGAATGGATGGATGGCGAGTGCTTATGTTGTTATTTGGATTCAACCCTTTGGTGATGAAGGGCAGGTTAATGACACGGAGTAAGGAGTCAGGCCAGTGTGTGCATAAGCGCAGCCCCACCAGTACGGGAGGGCACACCTCGATGGCCTCGCAGACGTCATCAGACACCTCTGCGGTGCAGAGTGCGATGTCCCCAGATCACTTCTTGTTCTTCTCCATTAACATCTGTTTGCACTTACCGCTCGCAATATAATGAAACTACTAATGCCGTTGATTAGTAGCTCTGAATATTTGCATCGATTGCTTTCAAAGTCGAGTATGTAATTAGAATTATTTTGAGCTGCCTTGTTAAGCCATAATGCAGAAGGAGGTGGAGGTGGGAGACACGGCAAAGGAGGAAACGCCTTATTTATTATCAGTGCTGTCCTATAGCCTCGCTTAGCACTGTTGCTTCACACCTACAGATTTCTTGCTGTTTAAATATCTTTCATAGCATGGCATCATGTGTTATGTGCATTGGACTGGTGTACCGTGCAGGGTATGCCCCCGCTTTGTGCCCTAATCCAGGGGTCCCCTAATCCGGGGGGGGGGGGGGGGGGGGGGGGGTGAGTCATGAGGTCATTTCCACAATATGTTTATAAGATTTTAAAAACAATACAACATATTCCATTTCCATAGTAACCGCAACCAGTCGATTGTGATAATTCTGCCCCTGAAGGTCACTGTGAGCTGAAAAGTCCATGCCTGAGATAGGCTTCACCCCCCCAACCCATCCACATAAACACACTCGCACACACACACACACACACACACATCCCTGACTAGGATAAGCGGATGGAAGATGGACAGTTTGGTAACCACCAGTCAATGCAGTCGGGGGGGGGAGGGGGTCATGTGATCAAGCCTCAGTGCATTTCTGTTTTTTCTAGATAAACCTCATTCTGACTGTCTCTGAGTGTGTTTGCCTGACCCTTCCTGCTTCTCCCTCCAACCAGAGAGGCTGGCACCAACGCGTGGGACATCGAAGGATGCCAGACGCTCCCATCTCCAGCGGTCCACACAAAATGTCTCTGCAGCAAGATCTCCAGCTTCGCCGTGCTGGCACAGCTGCCTAAGGACCAGGTACGCCCCCATCACCGTGGAGGGACTCCAGCTTATAGAATGCTGGCCTAGTTTTCCAAAACTTTCAGAACATCTGAGAGGGTTCTGACTGGCTTATGCGCGTCCTTGTCACTGGTCGGCTAGAGGATGCTATTTTATTTGGAGGTATTCTGATAGGGACAAGGCTCTGGAGGTACAGTAGACTGGATTCAGAGGCGGTAGGATTTCGTGCTTGCAGGTGTGGTTTTTGACAGTCAGAGACGAACCTCTGGCAGCAAGAAATCGGGTTGTTTGAGATGTTAGTTGTGTTTGTGAAGGATATGGCCCTGGACAGACACGTCATAAACCTGGGGCATCAGGGGCAGCAGACCAGGATGAATCGAGAGGAGCCCCAGATGATTAGTTTGGCTCCGGTGTTTTAACAGCCCTGCTCTCTGTCTGAGAACCACGTACATCACAGCGGTCCTGATGCTAGGCCCTTCTTCCCAAAACCTTCATAGTGCTGTGATCATCGTGTCATCAGAGAGGGACATTCCGATACGAGGACCCTCGGACAGGTCGACTCTCTGGGCTAAACTCCTGATGTCTTACAGTCCTGACAAATCCCCTGCCGTGCGGGAAGACGGGACAGAATAGTAGCTTTTTGTGGGGTTAGTTACAGACTTTTTGTAAATTTTAGCTTATTTTAGCTTATTCTATTTATATTCATCATTAAAAATTGTATGCAGCGTTTTATTTAAAATATTTAATATCAGCAAATCTTAGGGCTATACAGAATGTCTTTATTTTTAAGTAGCTGGTTTTGAAGTTAGCAGTGACTTGCAGGTTGACTCCCGATTATGTGTTTGTTTGTGTGTGTGGGTTTGCATAGATCACATTTTGGGACCAAAATGTCCCCAAAGTGTGGTAAAACTTGAAATTTTTTCAGGTACCCATTTGGATGACCTCAATTAAAAAAAAATATGTGAATGGAATCAAAAAAGTAAAAATGCCAAAGTCTTGTATTTTGTTTGGTTACTTATGGTTAAGGTTAGGGCTGCGTTGGGGTTAAGTGATTGGGATCAGGGCTTTTCCCATAGAAATGAATGGATGGCCCCCATTTATATCTGTCTGTGTGTGTGAATCTGCTTGCTCATAAAAGCACGAAAGGTATTCCTACAGAATACTGTACGAAGCTTTGCTCTGATGATGGATATGGCAACTAAATGGTCTGCCAGCACCCTGTCCATGCCTGCGGCCTTCTCTTAGAACACACACACACACACACAGCGGGAATGTGACTCACTGTCTGTCATTCTGGAAAAAGACGCCCTAATTACTGCTATTGATTTGCACCGGGGTGGGGAGATGGAAAATGACCCTGAGGAAGAAGACGGGGTTGGAGTGAGGGATGTGGCAAGAGATGGAGACTGCGCTTTGGCCCGATGCCGCATGGGCAGAGGAGCGGGCGTGAGGGGCAGAAGGACAAACAGAGAGGAGGAGAGAGCGGACTGGAAGAATGTACTGAGAGGAGGAAGAGTGAAGGAGGAGATAATTGGAGAGAGAAGGAGAGTGAGACAGGGGAGAGGCGATCAGTCAGTGAGTAAGTGTAACTTTGTAAAGGGCACGCCGATGCCTAATTTGCAGTGTTTCAGAGCAGGAAGGCCTGTCTTGCCTGTCACATGTACAGCCACAGCCCCGACACTGGCTGGCATCTGGCCTGAAATCCCCAAGATTTCTTACAATATTGACTGCCCAACACACTGGACGTCTACCTAGAATTCATTAGCAAGAATCACTGTGGACAGAATGCAGTTAAAGACTCCTGGTCTGCCTGCAGTCTGACCGCGGTGTTTGAATTAAAGCAGCACACTGCCACCTACGCTGACTGAGCTGCCTTTGATAAAAGCCAGGGACCGGTTTGAACTGGCTTTGATAATTCCATTGTAAATGACCTGAAATAATCCTAATACAGGGAAATAAATGAGGCCACGCATTTCACTCTGCACTATGGATGCTGTCCTCACACGTGATTGGTCAGGATGTTTATATGGTCCGCCGTATTCCATTTTACCCAGTTCAGTAAATGGGTTTATTTGCTGCTCAAGTGTAGGCACTTTGTTCTAGGATACGTGCCTGCATGGGTCTGCATGGGCTGCCTTGTTGTTCTTTGACCTCGGGGCCATCTGATCGCTAAGATGAGAGTAAATGGCAAATGACATTGTTACCAGGTGGCTAAGCTGAACTCCATAGTAGACTGGACTTAGATAAATCCATAACGACTACCATTTTAAGCTGCAGAAAGAAGCTCAGATTCCCCAAACTAACTCAGTCTGTGGGTTATGGGGCCGAGATAAGTACTATTTCTGTAGACTTGACTTGAGTTTTGAAAATTTTAAGAAGGTTCTTCGCTGGATTACACGAGGATTGAGTAAGCTTTGCTTCCCAACACTGTAGCAGATGATGAGGAAGACTGACTTCAGGTCGTTGGTGGTCTCAAGGCAACGAGAAATGGACTGAGAGAATTTTGGAAATTTGCTTTTCAATTGTGGATTGAGGGCAACCGTTAGTCTGAGTTGTGATGATTTCATCAACACCTATTAATTGTTCGCTTTTAGCTCTTAGTTTTCGGCAGAGGTCAAGTTCACCCCATCCACTCTCATTAGCTGTTAACTGCTAGCCATTAGCTAGGGGGGTGGGGGACAGTAACCTAGATCAGGATTAGCTTCAATATCACCCATTAACTGTTAGCTGTTAGCAATCAGTTGATGGCCATTAGCAATGGTTGGCTGAACAGTGGCTCGGGTCATAGAGCTTTCCTGACATAAAGCAAAGTGATTAATGGTCTTCGTTGACACACCGCAGCACACATGGCACAACAGCGAAATTTGTCCTCTGCATTTAACCCATGTGACATAATGATTCACCAGTGGGCAGCTAATTCAGTGCCCAGGGAGCAGTGCTTGGGGACAGTACCTTGCTCAGGGTACCTCGGTGGTACTCTGCTAGTCGGGGATTCAAACCTTTTGATCACAGTTGCACTTTCCTATCCATTAGGTGACCATAGCCCCATAGGCAAACTGTACATGAAAGTAACATCCTTCTGACCAGTTACACACAAGCAAGACTTGAGAATTATTGTTACTGAAGCGGTAATGATTCTAAAGAGAGAATGTTCTTTAACACAATAGGGTAGTTTTGATATGCTTTTTACAAATGGGTCAGTAACACCGTGTCACCCCGTGTGGCCCAGTGTGTTAGAGAGATGGTTTAGATAGCAACAAGATAGCAGTTACTTAGTAGGGAACAGCTCCTCATTTAGGACTGTGGAATCGTAACCATTAGAGTAAACTTTACTCTGCAAGTACAAATTTGTTTCAGTGTAATTGCAGGGATGCCAACTTTGGTCAGCTGACTGGTGTGAGAATTTCAATTCGAGACACGTCTGCACACACATGCATTTACATGTATGTCTGCATGCTGTAACATGCACATGTAAGTCTGCACACTCATTTGCATGTATGTAACCATTTTATTACCTTACAAATGGTCTGTAGGGTTCAACTCTATTGATGTAGCTTAGGTTTAGGTTTATAGTGGAATAACGTAGATTTTCTGGTAAGATTTCTTGCAAGAGCATGAGGGTCTGAAAGTGTGAGTGTCATGCCAGGTGCGTGAAAGTTGACAACGCTGTAACTGGTCACCTTAAAGTAAAATAAATTACAAGAATAACATAACAGAGAGCCACCAACATAGAGTATGCACAAGTAAGCAAAATGAGACATTTAGATAATGTGCAGGGGGACAAACCAGCTGGACCTGTCCAGTGCAGAGAATACAGTCCCGATATACAGCATTAACAGATGGGCGTAAGGATGAGCACAAACACTGCTCTGTTTGTGACCTCTTTTTGTGCTATTGTGTTAGATTAGGTGTGCTGAGTCAGCACTGGGGTCAACGTTGGCCATCGTCCTATAACACTTGCCAACGCTGGTTCTTCATGCAACGCTGGCGACGCACGTATGTGCAGAGCAGCAGATATGCCAAGAGAAGCTTCTGGAGTGGACGGGTGGCTGCTCACAGAAGTATGTGGACGGGATGGACCTCACGCCCTCCACCCGGCTCCATGTTGCCACCTGACACAATGATTTATGTCCCAGCGAGTGTGAAAGTAGAGCTCACCATCGAAGAATGCCACACTAAATAGGCTAAGTTTCCAGTGTCCCCCTCCCCCCTGGAGCATGAATTCTCTTAATTGGCCTGGATAGTATTGATATTCTTTGACTATAGAAATTCTATCGATATTTTCTCATATCAACCAATCAACCAGTCTAATTATTCTTAAGATTGTGTCATGCCATAAGGAGAGGAACGACCCAAGGTGTAGGTCAGGGCTGGCCAACCCTGCTCCTGGAGAGCACCACTCTGCAGAGCTCAGGTGGAGCCCTAATTTAACACACCTGATACTGATAATCGGGCCCTTCAGAAGCATCTCAATATTAGAGTCAGCTTTGCTTCAACATAGCTGACTCTAATTGAGATACTTCTGATGGGCCTGGTAATCAGTATCAGGTGTGTTAAATTAGGGCTGCACCTAAGTTCTGCAGGGTGCTGACTCTCCAGGAGCAGGGTTGGCCAGCCCTGGTGTAGGTCGTGGGTGCAAAAACCCCTCACGGGGGCGTTTATTGCCAAGATGAGGATCAACACAAGGAGAAATACGAGAAGTAGCATTGGCAGGACTTATGACATCACTGACATTAATGACCGGACTGGGGAAACGAACTTAAACATGGACTTAAATACACAGGATCACCAATACAGAACGAGAAACAGCTGGCAAAAGCAGGAATTCACATGAGGTTAAAGAGGGGCGTGGCACACAGGGGGATCGGACGGGCAGGACGTGACAGATTGAGCACTGTCAGTTAGGGCACTGCTTTAGATTTCGTGGTGCCTCTGGCATTTTAGCTTGGTTCCCCACACTTATGATCCTCCTGACTCTAGTGATGGCGGACAGCACTGGAAGAGTACTTTCTTAAGAAGGCTCATCTGGCCTTCTCTCCACCTGCCTTTCATTAGCGACTCATAAAATCCCACCATTATCTTTTGCATTACGCCTGTTGATCTGCAGCTGTCAGAGAGAAATGGCTTCTTCAGATTTCCCAGGCACAGTAAAAAAATAATCAAGAGGGCCCTGTTATATACATACACAAGACTGTGCTGGAAATCGTCCTTCTGCAAGCACAGTATAATTGCTAACATTAACAGCATATTTCATTTTTGGAAGTTCTGGATTGTTCAGATACCCATTCATTTTCTCTACTCCCAGACTCGGGGAGATTTGATGGACCGTTATGAATCGAGAATGAACAAACTGGGAATCTTCCCTTAACGCTCGTGTTGCTTTTTTGATGAAAAGGGACCTCCATCTGTGCCTGGCTGATTAAAGTGGCTTTTTGTTTTCATTTTGTTTTTTCCAGTTCCCTTCTCTATGTATTTCTGTGTGCCCTGCTTTTACATGTAGAAGTGTGGAAGTGTGTGTGTGAGTGTGTGCGTGTACAGGTTTTGCTATACTCAAGAGGACCAAATATAGCAAATTCTCAAAAAAGGTGACCAGTGCTCACTATTTCAGACTTAATTTTATAAAAATCTGTGAATGCAATGGAAAAAGTTAAAATACCTGAAGTCTTGTAATTGATGGTTACTCATGGTTAAGGTTAGGGCTGGGTGGGGATTAAGGGTGTCGTGTTTGGGATTAGGGTTTGTCCCATAGAAATGTATGTGTGTGTGTTTTCCACTCCTTGGTTTTTGATTGGAGGTGCTGATGCAGATCGAGAGACTAGGCTGTACTCTTGCCTGACTGCATTAAATGCTCATCAGATCCTAGGCGCCTCCGTTGTGCGCTGTGAGGGCGGCCCACGTCGAGACGGGCCTACAGCCTGAGAAAACCAAACCTGACAGGGTGAGGGGGGGGTGGGGTGAGTTTCGGCATCTGTGTCAGGGTCAGAGGGGGAGGGGCTGTGAAAACACCGGCGCCGGTCCATATTGTGCCAGACGAATGGCTCTGGTCCCACTGGGCAGCTCCAGATGAGGAGTGTCAGGCGTAATCAGAGCACGCTGGCGGGTTATCTGCTCCGGCGGGCGTGGCTAATCCCGCTGCTGGCCGTCCCATGCCGCCGCCGCTTCCGTCGTTAGGGGAAGGAGGTGATACCAAAGGCTAATTTGGATCCTCTTATGCTTTTGTGCATCAAGGCTTTCATCCTTAGGCATCCTTCTCGGTGACCTTGTGCCGCACTTGTAGGCGGGGGAGGAAGCCGGCAGATTCATTACTGGGCCTGAATGGACCCGCAGTCTGCACCTGCCACATTCCATCGCTCTGCAGGCGCGGCCGCCGCGGTTATCCGGCGCTAACCAACGGCACGGTCACACCCGAGTGAAGAATATGAGGAGTTAATCTGACTTAAGTCGATGGGATTTCGGTTCGAGGTCGGCCCAGCATCGGTGCGAGAGAGAGAGCTGTCCTTCACCAAAGCAGAGAACATTGGGCCCCGGCTCTCGCAGTTCTCCGGTTCTCACAGTCCAAAAACATGCGAAGGTGGACTGCAGTCACCCAGGTGTTCATATGTGTGCATGTGTGAGTGAATGGTGTGTGAGGGGTCCATGGGGTCCAGGAGGGGCCCATGGGGGTCCAGGAGGGGCCCATGGGGGTCCAGGAAGGGCCCATAGGGGTCCAGGAGGGCTCCGTGGGGTCCAAGAGGGGTCCATGGGGGTCCAGGAGGTTGAGCAGAGCCTCATGGGCTCAGACCCCGCGGCTGACCTGAGGTTTTCCAGCATCTGAAAGCATCTGAATCGGGCTGAAACATGGAGCCGGGTGCCAGGCCACATCGCTTTGAGCGGAATGATGGCCGTGGGAAATAAATGGTGTAGCTTAATGCAGTGCAGTTCAGTGAGTCTCACCAGCGACCCCCCCCCCCACACACACACACACACTCGCACACTCTAACCCAGCCCTCATGGGGTGCACTTAAAATGCTGGGATATGGCCATTGATCGCAGGGTTGATGAATGTTATGAACAGGAGAGTGGAAAGCGAGGGCAGGGCGAGCTGTACACCAGAGTAAGCTGTGAGTATATGACAGAAGAGAATGAGCATTATGGGAAAAGCAGCAGCTTTATGCGCAACCGTGAATGGAACCGCTTTTATTTCTTATTTAAGCTGTTCATCTAACGTCTGAAAGGAGTTCTTTGAGGGCAAAGTGGTTTGATTTCATCAATCTGTTCTCCGCCAGAGACTGTCCTTTAACACAATCCAAATATCCAAATAGATGTCATCCTTGTTGAACAAACATGGCATGCGATATCTGTGACCTCTCAGGGTGCTCCAGAGGTCATGGAGATCGTCGGGCACCTCAGAGCAGAGAACAGGGCATATATCTACGACTACGAAGGCAGACTGTGCCCCGGCAAACAGGCAGAACAGCACACGAGCCACAGCCTTGGAGTGCAGTGGCATGTGGTGCCATGGTAACAGGCAAAGGTCACAAAGTCACATCCTTCGGACAGATGGAATGGCACTTAGAACAATTTTTCACTTTCCATCAGATCCTCATTCAATATGTATCAGCAAGACAAATTATAACTGTGTGATATTTTGGGATCTTGGGTTCTACAATACCCTGCTTTTCAAGTGTGTGTGTGTGCGCGCCATGTGTGCTGTGTTGTGCTGTTTGCTTAACTGTGTGCTAAGTAGACATAATACTCTGCTCTTGTAATGACAAGAGCAGAGTAGGGAGCATGGCGGAGTCACACCAATCGGCCATTATGGGTCCATCAGCCCGCTGACCTCCTTACGCAGTGTGGTTACAGGAGGGTGTGAAATGTGTGGAGTTACAGGGGGTTGGAAGAACTGGAGCAGCTGGATCACCCAGGGGGGGCAGGGGGAGTGAATGTGTATAGTGCTGTGGTCTCACTGCTTCTGACACTCTCATGTTATGGGTCGGTCAGAGGTCAGGTCAAAGGTCGCACTGGGTCTGTTCCTCAGGGCTGAGGGCACCTGTAACTGTAAGATGTGAGACACTCATTTTCACTTCTTCTAATTCCCTCTCTCCCCCACCCCCTCTCACATTCTCCCTGCTCTTTTCTTTTCTCCTAATCCTCGCCCTTCCTTCTTCCTGTCCCCCTTTCCTGCCATACTGCCTCCCTCTCCCTCTTCCTTCGCCTCCCTCTCTCATGCTCGCTCCTCCACTGCCCCCCCCCCGCAGGAGGTGGGACCCTCCAGCATGCCGTCGGCGCCCCTCATGGTGGGCTGTGGAATTTCCTTCACGGCCTTGCTCGTCCTGCTCCTGATCTACGCCGTCTTCTGGAGGTGCGTCTCGCGCCGCGCTCACCACCCCGATCCTGCCCATTACCGTCGCGCTAACTTTATACTGCGCCTGTCACTCCCATTCCCTGTGTCCCTCTGCCGGTGATATCGGCCCGCGGGGGTGGGGGGGGGGGGGGACAAAGATGCTCCAGCTGCTGGCCTGTTTTGCTCTGACATATAAAGTGTCCTTTTTGGTATTTGCAAAAAAATATATATCCAGTTATTATCAGTCGTTACCATCGGAGAGGCACACTGCAGTCCAGATCAGTGCTGACAAGTGCTCCGGGCCTCCACGGGATACCGCGAATCGAGGTTGGGTTCAACTACTCGTTCTGGCCCAGTGTATTCTGGGAATGCGGCGATTTTCTTTTTTTGACTGACCACAGGCATGGTGGCTTGCGTGTGGTGGCAGTCTGAGCTTCGAGCGTGTTCCTCGGCGACGGGGAAGCCAGTATCTGCGAGGGAGCCAAGCGCATGATGCATGGCTCGCATTTACCGCTTTCCCCAAGCTTACATTGCGCTTTAGATAAACACAGATTTTACGAGCATATGAAAAGCGAGGCTGTGGCTCATTAGCGAAGCGATGCATTATTCATGTAAGATGCGATCCGTTTGCACGGGTGTTATGGACGTGTAGGCGATTGCTATGAGACCAGCGTTTCTCGATATTCTGCAAAGGGTTAAGGTCAAAAGACATTAGCATACAGTTTGAGAAATGCATGCATCAAACACGTCCGTGCACGTGCTCTGAATGAATGGTCGGCTAGTCACATTACTGTGGCCTTTTCGTGTTTTTACTACCTTAACATGGTCATACTGTATCTATCGAGTCAGACAGGCCTCATAATGGTCTGTTAGTCATAATCTTCACCGTGTTTTAATATTGTTTTTATTTTAGCCTCAGAACTCTTTTTTTTTTTCGCAAACTTTATTTCACAAAAAATTATTCAGTGATAATAAATAGAATATAGTGCAGTGCCTTCATGTCCTGTTAAAAAGCACAAAATTGCCAAAATAATCCAGCATTCGATTTTTTTTTCAACCACACACTCTGCCGTGACCCAGCAAAAATGGTCACATGACCTGCTTCTGGGGATCGAGCGGAAAATGAGCCAGTCCCACACCCGACGCAATGAGAGTTTTTATCATTTCCCTGGAATTTCGTTTTCAGGAGCGAAGCCGAGCTGTGTGTCGCAAACGGATCTTATCCTGGTTAAATTCTCCAATTCTGAATCAACAAAAAAGGAATATAACTTTAATTTCTTTATGAAGACCTGGCCTAAAATAACGGACATTTTTTGCGAAATATTTTTGGGTAGCTTTTCGGGGGGAATTCGCTAAAAGCATAAAACGGAATTGGCAGCAGTCAGGCCGCTGGGGCTCCAAGTGCCCAATTAGCTCTAATTGCGTACAAACGAGAGGCGCTTCTGACGAGCGGGGGTGCTGTGCGCGGGCCGGCCGGTGCCGCCTCGCAGGCAGATGGCGAGCAGGTCACATGACCTCTCTCCCAAGTCCACAGTGAGCCTGCCAAGCCCACTGCTGGTGTCGCCATGACAACGGCTTTCCTCTTATTACTTTGTGGGTGCAGGCATGATCAGCTGGGTGAGTGCCACGCCTCAAGCTCGCCGCAAATGCATATGGATGTGAGTTCCAAGCCCTGCCGGACCTTCCCAGCCTTTACTAGTTGAGAGAGGAGTCTAGGCTTTCCAGGAGCTTAGAGGAACTTAACAGGAAGCGATTGACCATTTGGCACCGCTGACATCTCTCTAATTGAAGTTGCCACCATGGGACCAGGGGCTGATGGGTAAATCTAAAGTGCCTTAGTTCTCTTGCACTCTCCGTAGATCGATAGCCTCCTGATGCTATTACCTGATGATGTTTTTGTTGTCACTCCCCTGGTATTCCTCAACTGGTTGAGTAAACACTCCACACTGCCACTAAATCAGCATCGGGACCCGCCGTGAGGCATAATGATGGCTTCTGGGTCAGCGCCAGTTCATCCACAGCCAGTCAGTATTTACTGTTGACCAAAAGTAGGATCAAGCCTACCATTGGATCATCCAACTGCCCTTCTCTCTGTATCCCTCCTCTCTGTATCCCTCCTCCATCTTTTTCTCTGCAGGTACATCCGCTCAGAGAGGTCTATCATCTTGGTCAATTTCTGTCTCTCCATCCTGGCCTCCAACGTGCTGATCCTAGTGGGACAGGCCCAGACGCTCAGCAAGGTGAGAGAGCAGAACAGAGACACTTCATTTGTTCCCTGTTGGAAAAGTCGCTTTCTACCTGTCCTGTCTTGATCTATATGAGAGACACATACAGGTGAGAACAGGTTGGGGATCAGCCAGCGAGCAGCTCTCCTGCAGCGATTGGGGGTTATGGGCCTCACTCGGGGGCCCAGTGACGGCATCAGCCATTCAAAGCGGTGACCTTCTGATCACGAACACTGTGGGCCTGACTCTGGACGCATGTGGGTGTTTGCCTGTGTATTGCCTTCCCTGCATATGTGTGTGTGTGTGTGTGAGAGTGTGTGTGTGGGTGTTTGCCCGTGTCTGAAGGACACAGAGGTCATCTTCCTCCCTCCACGCTGCCCGGTTGCGAGCTCCCTGCCCACACAATCTCACCATCCAAAGGGCTGTTCATTTCCATCGCTCGCCCCGCAGACGCCTGTCCAGAAGGCGCCGGGGCTCCCGCCGTCACGTCTCTATTCCGGAATCAGCCTGATGTGTGAGCCCACCGGCCGCTAACGCACGGGCAGCCTCCGGCCGTCGCTCACAGGAAACCGCAGCCTTGACGCGGCGGGGGCTCCGAAAGCGGCGATGATCGCGGTGTGACCCCGCGCTGGGCCGGGCCGTGGGCTGTGGAGCGCGACACGCCACGGTGCCCAGCGAGGTGCTGGAAGACAGGCGGGGGGAACACGGGCGCCGCGGGAGCCCCCCCCCCCCGCCTGTCCCTCGGTTCCTCCCAGGTTTGCCATGACAGT
>JAODKL010000047.1:14181292-14217979 GCA_026780765.1 Petrocephalus schoutedeni
TTTGCCCCCCCCCCCCCCCAGACGGTCAATGATTACTGCAGAAGGCAGCAATGCCCGCAACACCCTCTCATATTTAACCCAAGCCGTACCCGAGCCGTACCGCCAGCTGGCGCTTCTCCACCGTAAAGTATGCGAGCCATACCCGAGCCATACCGCCAACTGGCGCTTATCCACCGTAAAGTATGCGAGCCGTACCCAAGCCGTACCGCCAACTGGCGCTTATCCACCGTAAAGTATGCGAGCCATACCCGAGCCGTACCGCCAACTGGCGCTTATCCACCGTAAAGTATGCGAGCCGTACCCGAGCCGTACCACCAACTGGTGCTTTTCCACCGTAAAGTATGTGAGCCGTACTGTCAACTGGTGCAACCCTTCTGCAGTAGAAAACCCCTGGAACCGTGCTGTAACAGATCTCTCTTCGTGGCATGGCTCGGGTACGGGCCTGGTATGGCCTAGCTCCATAGGCCATAATAGTGAACAAGGTCTGTGTTTGCTGTGCCACTTGGCGGTGTCATCACGGTGAACACCTAATAGGTTTACCTATTTCTTGGCCAAAAGTTTTCTCTGCAGCCTAATGTGGACAATTTTTACCAGGTTTCCACGAGAGTAGAATATTTGGCCCAGTTGTTCTCTACCGACCCACTCGTTGGAGGCATTGACTTTGCTTTGTTTTCTTACCTTAGTTATTTCTAGGGATGCACAATATTTATCGGACCGATAAACTGTCAGCCGTTATGAGGTAAAATTAGATCATTCTTATTGCTCCAATAAATAAATTAAATCCGATAAATAGATCTGATAAAGTAGGCTAATAGAATTTGTGAAACTGCTTGCTGGCAGGTAGCGCCTTTTAAAACAGGCCGTGACTGGAGATGAGCACCAGCACACTCTCTACATGTCTCCGTCAGTCTGGGTATTTTTCTCAGTGGCAACAGACTACAATGCCATTGCTGTTTGCAAACCAATGGGGATGCAGAAATGCTCCGCTAAAGAGAGCTCCCCGGAACACAAACTTTTGTTTACAAATGTGGACATGCACTTTTAAATCACGTCGACTCGGTACAAATATACATGTTAAAAAGCAACTTTCAATACTAAGATATAGTATATTATTACATTATTTATGACGTGTTGCTGTTTGCGTAGAGGGACATGAATTTAAAAATCAGGAATAGACTAAGGTGTCTGAAATTATTGGTGTTCCCGATAAGTTGGTAAACTGCATAATATATTTTAGTGAAAAAGAAAATAAATCGCATGCTAATTTTGACACCATAGCATAAAAAACAATGCGAATCGTCAGTAATTTTACCACTATTTATTTATAACAGTAGTGTCTGTCTTAACATAATTTCATGTGCTTTGACAAATGACATCCTACCGGCAGTCGGCACAAATATATAAACTACACCCGTATTTGCTTTGCAGCCGCATTATAAAGATCACAGAGTCTCACATTCTGAGTGGCCTTGTCCCCGCCCACTCCATGACGTCAAAGGGCGTCCGCAGGCGTCTCGTGCAGGGCGACCAGAGTAAGCGCTGACGCTCTCACCGCCCCCGATGTGAACGCATGGTTAGGGTGACCAGATAATCCATGTCATCCCGCACACTTTGAGCTAGGACAGGATTTGCAAACTACCATTCCAATCAAAAGGACCTGGATGTTAATGCAAATGAGCCTTTCAATAAAGGAAACAAACCAGTCAAAGCGCAAGAAGAACTGAACTATTTAGATAAGCACAGGAGTCTTTCAGGTTTAAAGTAGTTTGTAAAACCTGAAGTAGCTCAAAGCATCCGGGATGACAGGGATTATCTGGTCACCCTATGCGTGGTAAGACTAAAACACGGAGCACCAATATCCCCATTACACAGGGATTTGAAAACCGTAGCAAAGTTTTTCAGAGACAACGAAAAGGCTAAAGCCACAAACGACAATGTAGTGGGATTTATAGTCCTTATCGGCATCGGCCATGACAAGCACTTAATTATCGGTTATCGGTGTCGGTTTAAATTTTTCATATCGTGCATCCCTAGTTATTTCACAATTTTTTCTCACAACCCCTCGCCCTTATGCCTATAACTCACTATAACTTGGGAATGTGTATATGTGCGTATGTGTAAGTATGGCTGAAAGTGCTGACAACAGTGTCTCCGTGTCCTTTTTCCCCGGGCCCACCACTCACCTCAATGCCCCAGTCGGTCCCCAGTCAGACATCCCAGCTGGTTCCGGCTCCAAGCCGCCCAGCTGGCCCCAGCCTGCCCCAGCCCTCTGCTGCTCCCTCCCAGCCCCCTCTAACCCTCCCCTCTTTGCCCCCTGTCCGCATGCAGACAGACTTTGAAAAAGACGTGGACTTGGCATGTCAGACAGGTAAGAAAATATTTTGCTGCATATTCGTAATAGGAAAATGGAATGTCGTCTGTCTCTGTCTCGTAATATTAGCCATATTAGCCATATTTTTCATCTGTCTCACTTCAGTTTATTGCTTATGAATCCATTTGTTTGAGATGAAAGCAGCAGTGCTGTTGCTCTGAGGCTGCTGTGTTTGAGCCGTGCGCCACTAATGAATTAATGCTGTGTCTCTCTGCTCACTTTCAGAAAGAGGACACCCATGTAAGTCCTTCACCTCAGCCCTGTGCGTCTCCACTTGCTGCCCTTGTCCTGAACATCACAAAGAAAATATAATTACGCTGTCACATTCCTTCCTCCTTCATCTGAACAAGCTTCCCTAACATATTACATATTGCATATACACGTTTAGACATGTTAATGCATCTGGGCAGTGATTCTAATTTAGTTTCTCGCTGAAGGTATCTGGGCCTATACCCTGTAGCTCTGTAGGTCAGCAGGCTTCTTTCAGAACTGCCACTCAGATCAGCCGGCACACAGTGGACTCCCTAATTCTAGCTGAACCATTTCCTTTAGCATTGAGAGCAGCACTGATGGATTTTATGCCCAGGGAGCAGACTGCAGTCAGTTCTCCCTGGGTCTATGTCATCCGTGATCATTAAAGTCCAAATCAGTGGTTCTGAACCCTGGGCCCCGCAGTGAGGTTTTGGAAACCTCAAAAGGAGCGCAAGGTACATTTTGCATGACAAGAGGTACTTTTACCTGTCACGACTGGCGGTCTGGATAACTCTTCTCTCTCAGAGAGATGCAGTAGCTGGAAAAAAAGTTCAGAACTGCAGACCTAACAGCTGATAACAACTGTTCAAGTTTACACAGTGATTTATTTTACCTCTTCATTTATGATTTATTATTTAGCTTCAGATGCGATTTATTGTTTGCTTTTTAAATGTTTTTTGAACACTAGTGTCATCACCCTTCAGGAACACTGGGGTGAACGTGGGCAAACTGGCCTCTTTTTCATCATTGTGGAGTTTATTTACGAAACAAACAACTCAACGTGCAGGCTGCATGTTTTTATTTTTCTGGAATTGCTTCTGTTTCAGATATAATTGTTTGCTGTGCAGAGAACTGCTTTATGTTTTTTTCACAGCAGTGTGACAGAGTCTTTAATTGTGCATGGACTGCCCCATATGTGCCCTGACCCCCACACCCACTTTACCTAACCTTCTTGACGTACCCTTCCCAAAAAAAACCCACCTCTCCTGCCCTCTTGTCCTCCTTCCTCTGCCCCTATGGGTGACCTTTTCCCTCTCATGATCCTTTTATTCTCTTCATTTCCTTTCCCTCATCCTTTATCTTTCTCTGCTCTAACTTAATTTTCTGTAATTATTCCTCCATCCCTTCATTTATTCCATCCTTCTGCTGATTTTCCCTCTCTTCTTGTCACTTCCTTTCTCTTTACTTTTATCTGCTCCTTTGACTTCTGTCTCTACCCCTTCTCCCTCCTCTTTCCCTCCATCGCTCCCTCCATCTCTCCCACCTCCTCTCCTCCTTCTGTCCCGTCCTCTCTCTCTCTCTCTCTCTTTCCCCCAGTCATTTTTAAAGAGGTGAACACCTGCAACCCGGCCACCATCACTGGCACGCTGTCCCGCATCTCCCTGGATGATGAGGATGACCCCAAGCTGGCGGCCCACCAGGAGGGCGGGGTCAACTTCAGCAGTCTCCCCGGCAACATCCCGCCGCCTAACCTGCTGGTGCAGGTGCAGCCCCTAGGGGGCCTCAACGAGCTGAGTGAGCAGTCCCTGAAGAAAGAGGTGAACCTGGAGCAGCAGCACCAGCGTGCGGCACCAGTCTACCTTTGCACCGAGAGTGGGCTGGGCTGGGCCAAACCACCGGAGGCAGGGGGCGCTGGTGAGGGGGACTACATGGTCCTGCCCCGCAGGACTGTCACCCTCAAGCCCCCGATGGTGAAGGATGAGGGAAAGTCATTGAACATCACTGTGGATGACCCACCGTTCCCCCCCCCGCCCTCACCCCTGGCACTGCACCCCGCCGAGAGCGAGGCCTACCCAGACTTTGCGTCGGTGGACCGTATCGCCGTGGGCCTAAACCGCTCCTACGGCACGCTGAAGCAGCTGCCCGCCCACACACTGCAGTTCCAGCAGCGTCCCTCCGTACGGCAGATCCTAGCCTCCGGCACGGTCGAGAGGACCAGAACCCTGCCCCGAAACCTGGGCAGCACCAACACCAACACCAGCCTGTCTGCGGGCTCCCTGGAAGTAAGTAGTGAAGAGGCTTAAGGTGTCACGCCATCCCTTCCTTCCGCCCAGATTAAAAATGTCTTTCATTTGCCGCCTGAGCCTCCCACCTCACCACCAATCCCGCTACAGCAGCGCTGCAGAATGCCACGCGTAGCTTCCGCTTTGCTCTAGCCAGTCAGTGTGAAAATCATGTCATCTTGAAAACCCACCAATCAGAATCGAGTCATTTTGTTGCTCGACCAATAAGAGTGCAGCTTCCCTTTGACTCACTTCTCATTGACCAATTACCGGCCTAGGGGCATTTTCCCCAAAAACACAGCAACTATACAATGATTGTATTCAACTCGCCACCTGAGAGCTATCATGCGCTCACACTTTTTTTGGGAAACAGACCCCTGAGCTTCTGTTCTGGGTATAGTAAGTATCAAGTCCGGACTGCAAATTTTGTTCCTCTCACTGTCTGTATCTGATTATAGAGCAGAGATTCTCCACCTCTCAGTGTGAGTAGCACCTTCCACTCTAATTATAGTGAGCATCCCGCTAGAGTGGAGTTCCTCCTCCACTCACTGTGGGCTTCCAATTAGAGACCCGTTCTGCTTATAGTCAGGGTCCCATAATAAGCGTCAGCTTCTGTTCCCCTTACCGCGAGTGACCAGAGCTCGCTCAGAGCTATTCGCCTCTTCCGTACACCCCACGGCGAGCAGCGTGTCCTCCCATGCACCGTCACGGGAGTCCCGCATTCACACTTCCTCCAGCTGCCACGGCTGAGACATCAAGAGCACGGAACCGGCAAGCTGCTCGCCCCGCTGTTCAACCTTAAAATCTGGCAGCGCGCCTCAGTCCTGGGGTGGTCCTCGGCGTGTGTGACGGGTACTGTAATTACACCACAGGCCCACTGGGAGGGGCTCCGTGCCGAGGCGGCGAACCGTAGATCAAGCGAGACAACCTGACGTCAAACTGCTCTCTACCTGGTTCCCCGGTTCCCCAAACAACGTCAACATGTTTATCTTCTCTGTCGGTCATGCAGAAACCCGTGTGATTAACTGAGGCAGACAGGCTGACCCCCGACTCTTATAGCAAAGCTGGCATTGTTTGGGTTTCAAGAATGACTTTTTTGTGCAGTTGGGGAATAAGGGAATCTCTCAAATTTCAGGTTAATCTATATATAAATACTAGCTTACACTTTGTTCCTTTCAAGTGGAATGAGTAAAATATTTTTCTATATTTCATTACTTTACCGTGTAATATTTTACATTCTGCCTATAGTGTCTATATATACTTTGACAAAATATAAATTATTACACAGTAAAGTGATGGGATATGGAGAAAAATAGGCTGCCGACTGAGCCTCTGATACAGCTATGACTAAGCGTCAGCTATGACGTCATCAGTAATATCCCTGGCAAACAACGTCCACATTAATATATCTTATTTCAGAAATTAGACCCTTTCGTCTGAGCTGTGTTGGGTAGTTGGGCTGGTGGTTGGGGGTCAAGGCAAACTGTAGCCAAAGAGGTGAGGGGGAAAGCAAAGGGATGGCGTGATTCTTTAAGACGTAGCGGGACGAGGAACCCTCTCCCGTTTCCACTGCAAGCTGGTAGGGCCATTTGGCATCAGCAGGTAGGTCTGGGCCAGGTGCTGGAGCACCCTGACTCCACTCCCAGGCTATTCTTCAGGCTCCCAGCTTCTGACACCGCTAATGAACACGACTGCGCTTTCTCCTTGTGCAGGCCAGGTACTGGACTGACAGTGCATTCTGTTGGACGCCGATGGGCACCACGATGGGCGAGGGCAATTTGTGATTTGTCTCATCGGTATAGTCCAGCTCAGCACACACTTGCCTATCCCGTTTAGTTGTTCTTATTAAAATCCATGTTGTGTGTGTGTGTTTTTTTTTTTATTATTACTGAAGTGCACCAACGTCTGACGTGGAAACCCTCAAAGATCCTTTTTTGCCCTGGTGTTCAAACAGCTCTTCTGACTGGAATGAAGACTTCATGCAGGGGTCTTAGCCTCCAGAAGATAGAATAGAATGTTGTCTGTGTGTCTGTTTATGAGTTATGAGTGTTTTTTGTGTATGAAACAGTGTGGTCTGAGGATGACCTTTTGAAAGGTAAGAGTAGAACATTCCTCCCGCTTCACCTGCTGAGACACCGCAGAGAGGCTGGCTTGTGTGTCTTTGGACGTGTGGGAAAAATGTCCATCAGGATCTTCCATTCTTTATGATGTCTGCTTAGCATAGTGCTAAAGCCTGTAGTCATAATACTGTTGACATATGACATTGCAGGCAAACAAGTCCGAAAGAGGACTTCAGTTCCCTTCTCTCTCACCACTTTCAATTGTTAACGGGAGAAGCTTCCTTCTAAGAAGTCCTTCCCCCAAAATGCGGACTGGAGAGGTTTAGTATTCCACTGCAGGATCACTGTGACATTGTTATAGTATTGAATATCCGCAAACCAATTCCACCAGGGTGAATCTACTTGGGAAAACTACCCTAAAATCTACTGACCATTGATTCTTTATATTCCTGTCGAAGGCTCACTGCATTACCACTGTGGAGGTCTTTGATTTATCTTAGTTAGATCCTTCCTAATTAAGGTTAAACAAATGCTCAGATATTGTGACAATTTACCGGTTTAAGTTTGTGCTCATCTAGATACAAATACTAGCTTACATTTATTTCCTTTCTAGTGGAATGAGCAGTAAATCAGACATATATCAGGATTTGACACTGTTGACTTGGTTACCAATAGAAATTTAAACTTTGGGTGATGGTTAGTTTATTGAGAACAGGTCAGCTGTGGCCACCATTAGTCCAGAATTAGACAGTATTCCCTTGTCACCTGAGTGGAGTCCACCCCATCAAATTGTCATGTTGGCTAGGCTGCTGGTTGTGTTTAGGCAAGTTTTCCTGTCAGAGCTGCCTTTATGAGCTGCAGTGGGCACTACACCATTGTTTGTGTTGATAGTGGCTTGTGGCAGTGGAAATTGTCATTGACGATATGTTCTCTTCCTCCAGAGGAAAAGAGTTCGGTACTCTGAGCTGGACTTTGAGGTAAGAGTTTGCCTGATGATCCCACGTACCTGCTTGTGTGGGCCTGCTTTCTGTGTTTCTGTTTGCTCTAGGGTCAGAGGGTGGGGTGACTGTATGGGATAGAGGCTGGGAAAGAGTAGAGCCGCCAGCGAAATTTTGTTTCCATGCATTTAATTTAGCATAAGCTTCTCCGCTGTTTTCCCCATCCATGCCTAGCAGAAAGCGCTATGGATGTTGAGTGTCATCATCGTGAATGTATGGAAATGAAGATGGGAAAGTAAGTGAGAAAGGGGGATAGCTTGTGGTTTTGTTGGAGTCTGCAGAGCGACTAAGGCAGGGAATGAGCAAACCTCCAGCCTGGATCATGTGTAGATACAGGTCCTCCTCCAATAGCCCCAAAATCCTCACTGAGCACTGAGGTAACCAGTTGTCAATCTGGCCCAAATTAGAGTGAATGCAGTGGACTTGAGGCTTTTGTTCGACTGGAGATTTGCGATCCGATGTTGAGGCATCATCTCAGAAGGTATGTCTGGCTGTTGGATGCCTAACTGACATCTGGGCTGTGATATTGTGTTTTTCCAGCTTTACAAACTGCAAGGTGTAGATCAAAGGGATTTCTCAAACTCTGATATATGCCCGTGAACATAATGTTACTCAGCCAGACGGGTTGGCACAAAACCAGAGGACCTCCTTCTGCTAAATGCTTTGACCCATAGCAAGCTGTCAGAAAGCAACAAAAGACTCGATAGCAGAGCCTCAGCAGTATCTGAGTGAGGAGCTGTTGCTCCTGATCGAAAACCAGCTCGGCTGTGTCGATTCGACAGCCAGGCCGCGCCTTAGCGGCTAATGCTAAACGGAGATCTGTGTCTCTTGGGGCATCGCTGACCATGGAGCATGTTTAGTGCCAGCTTCCATTACCAGTCAGTTCCAAACCAAAAAGATGTGGCACAAGTCCCATCAGCACCACACACACTGCAGTCCCTGACTCCTCCAGCATTCCCTCGTTCTTTTTTCTTCTTTTTATTTTTCACTGTTTGCCTTCCTTCCAGAAAGTGATGCATACTCGCAAAAGACACTCAGAGCTCTACCATGAACTCAACCACTCCACCAAGTTCCACACCATAGACAGGTATAGCAGGGAACCTGCCAGGTCTACCTTCAAGGTAAGCTTCTGCTCTGTGGGGCGTCGTCTCCCTCTATAGGCAAACTAGGAGCCTGCTTGCACTGCCCTCCATCCTCAACATCGCCATGTCAATGCCCAACCACCACCCCCCCACAGTTTCCCACAGTAGTGGTTTGCTTCATTTCAGTATTTTACTAGGAGTATAGTATACTCTTGAAGCTAGGAGAATACTCTCTAGAGAGTAATATTTGGCTGCTACAATACTTCAGCCAAACATTTAATAAACATATCTAGATTTTTTGGTTTATTTTTTTGGGTCTTCCTGAGATGTTCGGCTACCGTTCTCTGATAGTGATGTAGGGGATTTTGAGCAACCAAGGAATGGTGACTAAGGTGCTGTAATGCTGCAATTTCTATTTAACATCTTACCCAGAAACTTGCTCGGTATGTTCAGGAATAGCCCGTGTGCTTGAAATATATTGTTCCTGAAGCACAGAGAACTGGGAAAAAAAACTCATTGGCATTGCAATAGACATCCTCAGGAACAGCTTTTGCTAGCTGAGCTTCCAGTCAGAATTTGCAAAGGCACAGACAACTGCCTGATTTGGTGGATGCCTCCATCCTGATGGCCTGTTCTTGACACCTGTCATATGTTCCACATCCCCTGAGATCTGAGATGAACCAAACCAATGACCTAGAGCTGTCTCCTTGTACCAGGCTGGTCCTCGTTACATCTTCTGCTGTGGAGGAATTTAGATGCTGCGATGCAACCCGCTTACTCATCTAGATATTCAAGCTTATATACAATCACATAATTAGTATGAAACCACCATTTGCTACATGACCTTGCAGCGTGACCTTAACTAAGAGCTTCCTTTCCAGTTGTTTTTACTCGTGCTGCTTAGATGACCCCAACCATAATTACATCCATGGTGCTATGACTGCCTCTTTACAAAATGCCAAATGTATGCTGGCATTGTGTTGAGATGTTTAAGTGCATGCACATGTGCACATCTCTTTTTAGTCCAGGTTTGTTTTCAGAGGTGTGTTTTTCTGGGCAGACTTGTGTGATTAATCGTTAGAAAACACACACTGGTGATTTCTCCCTAACTCCCACTGCCAGTTGACTGCCTGGCCATTGGCCCTGCATGTGTGCTCATTTGCATGCCGCTCAAAGGATAATGGGAGTAGCCTGTGTTAATCACTGTAGCATCAAAATAATGGCATTAAAATGAATTGCTCGTCTACCCTCCCAGAAAATGAACCCGTCACCAGTGCCTGTTCTGCTCAGTTTCTGCTGCTAGCCATCGCTTACACTATGCGGTGATGGTGACTCACCCCACACTGAAAGCAGACGGGAGTGATGTGCAGCACTTTCGTGTTCTATGTTATCTTAGGAAGGAGTAACGCGGTTCCTACTCTCTCAGAACCGCCAGGTATTTCATTTAGATTTTAACATTTTTTGCAATGCTTGGTCTCCCTTCATTGACATAACTTGCCAATATAGGTGTACCCCCTTTGCTGCGCAAAGCGTCTGCTTTCATACTTAATTTGGCAGCGTGCAGGATCTCCTACTCAGCAGTTGGCTCCATCCTCTGATTCCCATTCAAAGTTATCTTACACTTCAAGTAGAATATCAAATACTTATTCCAGAGTCTGGTTACTCTTCTAAGAGCTTGTTCATTGCTAGCTACAGGTTAGCCAGTTACAAGCAGGGAACCGTCATGCAAACTCTATTGTAAATCTCCCCTTTTCATTGAGAATTCATACTGGGGCCAGTAATAAAGCAGCACCAAGAGATTCTAATATGCAGATGAGAAGCGAATCGGATTAAGAACATCACCCTGAGCACACAGTGTTCAAAGTAGGGAGTAAATGTTAGGGTGATGAGCTCCCGTATTGAGCAAGATTTATAATTAGCCTTAGGGTATCTGCTGACAGATGGCCTCTGTAGATTTGGATGTCCTGCCTACCCTTTCTCAAGGCTTCAACAACAGCCCCCCCCACCCCCACCCCGGGATCTGCAACCTTTTAGTCATGAGGTGTTAATTTACAATATCATGGTTGCTAGGTTTCCTATAAAACAGCAATTTAAAACAAGGTGTGTATAATGACGGTAGCTGAAGACCCAACGTTTCAAAGTAAACAAATTGGTTCCATCTGAAGAACCTTGTCTTCGTCGTGATTTTATTGTCGCGGTATAAATGTAACATACACTGACACGAACCCGTGTCTTCAACCTCATGTCTAGTGCTTCAAGGTCACTGCTGAGGAGCATGTCGTTTCTTGAATTAGTTAGCATTTATTATCCCTCAGAATCTCTAGTTACCTTTCAGTATCCTTATAAAATACATTTTCAAGTACAGCTGCTACACTGCCCTTTATGTGGTCAGCCCTAAAATCCTCCCCTGCAGATCTCTTACTACCTCAAATAAATAATAAGCCACCCTTTTGAGAGACCGAAACCTCACATTCCCCAGCTGTTTGATGTTTCCTGACCAACCAGTGTGTCAAAGACGTTTCTCTGGTTAAATGTTGACTCACACAGGTCCGTCCCGTCCCACTGCCACAGCAAACAAAGCCACAATTAGTGCGGAAAATGAGCTTCGTTTACAAAGAGAGTCAACGTAAGCATTTTAAGTGAGCCTCATGTACCTATGTATAAATGTGTAGAATGCCCTTGGGTTTAGAAGTGGTGTTTATGAGCATTTTTCTCTGTGTGTGTGTGTGTGTGTGTGTGTGTGTGTTTAGGGCAGTTTTGGTCAAGATGAGCTAAGCCAGGTGAGTAGGGAGAACAGGAACTGTCCAGCCCAATAGGCATGCAGTTTGTTCAGTGTAGCTGTTAATCACCTTGTGACATTCCTGACCTGTCGTTGGTTGATAGAGGCCTGTGATTGGTTGATAGGGGCCCATGTTTGGTTGACAGGTGGCAAACTCTCCTCTTCAAAAGGGTGCTCAGATGCTCACAGGTCAAAATAGAAGTGAAGCAATACTGAAGTGAAATTGACCAGCAAGGCCACCAATGAGCAGGTGTGCTCATCTTAGTGGAAAAGCGCCACTAGTTTTCTATAATCCGGTTCGACTTTAGTTTTTCTTATTTGTTGCTTGATGTGAGCAGTAGGATCTGCAACGTGAATAAACGTGAGAAGATACCTACTCAGAAATCCCCCTGGATCGGTCTCCTCCCACCCTATTCCTCTAGCGTTCTTTCTATACTCACCCCCCCCCCCCCCCCCCCCCCCCCACACACACAAACACACATAGCTCCTCTTTCCTTCTCCTTAATTCTTTGCATCTTCGGTATCACCAGCTGCAGATAACCTCAGGCAGCCCAAACAGGTGCCACACCTTGAATATCCTGTTGGCACATTAGATATTGAGCTGCTGGAAAGCAGGTGACCTCCTGATAAGGCTGCTAATGGATAGCAGGCGTATACTAGCCTTCAGTCACAGCGATCGATGAGTCAAGGATGAACAGTGCAGAGGATTATCTGGTAATGAGTGTGGGGGTAGTCCAGCTAACGATATGGTGCAAGGTCTATTCCCGACATTCGAGATTTAAAAATTGGTTTTTGATCTCCAAGATCATTCCTCGGATCGATACCTGTACTGAGGCAACCGCAACATCATACAAGTGATGAGTTGACAACACGTCTCCATGACGATATGAGGTTTTGTGAGTTCAGCCAACCAATAAAATCCAAGGTAGTTCACCACAGTCTGTCTCTCTGGAAGCCTTTCTCTGAAGCCCAACGTGGGTCTGCTTCTAGCTCTTACCTTAAATGCACCTTCATTTCCATCTCCCCTTATGGCTTGTGGTGCCAGATCAGAACCTTTTTGTTTCTCCCTTTCATCCTTAAGCGAGTTCTGTGTCGCGTAATTGAACAGCTAATAGAATAATTAATTTGTCTCATTAGAGCTTTTCAATAATTCTCATGCCTGCCCCATAATGAGCTCGTATTTCTCCCTTTTTCCATTCCAGACTACGTGTTAAATTGTTTGAGTGGTGGTCGGGTGACTGGGGCCAAGGAGAGTGAGAATAAGATTCTAACAGGGCTGCATGACACACAAGTCCCTGGTTTAGCCCACTTCAGTCACAGTTTTTTTCCAAGATCTGATGCATTTTACATTATTCATAATTTCATTCAATTTAACCGCTAGCACTTTGCAAAGTATTTTATGATTCTAAGTTTCAGATAAAGACACACTGCAAGTATTCTGTCCTCGACTGTATGTTGAAGGATGTTAGAAGGCTTAGCTAGCTGTTATGGTCTTGCTAGGAGGAACATGAGATACATATTAATCACAAGTGATATTTAGAACAGATGAGTTTTGGAAGGAGTTTGGTTGCCATGGATATCGCTGCGGCATTCCACTCTGTCATCTAGCAGTTACGTGAACCTGTTAAGCCGTCCGGGGACCTGCTCTCTCGCAGTTTCAGGGCCAGTTTCTGCTTTTCTGCTCACCTGGCCTATGCCACTAAGTGCCTCACACCGCCCAGGAGCCCGTGAATGTGCCGCGTGCTGCATATGCAGACTAACGTGCCTTTGTGCTCTCACCGAACGCTCCGCTTTACGCTGCGTGTTTTCTGTCATAGTTTGACTGTAGCCAGGCAGCCAGCCGAACCAAGGGCAAGAAGCACAAAAAGAGGTAACGAGTAAACAAGCATCCTGAACGGAGTAGAAATGTCTGCTAAAGTTAGAAAGTAGAGCAAAAATTCCTTGGCTGTCGCCCCTCAAATTGTCCCTTTAAACTTGCCCCTCAAACCCATTAAATTAGCTTGTCTGCATTCGTCCTCCTCTACTTCACCATCCTAACCAAGCAGGGTCTATAGTGTGCCCTCTAACCTTTCAGCTTTTGTGTCCCAACACTTGCGCTAAGTAGAGTAGACTCTGTTTGACCTTTTAGATAAACTCCTTTAGTGTGACTATTTCTCAGCATAGCTATATGTAATTATGTTGATATTAGTGTCCCGTGCTGCGTTATTCTGTTGGAGGGGTGTGGCATATGATATCGAGTGAGGCGCTTTGTTCAGTGGGTCATGTCGCAGGGGGACAGTATACACACGTCACAACCTGTCTTCATGTCTCTTATGCCTTAAGTCGACTGCACCGACAGGCCATGCCCACCGGTGGGCGTATGCCATCTGACCAGCTGGTCGTTGGTACTGTGTATGTCCCTATATGAGATATTAATGCACTGTCCACAGCACCCAGGAAGCAGTAAGTATGAGAGTCACCATGTGGATGTGTCTCCCCGTACAGCGGCATTGTGGGATACAGCTGGTTGTGTGGCAGCCGTGCCTGTGCCGTCGCGCTCTCCGCTCAGGGCACAGAAAGGCGAAGGAAGGATCTCTGGGATAATCCTGCAGAATATCAGATAATGAATCTGGAGGAGTGTGAACCCCTAAAACTAGGGAGTTGGTCCTGGCAACAGTGCCCTCTTAGCCCATTCCCCTCCCCCTGTTTTTAAGCCCCAGCCTAGAACCCTACTTCCTCACAAATGAATCCCAAGCAGCATACCTTGTACTTGATATTATATCCAGTTTCATCATAGTTTACTGAAATATCCCCGGTGATCACTGCGACATCAGCGTTCCTCACCGGACCAGATTCTGGCCCCATGTGGCCTGTTTATTTCGCATTTTGACACGTGTTGCCAGGTTGAAGCTCAGGGTTGGATGCTCTTCACGCTTGTGGGGTGGAGGAGCTCCTCTGCACTGCCATGAGCACAGAACGAGGTGGTACGCCCGCTCACCGGACACCTGTGCCTCTCTCAGACCAGGCGATGACTGTCACCCCCCCCCCTTCTGTCTGTTCATTTTCATCGCCTCAGAGGGAAAAGCGATGGAGCATTTCGTCTGCTGGAGGTGAAAAGAACTCTTCCAGCGTAAGTAGAAAATAACCGGCCGAAAGTATGCTTGCAGCGTGGTGATGTTAGCATGCTCGCTTACTGCGATAGCGCAGCCGCAAGGCCGACATTAACCACACTTATGTGCTCTAAAAATGGCTACCTCCTCAAAATTTACTAAGCACATCTACGCTGAAATTATTTTCTTTGTAGTCATTTGATGAGTCAGGCGTCAGAGGGACTGTGCAAATGAGAGCCAGTCTCACACTGCCCCCTGGTGGGCGGAGGGTGCTGGAGTCTACATCAGCCTCATCTCAGGCAGTAGTGCGTAGGATGAGTGCGGGTGCTGAATATCTGAGTGTGCACTGATGTCTCTGGGGAGTCTCTGAAAGGAACGAAATTCCCCAAGCCATTTTTGATTGAAGAGGGTGTTCAGGATCTTGGTGCGTATGTGTACAGAATGTGAAGGAGGGTCCTGGGCCGGATGGCCAGGTTATGAGTGAGCCACCACTGTTTGCTGGCTTTTTCTCAGTATAGTCAGCATTGTGCTGGCTGAAAAATTCATGTATAATTCTGTGCAACATAAATATGCTTGGATATTGGCTGAAGCCACTCAGATGATGCATTTCCAAGCTGCACTTTGTTCGGTAATCACTGCAGATCTGCTCCAATCCCTGTTCCGGTGTTGGTCAGATATGTGACCCAGGGTTCAGCCTAACTAATGGGGTCATTTCCTAGCATCACTCCTGCTGAGAGCGGCAATAGGCAGAAGGACACGCGGTCCCTGAGCCCCGCATGTAGCCACGAGACAGCGGCTTCTCCTGTTCAACCCCGTCTCCTCCAATTACATGCAAACACATAGTCCAGCAAAGCTCTGGATTGTACTCCCGCACTGTAGAAATATGCACGGGAAATTAAAGCAATCAGAGGCGACTGAAAAGCACATTTCACTCAGTCCATTTCTCGCTGTGTTTGAGATGAGACCGCCAATGACCTAAAGTCAGGCTTCCTCATCACATGTTACAGAAATATTCACGAAGACCTTGTGGATTGAGTGAGTTTCAAAGATTTGCTCTTCACTTCCTGGAAGGCAATGTGATGTTTGGCCTACCTTATGCTTCAGGACAATGGCTTTTTTTTTCTCCACCCCCCCCACCCCCCACACCCCGCCATGTGATCTTCCCTGGCAGGACAAGTCCACCCCAGAAGACCAGCACTCCTGGGACTGTTTGAAGATCATGACCTTTGACCACTCATCCAGGCATGCTGACCAAAAGGATAGATTGGAACTCTACAACAAGAACTGGGACGTGCCCTCCTCCGGCAACACCCCCGACACTGCTGATGGGGATTTCCAGACCGAAGTCTGAGGCCAGAGACCAAACACACACACTGACACATACAGAACAACTGACCGTGAATCCCACCTGTGCACAGATACACGATCAGTCAGAGATAGAGAATCCCCGCACACATCCGTACAGAATCACACATACATCTGCATATAGAGAGAAACTTTTAATGGCAGGATGAACAAGGAAAAGAAGACTTCTATATTTTCACACAAAAAAAAACTTTAAGTAAAGGATCGGGGATTAGGAGATGGGGAATTTTTTAAAAAGAACTTTCTGAAATGTCTTGATTTTTCTTCAGAAAGGATTCTCTTTCACCTATTTGATGACGAAAAATGAGTATTTCTGCACCGTTGTTTTATAGGAAAAAAAAAAAAACATTTCTCACTGATTTTGCCCATGATTGAGCCCTTTAGATATGATTCCCTTCCTCTGTACCTGTTTCCCCGATGGATGATTCAAGCTTTCTCTCACAGAGGTGGGGGAAACTAAAGTTCATTAATAAACACCGTCCACTGCTTTTTCTAGCATTGAAAAACACTGGTTCCCTCACATCGTGTTTGTGGTTTTTTGTTCTTTTTGTGTTTTTTTTGTGTTATTATCTTCTGTTTTGGTTAATTTAACAAAAAGAAAAAAAAACTTTGGTTATGTGTTATGGTCCGTGTCACTGGTGGGAGTAGTTTGATGTGTATCTGTTCCGTCTCCTACGAGGGGCCTACTTGTAGAAGTGTTTTTATTCCAATATTTAAGTTGTGTTTCCCCGTGCATTTTTTCGTAATGCACTGTTTTAAAGAAAGATGTTTGGTGCATATTGTCAGTCTAAATGGATATCCGCGCCATCTGGCTCACGACAAAATGCTGAAGAACGTTGACCATAAAAACAAAATCGGCTGCCAGAGCATTGTTTTGACAGATGGCTCGGTCTCATCTTTCATTCTCGTTGGCCCAACCGTGGGAGTGAATCCTGAGGTAGTTAAAATCAGCCATACCGCCCAGTCCGCCAGCCAGCCGGCGCTCAAATCGATCCGATTTCACTCGGCGAGTCCCAGTCTTTCAGTGTGAGAGCAAGGTGGTTAAAGCTTGGTATTTCATTTAAAAGTTTTTCTTCTTTACTTCAGCTCAGTTCACTTGGGAAGCTAGGAAAGCATTAGATAATAAAAAGAAATGGGAACAGGAATTGCTCGGAATGTACGGCCAATGATGTGACCTTAGGTATGTTTTTGGAATGATCCCAGTAACGTTAGTTGGAGGAAGACGGTAACGCGTAAATAAGGCAGACGCTGAGGATGGCGAGACGCTGTCTGCTTCCTGGCAGTCATACAAGTGGCATTATTATACTGGCTTGCTTACATCCTAAACTACTGTTCATTTCAGCTGCAGGACGTTTCCACAGAAAGGAGATGTCATGTACCTTAGTCACTTTGTGTATCAAGTCTGACCCGCCTGAGATTCAAGCCTATATGAATTGATTATTCCCTTTCATAAAAGAGGATTCAATTTTGTCTGTTGAAAGTCAAATAAGGTGTTTGTGTGTGGGTTTGTGTGTCACGATGCATCAGGCTGAAGACGTGTGTAAGGTAATTGTTCTGAGTTGTGTAAATGCCATACCTGTTCAGTATCTAGCAGAATAACTTAACTTTTAAAAGCCTTCATCAAAAGCCCTTCAGCTAGTTCCTGAAGATCAGAGGACTGAACTGAACACTCATTTGTCCCGGAACGTCAGTGTAACCTTATCATTGATTCCAGCAGGTTGTTGTAATATAATCATTTGTTTAGCAGGCTGGCATAATGTAGTCTTTCTTTTCAGCAGGTTTACAAAAATGCAGCGATTACTTTCAGCATGTTAGTCTGACATTGTTATTTACACCAGCTACATAGAGTGCTAGGTGAACAGGTAAGTATGGCCACTCGGATTCTTCATCTGCACTATCATCCCTGGTGACCGTGGTCACTGTTGTTTGCTTGTTTGTTTTATTTGTTATTTTTTTTAAATTCTTCTTTTTCCATGACTCCTGTTTTTTCCCCCCCCGAGTAACACTTTAAAAAAAAAAAAAAATTGGTTCCCTGTTTGTATCTGTTTCTTCAGTCTCCTTTGGCCATATGTCTTGTGGAAGCCATGTCAGTTCAGGTCTGGTTGCTTGGGTGAGGGTCACTGTTCATGAAGCGACTGCGAGGTTCATTAACAGCCTACCACTCTTCTTGCTGTGATGGACAACAGGGCCATGCCTTCTCAGTCTCTGGTAGCTCCCCGAGGACACCAGCAAGGCGGCCGCCGGCACAGACGTCCAGTAGGAACCGCTCAGCCATTTGCTCACCCTTGACACAGCCGAGTCCCTGCAAAGCTGGAATCCACAAGCCAGAGGAACTGGACAGCACCACTGGACTATTCAGTCACATTTTAATCCAATTTACTCAACTCCTTCCTTATGCAGAAAAGTAAAAAATGGCCTATGACTGCTTCTCTGGACGAAGCAGTAATTTCAGAGAATATGAGGAGTTAACAAACTTTTCAAAGATTCAAAGTGCTTTGTCACCATTCTGGGAGTCACACCCTGGGTAGACCTTGGAGCAGATCAAAAACACAGTTTGGTCTAAATACATAAATATTCCTAAAGACCTGGGGCTTTGTAGCATGTCTGCTGTTGACCTACTAGTCATATCATCTGCCGTATTTGACTTGTTGGATCATTGCCATTAGGCCATTCCCAATGAATATAAGAAAGACTGCTTGGTCCTTTAAAGAAACAAAACCCCCATACCTGTATACATTTTTATACCCGGAATCGTGCCCTTACGCTGTATTGTTTTCATACAGTGTTTTATATGGAAATAAATTTTATAACTGAGTCGAGCAAGAATTCATTGTTCTTTGGTCATCTTTCTGATGGATTTGAGCTGCGGCTTCCCCAGTGCAGGTGTGCATGATCTATTTGACCTTGGGTGGTGCACATTTCTCAGAGACAGGCATCCCTCTGCTCCTAGTGTCTCTGGACTCCACAGAGAGGAACCCTAATTGTGGTTGGAATGGTCACAGATCTCCCATGCTGTTATTACCTGGTGGTGGGCACAGCTAACCAGAAGTTAGCTATTGATAGCTACAAATCTGCTAAGCAACATTTAATTCAATAATGCTAAACCGATAAATTACAAAGACATTGTGCGGAAGTTAATGATAACCACTAACTTTTATTATATAGATGTAGTTTCTGTTTGGTTTTTGGCTCTGAAACCCTTAACGACATACCTAGAGATCTAAAATTTTAATATGCTTAACACTGAAGTCCTATCTGTTGGATTGGAGTATAAAAACAGCAGGCATAATTAGTACTTACCTAATTTGGGATCATTGGATTCTGTGGTCTTCAAATTTTCTTTCAATGATATTTTGTTTGCGATATATGAGCATTTTTGTTGGAGAAGCCCTATTTCACAACTGCCTCATGCTGACGTTTTTCCCTCAAATAAAACATGGTGCTGTTGCCCCAGAACTAGGAAGGAGGGCCTCAGCTCTTTTTTAGGTTATAGCTTTGTCAATCAGAACCTGAGAAATACACCCAGGGGTCTGTATCACAAAGCAACATTTCTTGATTAGCCAGATAACTTGTTCCCCGCTTAGATCAGGATAGCCCACTCTAAATGGACTTTGTCTTTGTTCACTTACATTTATCCCAGACCACTTTAAATCTAACATCTGACCAATCACATCTTGTGTTTACACGTAGTCAGCCGACAGCCTGCCAGATATTTACAGTTAGCAGAATTAAATTTCACAGACACTAACTGGTCTGCCAGTTTTCAAAGGTAGCAGAAACGGTAATACGCTAATTAAAAAATTAGCTCAGATAATTGCTTATTACGCTATCCTATGTAGGCAAAATTGTTCCATAACCCTTTCAAAATATAATGCTATAATAAATTGTATTTATTCTAGTACAAATCTGAAAGGTACCATCTCCCAAAGGCCCATGGGTAATTTCATACTGAAAACCTGAGAGTTTAGAGTAGAAAGTGCGGAGAGAACAGGTTACACGGATCAAGGGAAGTTGAACACGGAAAATACATCAGACTAACACTGGCTTCAGCTGTTTTTTTTCTGCCTGGCGTGAAAAAGGTTTAATCCCAGAGGTTCTGCACATACAGTCTGTCAGCAATGCTCTCTTGTAATGGAAATGGGATGTGAACAGTAGAGAGACAGTAGTGAGGGTCAGTATGGACTATACTTAAATTGCTACATCCCTTTCCTTGACCAATCACTTTGAATGAACACCACAACCAGATTATTTTTACAGCCAACCTTGAATCCACATCGTCCACACTGCCAGCACTTCATACTCTGTTTATAATGTTCTACCTGAGCAAACTATAACAGCCCTTGAGCTTGCGGGGCCTCCAAGGCTCTCGTCAGATTTTTGGCCCAGCAGTGCTTTGGAATTAGCTCCAGGGTCATCTAGGCACTTTTTTCCCCCCATAAGTAGTTTAACATAAATGCATCCCTGAAGAACTTACAGTAGTATCCACTATAAGAGAGAAATTAACTTACATGAGATGCTGTTTTTAGTACAAGCAATTTTGCTGCGTTTCGTCTTTGCCACATTGTTAATCTTGCACTACAATGGAGCAATCATCTAAAGCAGTGTGTCCCATGCCTGTCTTCTGGGACCTGCAGACAGTCCACGTTTTTACCAGGAGCTTGGAGGGAGCAAAAATGTGGACCATCTGTGGGTCCCCAAGGACAGGGTTGGGAAACACTGGTCTAAACGGATAGTGATTTTGGAACCATTATTCAAATAACTGGAACATACGTTTTAAATGACCTAGAGGTGTAATCAGTGTGACCAAAGACCTTCTGACTCAAAGCCCAGACCAGCTACTGTCAACTGCGTGTAAAGCACCCAAGATAAATGTTAAATCCTGATCTGGACCATTGTTTTGTAAAAATAAAACACAAATTAGCTTGTTTTGTGGGTTTATTTAACTTGCAGCTTTGCCCAAAACAAATTAGAATATTTTCAGTAACATTTTAAAAAGCGCCATAACTCCATACAGGGGACATTTTGTTCTATATCTACTGTCATATGCAAGCAAAAGCAGTCCAGCGGTTCCTCTGGGTGACCCACTGCTGTGTGATCTTTTATTCTTGTCCTATTGCACGTCGAGTTTCAGATACATCGTGACCCTTGTTTGCAGTGATCTACAAAGAGCATATTTACGGAGAACAAATTTTACAACAGTGTGAAGTTCATTCTCATTAAAATTGTTTTCATGGCTTTATCTGTCATACCAAGTATAAAGTACTTTAAATTTTATATTTATACTGTGACCTATATACACTTTAAGTGATCTTGTACTAGGAATTATAACATAAAAACGAGTCTTGTTTAAGGCTTAAAATCAAAACAAATAACAGTTACACTACAACCCTGTTTCATCCCTTTGCATCTAAAGATACCTTTCCCTCTCACCAACCCTAGGGGAAAGCAGTTAATTCCGATATGCAGAAAGTACACGTTTTTGGCATTTAATCTGTGCTTTAACAAGACTATCCGTCTGCGCTTACCCTGAAGACAGTTGCAGATAAAAAGAACTTGTGGTTTGGGACTGCTCGCCTTTCGGGAGGGGGGTGTTTCATCCACCTCGAAGGGAAATGCAACCTCCAGCAAGGCAAAAATAGACTCATTTCAATATGCTCAAAGACCTTCAGAGAGGAAATTGGTTTTTTGGTGCTGGGAGAGAAATCGAGGGATGGCTATGGTTTGTGCATTAACGTGCAGCTTGGTATTTCTACACCCTATGCCGTACATCAGAAACGTAATTACATATCGAAATACGAATACTTTACATAGCAAATCCCAGCAAATGTGAACCCAAATGCCTGCTAATGCACTCTGCGGCGTGGGCACAGGACTCACGGAGCCAGGGCTGTCTTTGACTTGTTTGTAGCGTTGAGGGAAGTTGAACATTATCCCGAAGTGCTAACATGCGGCAAAATCCGTCTTACACGCTAATGAAGCTGTCTCGATGCGTAAGTCACAGCCCCTCATAGCCACCTTTGGATAGCTAGAAGTCGTAAACAAACAGGGTTTTCATTCATATTTTATAGCGGCCTGAACTTTCACATTAAGAGTGGCCCGTTTGGAAATATAGCTAAGAAAACAAGCCATTAGGGGCTCTTAGAGCTGAAACAGGCTATTTTCTCCAGAATGAATATTTAATTTCCAGCAAACCTTGCAATGCTTCACACATTAGTGAATAAATAAATAAATACCTTGTGAAGTATTGCTTCTATTTTTTCCCATAATCTTTTTTCTTTTTCCTTAGGTTCGGATTTAGTGAAAAGTCCTACTACTGAAATGATTTGTGATAAATTTTTAACAAGCGTAGTGCCAGAAAAAAAGCTATGAAGATTATTACAGAGAGCTGACACCACAATGACCTTAGGAAACGATTGTCCTGAGGACTGCGTTAATCTAAAAGATAACCCCACACAATATAATAAACTTTCTAAGCAAAACTTTTAACAGAAACACAATGGACTGAGGGCATTCGTACTACTTAGGGTAGCGACCTGACCCACAGCTGTGCTTTGTTACCTTTCTCCCATTGTTCAAACATGGAACGTGGTCAAGCAGCAGATGAATCGCAGAATGTTTCGCCTTGAGCTACAGCAGCTAATGATTCTTAGTTGCAACTTGCAGGGTCACATCAGTCACAACTTGGCCTCTGCTGCATTTAACCTAACAGTCCAGGTGTCCCGGCCCAAAGCGACACGGGCCATTGAAATTACGGGCTTTATTTGTCATTTGCACGAGTACGGGTATGAGTGTTTCTTATCAAATTTCCCATCATGCTCTCCTTCGGGACACACACACATATGCAGTTGAGAGCGGACCTCTGAGTGCTGGGGCAGGCCATTTATCCAGCAGCCCTGGCCATATCAGGATTAAGGGTCTTGCTCCAGGGCCCGACAGAGACGTAAGTATTATGCCTAGGATGGCATTTGAACCTGCGACCTTATAGACTTGTGGGTGCAGTCGCCTAACCTGCTGGGTCACGCCACCACCCATCCCCTGCCCCCCCAATACAGATAATGCAGATTTCTGGCCTGGCCTGCGCATTCTTGCATTAGTCATCTCTAGCACTCGTCTTCATCGTCGCTTTGTAGCTGATAGAGGTAGCCGCCTGTCCTTCATCCCCCGCTCTCTCACTCTCCCACAGTCTGACACCTTAGTGCTGCTTCAGTCGCGCTGAAATGCCTCTGGGTGCAGGCAGCTTCTCCACGCTCCGAAGATCCCTTACATTCTGCAGTAGGCTCCTTGGAAATGGATGCACAAAGGCGTTTCAGGGGGACTCTGATGGAGGGACAGGGAGGGGAACGTCATGGAGTCTGAGCTGCCTTTGGACACATGGGTTTGCCCCACAGAGGCCTAGTCACATTTTTGGTGCAGAGTCCAGACATTTGAGGGAAACACATCAACCCAAATACCACATGCGCACTCACATGGAGCAGTATTCCACTGAGACCAGCCCAGCATTCGCACAATGGGCACTTCACTTTTTATTTATCTCAAAGATGCTTTTACCCAAAGCGAAACGCATTTTTCAGTAAGCAGAAAGTCCCCAGAGCAATTCGGGGTTACAGGCCCCGCTCAAGGCCCTAGCAGTGAGATCACTTTGCCAACCTCGGGATTCGAACCCGTGACCATGGCACTGTGGCAGACACATGGAGACTGGTGCCAGGGCTTCGCCATTTACAGACCATGAAGTAGCTGCCAATAGAAACATGTGTAGTCTTAGAAGACAAGGCTGTTTATGCCTACACAGACAAGAGGAATTCCCAGGCACAGGTACTGTACGGCAATTCAAACAGAACCGACCTTGGCCCACGCGCTAATCACCCAGAACCCTGTTCCGTATTACTGAACCGTCTCACCAGCCAAGATGGCTGATCAATACATATCACCTGCCCTTGGTTTTGTCTCAGAGACGGAACGGGACCACAAGCTATGCTCATACTGAATCAGTTTATAGGTTTCAAGATAAAGTTATATGTAGAAACACTTTTCTATCCTCCTACACAGGCCTGTGAGCCCATGCTGGTTTTGAGGGGAGCTGTTCTCAAGGCCAAAATGCTCATGCAAAAGGTGATGTTTTGCTCTGGTTTTTCTGCTGTGGAATCTTGTAATCCAAATCAATGACCAGAATCTCAGTTATCTCATGATTTATTAACAGATTAATTTTGTGATCGACCTTTACCCATTATAATTAGGCTGCAGGTTGCAGATCACAAATGCTTGCTTGAAGAATCATTGTAACCTTTGCTTGCAGTCTGCCGCGTTCCTTGTTATAGTTTACAGTTCTGAAACCTTGAGCTTGGTTAATATTTTTGGAGTCTTTATCTGAGAGCGAGGCCCAAGGACTCCCTTTGTATGGGTTTTCTCTTTTCTGAGTGGCTAAAGAGTCACATATTAATGTGATTGGCTGAGTGTTTCATACCACATACGGTGTATCAGGAGCATGTTATGTAAGTGTGGGACAAAGCTCTATAAAGACCTGCACTAAAGTTTATCTGCTGGGACTCCACATCTCGTCTCTTGGCATTTTTCTCTAACTTTGTTACATTATACCTTGAGAGGTCCGGGCCCTCAGCGCTCAGTTATGCTAGATGCGGTAACAGGATGGCATTTGGCTCATGTACAGGCAATTTGTATAGCAGCCAGTTTAGCACAATACTTTGAATTATCACAGATTCGAGATTTTAAAAACTGCCCGAGTGCTACTAATTAATGACGTGTGACTAATACTTTTTTCTTTGCAAAGAGATCCTCTCCTAAAGTCTTTAAATCTTCCTCTTTTTTTCGGGAAAGATGGCATTTAACAATTCCACGCTTTAATAGTGAATTCATTAAACCAGAATCCATTAAGTGGTTTAGGAAAAGGTTAAATCCCAAACCATCTAACGAAGCTTAGGTGAAGAGCACATACACCGATAACAGCATATATAAAAAACAGGAAAAGAGCTTGCATTCGACACACTCCGTCCTGCATTAATATTTATGCGTGGTCTGCAGCTAGAACTTGAACATTGATGCTCATAGATTATCAATCAGCCCATCTAGTCTGCAACAGAAAAGAGTGTAAAAAGCCTTCTCTCTAAAATCCATGCATGTAAATGAATGAAGTTGTTCAGTGAAAGTCCAATTTGGTTTTGCGCTGAGTCTCAGGCTGAATGTCAGAACCCAGCTCCTGTGTCGAAATTGGGCAGCCAGTCAGCATTCAGGTGCTCTGCGGATCAGCTGGGCCTTTTCTTCTGCCTGGGGGCTTGGCTAGAAATTCTGGGCATCTTTGGCCCCCCAGCAGTGCCCCCCTTTACATTTTGGGCATCACTGATATAAAGTGCTCTGTTCCTATCTAAAGGTTTGAAGCCCGGCGGAGACCCAAATCTTGGTCCAGCTCTGGCCCTAGGCTTCCCAGTCCAGTCCTTGGGGACGCAGAGACAGTCCACGTTTTTGCTCTCTCCTAGCTCCCAGCCAGACACTCCCTATTTTTGCTCAGGAAGCTGGGAAGGAGCAAAAACGTGGACCAGACTAGGAAGCACTACACTAGACCAGTGGTGTCAAACTCCAGGCCTGGAGGGCTGGAGTCCTGCACATTTTTGGATTTACCCTCATTTACCACACCTGATTCCACTCCTTGCAGCTCCTTGTGCTAATTATCACACTGCTCTTCAACTCAATCATTTGTGGTGGGACAGGGAAAGAACTAAGCTACACAGGGCACCGGCCCTCCAGGACTGGAGTTTGACACCTGTGCCCTAGACTGCAGCAGGTACACAAACCACAGAATCTGTCACTGCACTCCTTTTTCTAGCACTGCACTGACATAACCTCAATGCGTGCTTTGGGTTACTATCTGGGGGCCAGCATATGGCTCTGTGACGGGGAAGGTTGCAGGTTCGAGCCCAGCCTCGGCCATGTCTGTGGGCCTATGAGCAAGGCCCTTAGGCTTCAGTTCCATATGTGGCTGTTTTTCTCTGCCAAGCGCACTCTCACCGACATATGTGTCTGTGTATCATGGAGAGCAAGATGAAGGTATGTGGAGAATTTCCCAACATTATTATCGTCTTGTCAAAAGAACGAATGATTTTCACTAAGTGTGTCCAGACTTTCGACTGTTACTCTGCATACGGTCGTAGTTAGTTAACAGTTAACAATGCTTCCGATTGCATTCATTGTCCAAGGCTGCCGCTTATTGATGAACCTGCCGGTCAGTTTCCTCTGGTGGGGAAACAATTCAATTTCATGCCCCCTTTTCACATTTACTGCATAGCTCACCTGATTTCTTTGGCTTTGCTGCTGAAGCACTGCCTTCTTATCTTTGTGGATCTGCAAAGTGGGCCGATCTGTCAGATATGGTAACTCTAGTATGTTAGTAGCCGGCACAATGGAGCTGTTAATATGCCTGCTGGGTAATACAAATAAGTAAACTAGTACTTAGCCTGCCTAGATCAGCACATTATTCAAAGATATCCCAAGCAATCCTGAAGGCCATGTATGTGCAAGTTATAATCGTATTTGTGTGCCTACGTGCTTTGCAACTGAATAAATGTCACTATCAAGGTTGGATGATAAGTTATGCTGCAATTTAGTTCATTTTTAGACAAACGTATACCTGCCGTTCCTGGTATGGCTAGAACTTACATACTCTGTAGACCTGTTTACCTGTTGGTTGATGGATGGACCTCTCCAAGCTCCAAGCTTTCTCAGGACAAGCCCCTAGGCTGTCTTGAACATAAGCGCCGCTAGGCAGCAGACGTCACACAGCTCTCCTGCCACTTTGAAGGGGAGGGTTAAATCAAGAAAATATTTTTGTCAACATGGGAAGACATCAGAGGATAAGGCAGCACTGTGGCGCTGTCACACAGCGTGGCCGTGGTGGGCTGCCACTCATGCACCCTGTGAAGATTTTATCAAAGCGACTCTTGCGTAATCTCCCCAATAAACAGGGAAAATGTCACCTTTGACAAGGTGGTACCACTTCTGCAGAATAATAATCTCCTCACTGACATGGTGTAAGAGAATCTGCATTCGATACTATGAGCAGTCACACTCCTGGGGTGGGGCACTGGCCCCATCTGAAAGCTGATTGGCCCCCGGTGTGCCCCTTCCCCTGTCACTCAACGATCCAAAACATATCATTGGCTCTTGTATATGTTGGCCGCACTGTATGAATTATGGCCCCTGTTAGGCTCCCTACCTTTTAAAAACTCCAATAATTGCCCCTGGCGTAATCATCCCTCTCTCCATCCACAGGCACCTCACGTTGAGAAACATGACATTTTATCCCAGTAGGGGGATTTCAGCTTGAAATGTCAAACGTTAATTAAATTATTTATCTGGCTATTTATCTGCTTACTTATATTACTCAAATTTCCCCATGCATTAATGGAGCCAGTGTCTACAGTAACATACCAGCAACCTTTTGCCAGTTGTAAATAACAGCAAAACCGTCTTCTGCTTTAGTGCCTATATAATGCACTGCATTAGTATATTTAGTACTGAGTAACAATAGAAAATGGCCAAGCCCAGAAATTTGCATATTTGCGATAAACTGGGGTAAATGTAAAATTACATGACAACTGATTAACTGAAAATTCGTCCTGTATTTGCAGAAAGATGTCTTATCCCAAGCACCATCCATCCATTTTCTGTAGCCACTAGTCCTATTCGGAATCAGGGGGCCCCGGACCTACCCAAATATTGTGTAGTTTACAAATTAACTGTCTTATTCAGCTACAGTGAATCAGGGTGCAGTACAGATATAACACAAGCACAAATCTGGCTCTTTAATTTTAAATACTACCTACTGGCCCCATAAAAGCTCTTTCTCCCATTAGTGGGAGTTTTAGAGAGCGGCTTAATTTTTCAGTGATCTCATCTCATTTTCCCTCCATTTCACAGTGGCAACGTGCCAAGCAGGTCAAAGCAGAACTTTTTTTTCCCCATGGCCAGGTTTTCCATGTTGTTCTGGGGAATTCGCAGCTGTCCTCAAGCCCGCTGGGCAGTGTAATCCCTCTGGCATGTTCTGGGTGCTTCCCAGGGCTGCCGCCCATGGTGCCAGAATGTTCCAGGAGACCTTATAAGATATCATTATAAAATGTCTGAACCTCCTCGAATGAGCCCTCTTGATCCAATTTTCCATCCAGATCTCCTTGCTTGGTCACATAGAGTGAGTCCAGCAGCCCAACAGAGAACATTGGTCTTTCAGACATTACCCAGAGTTCATGATTATAATAGGTTAGGGATGTCCATCACCAAACCACCCTTCCTCTTGGCAGGGGCAATTCTAGGCTGTTTTAAGGTGGAGCCAAGCTTTTCGTTAACCAATTATATGTTTTGAATTTGTAATTGACAGGGGAGGGGGCACTTCATGGGCCAATCAGCTTCAGTAAATTGTAAACGGCTGCTGGGTGATTTTATATGATAATTTGTCAAATATTTTTAAATATGTCGAATCTAAGACTTTGACCTGTGCAATGCATAGATGTACACAAAGTTCAATTCTTTTAAATTTGAAAAACAGTTTGACTAATTCACTGAAAAGGTGAAAAAACTGGTTCAAAGAAACCACTCGATCATGAGTTGGACGTTGCCGTTGTTCACTTGGATAGCTGTTTTTCTGTGCAAATAGTGTTTCTGGCTAAGACCATGTGGCATTGTAGTTCTCGTAGTGCTCTTCTCTCTGAAATGTGATTCTGCATTGTATTCGACTTGGGAACTCGTGCCAATTGCATTACAACGGACTTACGTTGCATTGTAACAGGACTGACTATGCACAATACACAGCCTCAAGTCACATGACATAGAAAGCTGGCTTAGGGTTCTCCTGTACATATGAGCATGTGACATAAATATATAGCTTGCATACAAGTCCAACAAGCACTCAGGTTCGGCTCCTGGGGACCATTCTTCCTAAACATGCCCTTCCAACACTGAAGTCTGCCAGGTGGACCACAGAGCCTGTAGGCGGTATCCTCTCCTGCACCTTACCCACTACCTCTGAGTCTTCTGAAATGCCGTTCGCCAGTCAGGGTTTTTTTTTAACTGGAACTCACAGTCAAATAGAGGCCACCCTCTCATGCACTGGGCAAACCTGTAGCCACACAGCCCTCAGACTGGGGCATGCGAGTGTCCCACACAATTCACAATGGGGAACTCCAGAGCAGGACAACTTCTACCTCTGATCAAGATGTCTGGGTGCAGAGCTCACACTATGTGAAGGCATGGTGGACTCTATCTAGACAATACCTCTCTCTCCAGCAACAACCCACCTCACCAGATGGAGTCAGCAGCCATTGCCAAGGTCTAATCCTTCCCAGCTGTGCTCACCCACCAAATTGATTTTCAGTAATATTTTGTATTTTAATGCATGGCTTTGGAACTGTCTATATCATAGCATTGAGTTTGAAAATTATGAAATGTGATTTAATACAACTTGTGTGCAGGGTGATTTACAGACCGCTGCAGTTTTAGGATGAGCAAAATAATGCTTGTCCATTGTGCATAATCAAACACTGATAAAATAAAGGCCTGCTTGGCAATTCAGAAAGCGCTCCAGCACTTTGAAATCCGAAATAATTCATTTTTAAAGGACGATCCATAGTTTATGAATTGATTCATATTTGTTATTAAACATTTATCACCATTTTATAAGGCTGTCATAAAGGATGCTTTGATCTAAAAATGCCACTGGCCTCTTTTATGTTTGCGAGAGCTGCTTTACTGTTTTTGCTGTGCTGTGATGTCCTGATACTGACCGGGACCATTTCATGAAGCCAGGTGCAATTCTAGTCAGTCTAAAACCCAAACGTTTCTCGTTTAACTTAAGCTTTTGAAATACAATCTTGACAGCCTCTTGAACTGCGATTCTTTTTGCCAATTCACTAATATTGAAACAATCAGCTAAACTCCTAGTCTGAATATAAGGCAAATTATGATATATTAATACATATTAATGCTACTTTGTAAAATATTGATAGTGGTAATGACTGTAATTAACAGCAGCAATGGAAGTGCTGCCTTGCATGCCCGCGGGGCTGTCCTGCACAGGACAGGCCTGCCTGCCAGGCCACACACTCCGCATTCTGTCTGACAGCTTGCAATAACAGCAAACAAACACTTGGCTTCCTTGCCCCGGGAAAAGTAAACAGGGTGGAGTTTGCGGTGTTCAGTTCTACCGCATATCCCGGCAAGGGCGCCAGTCTGCCCACGCACCACCCCTGCCACGCTAAAAAACATTTAAATCGCTAATTTTATTTGAACTCTGCAAATCAGATCTGTCAGCATTTATTCATAGCTTCTGGAAGGAAGGTGGCAGTGTTAATCCTGGTGTGCTGTTATCTGGTATGGATCCAGACCTCCGTGAGCTGGGCACTACTCTTTGTGCTGCTGAGATGAAATGGAAAAACCTTTTGTTGCAGCTTTTTGGTGATGGAAAATTCACTATACAAAATGATACCCCATGAATTTATTCGTGCAAATGACTCCTCTAATTGTCAGCTATTCTAAACCAAACATGAGTCTCCATGATGGTGAACTGTAAATGGAGGCAACTGCTAACTCTTGCGATCATGAAAGCATACACTCTGAGACATCCACAGTTTGAAAAGAATGTGAGAAGAGAGTTGGAAATACACTATATGGACAAAAGTATTGGGAGACCTGGCCATTACACCTACAGGATCCTTTATAACAGGGGTACCCGATACGTTGATCGCGATCGACCGGTGGATCGCAAAGCAAGTGCCGGTAGATCGCGCGACAATCAAAATAGCTTTAGAATCTAAAGCTAATCTAAAGATGATAGACTAACATCTAAACTTTAGATGATAGTCTGTCATCTATCCTGCCTTTGGCATTCGGCTCTTGGCTGACGTAAAGGGCGAGCAGTCTGCTGCTTCTTAAAACTTTGTTATATCAGGTTACCGAAACAAAACGCGAATGTATTGCTCCAGCAAGCAAAATGACCCAGCTAGCCTTCCGATTTATATCTACTAAAAAGGTTTATAAAAATGAGTGGGGGAGCCGGACCAAGTAAGGAACCATAAATATATTGCATTGTTTTGTGCCGTGAGGGTTCATGCAGTGATACAAGGTTTGCCAACATGTACTGTATATATTTGTGTGTATATATTTAGCATTTTTTATGTAGGTAGATCATTTTGACCAGGTCAGTTTAAAGTTAGCACGCAAGCCAAGAAACTGTGGGCACCCCTGCTTTATAACATCCCATTCTAAACCCATAGGCATCAGTATGGGGCTGCCCCCCCTTTGCAGCTATAAGAGCTGCCATACCTCTGGGGAAGCCCCCCACAAGGCACTATGCGCCTCAGCACTGGGAGACCCTGCTCTGTTTTGGTGTGCTGTTTCTGTTCTTCCTAAACTCTTCCACTTTGCAATAATACCACTTAGAGTTGACCATGGAATGTCTAGCAAGGAAGAAATGTCATAAACTGCCTTATTGCAAAGCTGGCGTCCTATGACAGTACCACACTTGAATTCACTGAGCTCCTCAGAATGACCCATTCCTTCAGAAATGTTTGTAACCCTGACTGCATGGCTACTAGCTTCATTTTATACACCTGTGGCAATGGGTCTGAATGAAACACCTGAATTCAGTGGTTAAGAGGTGTGTCCCAATACTTTTGCCCAAGTAGTGTGCATTGGCCCTGAAAGCAAAAGCAAACATGCACCTCCTACTCCAGATAATTAAAAGAGGCCCTGGTTCAAATGACAGTGGCCAGGATTGGGGGGGGGGATTTGACGGTGGTGGGATTGAGGTGACAGTCATGAAAAATGCGGAGCAGGGGGCCAGGCGCTGCACCTCCTGACTTTGGCTCCCCACAATATCAGGCCTTCACCAGCCCCTTTGTTTCGCTCGCTTCTCCGCTTTTGACAGCGCCACGCTCCAAGGCTCATCTCCCTTCCTCTATAGCTCTTCAGCTGGTGTCCCGGCCAGGCCCGCCGAGGACGGGATTTCATCTGGAGGGCTGCGGGAATGAGAGGTTGGGGCTTTTTGGTGGCATTGCTAAAAAGACCTTCTTGAGACGGCTCTTAGAGATGCTACAACCCCCCTCCCCCCAGTTAGGTCCCCTTTACTTTGCCTACCAGGCCCAGGTTGGTGTGGATGATGCACCCACCTGGCTGCTGCATCATTCCTACTCACACCTGGACAAGCCAGCAGCTTCTGTGAGGATCGAGTTTTTTTGATTTTTTTCAAGTGCCTGAAATGCCAGCCAGCCAGTCCTGCCCGGGAGAGCGGTGTTGGCCATGCAGGTGGACGCTTCTCCCCTGTAGCAGCATGGATGATGGACGACCTGACCGGACGCCTGCAGTATGTTCATCTTCAGGATGGTGTGTCTGACACGGTGCCGAGCAGCACTGGTGTTCCACAGGGGACAGTCCTGGCTCCCGTTAACATCTCCCCGTACATCACTGACTTCTAGCACGACACACAGGGCTGCCATCAGCAGAAGTTCTCGGATGATATTGCAATAGTCATGTCGGGGATGTAGACGTGACAGAGTAGAGGAGTGCTGCGAACAGCTTTATCAACGCATGCGACCTGCATCATCTGCAGCTCAACATTTACAAGGCAGAGGAGCTGAGGGTCGACTGGAGAAGATCATGGCCTCTGGTGACCCCCATGTCCATTTGGAGAGGAGAGGTAGAGCTTGTCCAGAATTATCTGGGTGTCCACCAAGATAGTAAGCTGGACTGGTGAAAGAACTGTGTTGTCCCCTACAAGAAGGGCCAGGGCAGGTTGCACTTCCTGAGGAGGCTCAGTCGCTTTAAACTTTGAGCACCATGCAGATCTTCTATGAGTTTGCGGTAGCCGGTGGCTTTTTCTGTGCCAGTGTTGGCATCATTGGCTGCTGTGAGATTTTCCAAACAAGTCTGCACACACATTTACATGTATGTAACACGGAGTTACTTGTATGGTTTGCACACTAACCCAATGCTTTCGATGTAGCTGATTTTAGGTTTATAAAGGAATTATATAGATTCGCTGTACAGATTCATGCGTGAGCAGGAGAATCTGAAAGTGTGAGTGGGCTGTTGTGTGCCGGGGCAGAAATGTGAAGGTGATCCATCCGACAGACTCAATAAGCTGATCGGGGGGGACTGGCTCGTGTTAGGGGAGGAGCTGGACACTGTGGCAGAGAGGAGGATGCTATCCAGGCTGTACCTGATCATGGACTCTGCTCACCCGCCTCATAGTGCTGTGGTTGGTCAGAAAACCACATTCAGCCATAGACTCCTCATCAAATGCAGCACTGAGTGCCTTAGGAAATCCTTCCTTCCAGAGCCCATCAGACCAAAGCAGTAAATCACCCAGGAGAGTGAGCAGCCATGGCTGTTCCTATAAATACCTGCCTCTCTGTCTACCTTTGTGCAATAATTACCTGCAAATTTGGCACCACAGTACTGCACCTATTTTCATGCTCACCAACTGAATTTATTTTAATTATTTGTGCCTTTTGAATTTCCAGTTTTGTGCATCTGTGTTCTATAAAGTTTGTAACTACCAATGATTTCCTCTGGGGTAATTAAAGTATTCTGATTCAGATCCTTCTGAAAAGCATGCTAAGGTAAGTGTGAAAGGTGTATGTGTGTGTGTGTTTGTGTGGAGGTTTACATAGATCGTATTTGAGGACCAAAATGTCCCCAAAGTGTGGTATAACCTGAAATTTCCCTACTTTTGGGGACGTCTTTCCAGGTCCCCATTTGGATAATCTCAGTTTATCGCTCCTAGCTATCAAAAATGCCAAAAGTCTTGTATTTGGGTTGGTTACTGGTTAAGGTTAAGGCTGGGTTGGGGTTAAGTGATTGGGATTAGGGTTTTTCCCATAGAAATAAATGAAAGGTTCCCATTTAGGTAGGTATGGGAGCCTGTATGTGTGTGTGTGTGTGTGCATGCCCTGCCGTGCCTTGGCACCCCATTCTGGGCCATTTCCCGCCTTCTGCATGTACCCGGCACCCTGAACAGTATAACTCGGTACAGAGAATGGATGGGTGGCTGGGATTTGATACAGCCGGTCATGTGGGTAAAATTGAGCAGCACTGCACTTTTCTGATGTGAAAATGTATACGTATGTTTTTTGGTTTGCTAAATCATTCATGGAGCCAGATGGCTTTGCAGTATATTTTGCGCTCTGAAGTATCAAAGGAAAGGCAGATAGCACTGCCCTGGACGTCTGCTTTATGAAGGTGGGTCTTCACGCTCTGTGCACCTGTGCGTGTTTCTTGGGTCGTTACTGAGATCTGTTAGGCCCCTGCTCTCCTGCCTGTCTCGCTTTCATGTGTGTGTTTTCCTTTGCTACAGAAACCTCAATGTCACGTTCTCCAACCTGCATTACGAGGGGGGTCCATGACAGGGAGTTTCCGGGTGTTCCCTCATGCATGCTTACAAAGGAAGGAGGACCCAACTGCACACTTAGAAACCCTCTTTAAATTGGCTCTGATGATCCAGTTTAATTATAATCTTAATTTTTTCGATGTTTGGCTGTATGCTTGGCTGTATAAATGCTACCCGTCTGCATTTCCTCCTATAAGCTATGTTAGCGGCTTTGATAGCGCCCCTGATATGCGATACCTAAATATACGATAGCTAAATGCAACAACTAAATATGCGATAGCTAAATGCAATAGCTGATAGTTAAATGCAATAGCTGATATGCGATAGCTAAATATACAGTAGTTAAATGTGACAGCTGATTTGCGATAGCTGAAATGCGATAGCTAATATCATGCACCATTGCCACCTTTGCCCCACTTTCATTACAGCCTCCAGTTCTTGGTAGCTGTGTCCCCAACCTGGTTTCCATACTCTGCTGCCATGTTATTTTGCTCAGATACCAGTTTCTCTGCTCCGCGGCAGCGGTCGAGAGCCTTATCAGTGACAGGTGGCCACCATGGAGGGGCCAGCCTGGCTGCACATGGGGGCGGGGGCTTCAGGTACAGCCCCCAGTTTGTTGTCCACACTGGGTCACACCGCCTCCATGGATGGTGCCAGGATCGGCAGCCCAGGACAAAATCTTTCCCAATTTCCGTCCTGATAGCGATAGCATATGCAAGCATGTGGTCAGTGTTAAACTGGCAGCCTATGCAGGTTATACCTGTATTCAAGGTCCATCGATCCTCTACGCCGGTGTTTCCCAATTCCTTTGCTCCCTCCCAGCTTGGGAAGCACTGCTATAAGTGACATAGGCGGCAGCCTAGGGCGCCATCTTTTGAGGGGGTGGTGACTTTTCCAGCCACTGGTAGTGAAACTTGCCTGGGGTGCCCATGGGCTTTGATCGGCACCACCGTTATACCCTGTGCTTCCTGGGGTGTGCTTCCAGCACTCTATGACCCTGACCTGGATAAACAGTGCTGAAAATGGATGGATGGCTCACTAGTCTAATGATTTAGTGATTTTACTTTTTTTTTCCAATTGCAAAAATAAAACACACTTCCGGCGCTGCCCGGAGCAGCTGCCTGCCACAGCACTCAAGTCTTGTATGTTTCCTTTGTTTTTCTATATGTATAGAAAGTTCTCTCTTTTCCTTGTAACTTCCTAAAACATTAGTTTGCAAGATGTGTACCGTCTCTGCACCCTCTCTTGTTCTCAACCACATCCTTGTTTATCGGCACTTCATGTACCTTGCTGAATTTTCCACGGGATCGAGTTCATCTCATCATTTTTATCTTGGGGATCTGACGGCTGGTGTTGGAATGTCGGTGGTCTGGAACCTGATCATTAGGCATGGAAAAACGGAACATTTCCAGGTTTCGTGCTGAGCCGGGCCTCTTCCATGCTAGCCATGTTTCCACTCCTTTATTTCGGCCCTTTGACCTTACGGCGAACCCCGTAACGGCAGAGCTGAGCATAGGAAGCTGATTGAACGTCGTCTGGAGGAAATAGGCCCAGGTTTGCAACGCATGACGTTCCGGTCTGCTGAGCCGGAGCTGTGTTGCTGGCTTACAGGAGCCGGGACACGGAGTGAATGCAGTTTCTCATGACTATGGTCAGCTGCTGGGTCCCTATGGTGTTTTTTAATGCATTATTTTATACAGGTGCAAAATTAATGGGCTTTAGCACTTCCCAGAAGTGGTTAGCACTGCCCAGAAGTGGTTAGCACTGCCCAGAAGTGGTTATTTGCTTAGACCTCATTGTTTTTAGTGTCTTTTGTTTCGGTTCCTAAATTTCTCTCTTCATTACCTGGATTGGAGGAACTGGAACGTCCAGTCTGCTTCCCACGGGTGGATCAGCATAAGGCATGTGGAGGTGTCTGCACCAAAGCCTGCACCAGCAGCTCCCCGTCTGTCTTATCCTGTGCTAAGCCCAGTCTCGCTCCGGGGACCCCTAACATCTCCTCGGCTCTTATCACTTATCAGGCCTCCTGATCTTAGCCCCCCTGCGTTCCTTCATAATGGCACCCTTCAGCATGTTGTCATGCATGGTTGACTGATGGCCACTGGAGACCCCTTAAAACTTTCTGCACATTAGCCTGCCAGTGTGCAGGGAGCTCCTCCTGTGACCTGGGAACTATCCTGACATGACTTGAGACCAGCAGTCTGATTTCACCGGGCTCTTGTTAATGTATTAAAATCCCGGACTCGCTCTGCTGTGCTGAAACTGCACTGCCCACATTCGGAACATCTGTCCCTTTTTTTTTTTTT
>JAODKL010000047.1:14236913-14257691 GCA_026780765.1 Petrocephalus schoutedeni
GGCAGCTTTTCATGTACAGTTTGACTCGAGAAGTTGTGCCTATGGAAACCATTTCCTACAGCCTTTCCTGCCCTGTAGGCACATTTTTATAACACTCTGATTCTTTTTTTTTTAACTGCGTTAAGTCTCCAACCAATCAAAATCAAAATAATCCAAACTGCACCAAATTCTACTCAGGACACCAGCGGGGGGATCAGTGGAAAAAGAATTTGGATGAATCATGTGAAAGGAAAATCCTCAGTTTTCCACGCCGCAGGACGGGGGGAGGGCAATGTTGAAATAAACCTATTTGAGTTCTGCCTAGGCATCCACAGCGAGAAGGACTCCGTTTCACTGCTGATGTCTTGCGAGCACCTTTCTCTGGTCGCACTCCTTTCTGACACGACACCTGTTTATGTTACCTGCTTACTACTTACTCACAATCCCTGCTCCAACACACCATTGCTTTTACGTACAGATATAACGTAGGGCTGGGTCTCGTGGAAAAGTAGCCAGTATAGAAGTGCAGTTTAGCCTGAGTGGCATTAATTCACTGAAGGTTGTTTACCAAAATCTCCTCCTTACAGTATATGCTCAATGCTGTGGAAAAAAAATTAGACTGCTATACAGTGTTTGTGTGTTTTTCTATGACCCAGTGTTTAACGCTCACTACATATCCAGGTGTATCATTGCTTACAATCTCCTACTCCAAGGCCCCTGTTTTTTAATGCATTTTAAACAGTTTGGACTTTTATCCCTTGTATGGTCTTAAAACTTAAGACTAAGCACCAAGTGTGATTATGTACCCTGCTGGCTAGCTAAAGTGTTTTTGTTTAACTGTAAAATGCGAAAGGTCAAGAGGGGAGTATTAAAATGTCGTTGCAATCAAGAAAAAAATTATTTATGAAGAAAATGCACTGCATGGTGGCTTGGTGTCACAAAGAAGCTTCCATAAAACAACTGTTGTATCCATTACTTCTATCAGTCATAAAAGTAATCAACCTACGCTGGTTTAAATACACCATGTAAAGTATCACTTGTATATAATCCAAACCTTAATTCTTTATGCATACTGTGGGTGTAGTTTGTTTCTATATTAATGCAGGAGAAACTGGCATCTTTCTGTGACAATAGTATACACAATAGTAACACAATAGTTACTGCAATGCAATATTTGAACGTGGCCCCCAACAAACCCAGCTTGCAGAATGCGAGGTCGCCAACCTTTAAATGCCTAGCAAATAAATCAAACGAAGCACGACTTGTAGAAAATGTCAAAGTTAAAAAAAAAAGAAAGAAACGGTTGCCCGAGGCGTATTTTCCATTGCCGGACCAGGTGATGTCACTAAGCAACTCGCTGGATCCCCCACTAAAAGGAAAGAAGAGAAAAAAATCAAAGTGGGGGCAGAGGGAACTCGGTGGAAGCACAGCTCGGGGAGGGGAAAAAGTTGTGCGAGGCAAGTCGCTGACTGTAACTTTTTTCTGCATGAAGACTGACTCAAGGGAAGTAATTACTAACACGCAGTGGATTACTACTTGAATAAATATTCATTTTCTGTGCCGGGAAATACATCTTGGATTAATGCGGACGTATCGTGCCCGGATTAATCAATTCGTATAGGTATGGATATTGCTTTTATGAGTTATACCACCGGGGGTGGTATATGCTTTCCACTCCAGTGGAAAATATTACTGCGCTGATTGGTTAGACGTGTATGGATGTTCGGAAAATGTTTAATAACTTTTGCGCTAAGTTTTTATATCCCCATTTCTTAAGCCCACTGAATAAACATAATTAGCTGCCGTTTAATAATCACTGCTTGGGTGCATTAGTCGTTCATTTTTTATGCATCTCACATAGAATATAAGCCTTATGATGTATTGCTTATGTGGGCTGTTTGCAGCAAGTTAACCGTGCAGAAGTACATTACTGACAAAGTTACTATCGAGGTAAAGTCTCTGCTCGGTAGTTTAGGTTAGATTGTCTTCTCTTAGCTTTCTGTTTCTCGAATCTTGTGACCAAACCTTAACGTGTTGTCAGAATCAATGACATTAAAAAGACACATTAGGGAAGAAAGAAAACTATTATAGTAAGAAATAATAATGATTTGAAATTGACCTCCCGTGGAAGTGCAAGACAAAGCGATTGATGAGTTTGCCAGAGATGCTAGACAAAGCTGCATATTCGTTTCGCGTTTGTTGGGCTAAAGATTCATCCAGAAACGTTTGATTCGTTCACTTGGAACACATTACTTTTAAATGTTTGGGGTGGAGGATATTTTATTGTAGGTTTAATATAGTATTAAAGCTGTATCACAATTTAAATGTATTAATTTGTATAACTTGAATTGCCTATATATAATAAAAATACTGTGCATGTGTTACACATTTTGAATGTGATTATATTGTCGTTAACGTTAATTTAATTATATTCGCCTTGCTAACTCATTCATATTTGTATGCATAGTTATACCAGAGGGTGGCGATAGAGAGGCTGTTCTCTCTGAATGATCTGGTTCCCGAACTGAACGAATAATCGCTTAGCGAACGATTAAATATTCAGAGAACGAAGGAATGAATCAGTGCAGTGGCCTCGGTGCATGGTTTTCTATCGGTAGTATAGATTCCATTGCTAGAATACACAACTGATGCAACTCGGGGAACTAAATTTTTTGTTTTTCTTACTGTGTGTTGAAATAGTTAGATCTGAAAATAAATCAGTCTCCAGTTTGTCTGTTTTGTCGGCATGGGTACTCTGTTCTTTAAAATGTGCTCTAAAGGAAAATTCTTTTAACCATTCAGGAGTAGGTGCTTTGCACATAAAGCGATATAACCTTTCGAACTTAGGAACTCTAGAAACCTTTTTGCCTAAAGTAATACCGGCACTGAAGTCTAGTGTTATTTCCAGGGTTGCCATCTTTCACGCATCTGGCGTGACACTCACGCTTTCAGGCTTAATCTCATGGCAATTCTATATTCAATTTTAAACCTAACATGAGCTTAATCAAAAGCGTTGGGGTGGTTTGCAAACCCTACAGACTATTTACAAGGTAAGACAACTACTGTATACATGTACGTGCTGTGCATGTGCGTGCACAAGCGCAAGCATGTGTGTGGGACTCGTTTCGTGTGACCAGTTCGGATCATGAATCATCAAATCGTAAAATCCAGCAACCATAACGCAGTAACGAGCGGACATGACGTCATTCGGTGCATGCGTAGTTCAAGTCGGGTTTCCCGTCCAAATTGAAAATCTCACTTCAGGCAGCGGCCGAAACCCTGTATTTCACAACCTCCATTTCAGTTTTAAGATTGAAGGGTATCAGGTGAATGAAAGGTTAGATCAAAGTCTGTGTATATTGCAGCCATGAATTCAGCTGGACTCGGTTTCCAAAATAGGAACTTTGCAATTGAAATATCTTGCTGAATGTGTCAAATATAGTAAAACCATTTTTTTATCAGTGAAAAAATGTGTGCTTGACATTATGGCCATAATTCTATTATGTGGAGGTCTAATCAAGACTCGGAAGAGTTAAATCTTAAATTGTAGTTTGACATGCTTTAATTCTTTGTGCATGGTATTTTAAGAGCCACAACTTGTTTGTTGTTTTTCAGTTGTTCATACACACAAGATACGGAGCGTGGGGTCATCCTGCAACTGTGGGGTTTGAGCTGATCCAGTGAATGGGGACAAGCCTAGTGTTATCAGTGCACTGCAGAGGCCGGGGGGGAGAAGATGACATCCAGTCGTAAATGACAAATGCAACTGTACTGGGAGACATTTAATCACTGAAAAATTGGATGCTGACTGAATGGAGTCTAGGGGGGGTGGGGGTGGGCTGTGCACACTAAGCACAGATTCTCGCCTTGTTATGGGGACGGAAGGATTTGGAGCAAAGCCACTTTGCATGCACAAATTGGATTGGTACTTAGGAAACATTTATATTTTATTTTTTTTCCTGGATATTGAAATCACTGGCCTGGTCTAAATGATACTGTGACAGTCTCCACAACGACCCAGTGCACTAACTAAGGCTAGTTAGCCTATTGCTCACAGTTAACAGGGCATGCTGTTCCTTTCCCCAAATCTGCTTTGATGGGCAGTAGATGTACTGCATAATGTATGCTTGCAGCTGTTTTAATCAGGCACCATGCAGAAAGTCTTTCTTTAGAGTTTGGCCCTGTAGCCCTCTGGCGGCAGGTCAGCATAACAGCTGTCTTCAGATGATGTTTGGAAACCTTCCACTCTGTGTGTTCGTTGACTGTCCAGATGTGTGTTTGGGGCCACGTATGCATGTGGACAGGTTTATGCAAGGATTCCAGTGCATTATCATTGATTGAGAAGCACTTTGAGATTTATGTTAATGGGAATAGCGCATAAATCAAATGTATTATGACTCTTCTGAGCACCCTGACGTGTATTTGCATGAAGAGAGCTGGTGAGGGCCTGGGTTCATTCCGCTTGAGAAGTGTGTTGCTGGGACACAGCTGGGCTGAAGTGGCGGGGAGAACGACGCTGATGATGATGATGATGATAAACATGAAGAGGTCAGGAGATTTAAATTGGTTTCCAGAAAAATCACAGGCATCAAATTCATTTGAAATAAGCAGGTCTGGAATAATTAATAGATCTCCTTGATGTGGGATAAATCTTACATAAGATGGTTGAAGATTATAAACCATTCTGTCTGTTCATCTGCATCAGCATGTTAAAGAAGACTGTATTTATAAAGCCAGACATGGATATCTGAGACATGCTCTCAGTCCCAAAGACTCTCTGTGGGACATGGAAAATTTGTCTGATTTTGGTTATGGTCTCTTAATATCAATGAAGTCAAATGTAGCAGTTTGTATCCATTGACTTGTTTCCACCTCACCGGAACACTCGAGCCCAGCTGAGTTTGCCGGAGATAGGAAGAGCTTCGTAACGGGTGATTTTTTTTTTCCCTTTGACTCTTGTGTAAGGAGAACATGTGCAGGAAATTGTTTGCTGTCCCACTGGCCCACTTCAGCTCTTCCTCTTTCTCTCATTCCTGCAGGTAGGAGTCGAATACCGCGCCAGCAGGGGGAACCATGTGGGCCTCTCTGTTGTTGTGTCTGATGTGGTTGACCATCATTCCATGCAATGGTAGCCCACACCTATCCAGCAAAGGTAAGGTTTACCACAGACCCTGATCTGTCACTAAATGAAGAATATAGAGCAGTGGTTATTGCAGAGCATGGCAGAATAGTAAGGAAAGGTCTTTAGCAGTGTTACCCAATCCGGTCCTCGGGGACCTGCAGACAGTCCATGTTTTTGCTACTGAGAGCTGGGAGGGAGCATAAATGTGGGCTGTCTGGCAGGGTACTCAGAGAGAGCAAAAACATGGACCAGACGGTCGGATTGAGAACCACTGGTCTTTAGCATAAAGAAGTGGGTGGTCTTTATGCAGCAGTGGTCAGTATAGTACCATACTTATGGCAGCTCATGGATAAATGGTTTGGTGTATATTTCACACTGCATGTATAGATTTGATAATACAGCTAGCAGTACTGCTGCAGTGTAAGATTGACTTTCTGCTTATTTTCCCAATCTCTGCAGAGTGATTCTCTTTTAAATAGGTATTTCTCCGGAAATAAATGCAGCTGTCAGCTGCTTGGACATTTTAGACGGGGTTATAGTCTAGTTCTAACCTCAGAAGAAGTATTCTGTGAGTGTCATGGATGTAGGGCAGCATGGTGGCTCAGTGGTGGAAGCTCACACCTCGGTCAGGTCCCCGGCCTTCGCCCCCGTGTGTGGCATTTGCACGTCCTCCCGTGTTTCCACTGCGTACTCCCATTTCCTTCAACAGTAAAAAAAAAAAAAAAAAAAAAACATCTGGTTAGGTGATTGGTAATCCTGATTAGCCCATAACGTGTGATTGTGCGAGTGAGTGTGGGTCCTGTGATTCCTGTGAGGGTTTCCCCAGCTGGCTGTTTTCTGCGACCTGCTCCAGACGCATCGCAGCCCTACACTGCATCATTATAAGATGGAAAACTAATAAGCCAATTATGGAGAGAATAACCAAAGTCACATTTATTTCACTGCTGCAAGTTCTAATACATTTTCTGAATCTGATCGTATGTGTCTGAATCGCAGAGATGATAATCCTGTTTGGGATTCAGGTTATTCGAATGAGGTCTGGTCTAAAGCAATCATTGTCATTAAAGTTTTGTAACAGCCTGTTAAAATGCTGTGACGATCTTCTCTGGCCCTGGATTACTGCCGTTTATATCTGGCCAGGCCTGTAAGCACAGTTGGTGAGTAGTGAGATTTTACTACCTTGGCTTGTGGTGTGTGGTTCTGGGATGCTGGCTGGACCCAGAAAGGCCTAACAGAGCCTCCCTGTTTTCCTTTTGGGAAAGCCCTTAGTGTGTTCACTTCCAGGCTCAATTCTGACTTGCACATCCAAGCCTACAAAAAGTCATGCCACAATCTTCAGAATGAATCTTCTGCCACATCTTTCGCTGCTCCAGTGGCTTTAAATTACCTCATGATTATCTGCCCTTTGAAGCACGTCTCACGTTTTGTTGGGTGCGTTCAATGTATGCAATTGTAGGCCAATTCTATTGCCCCTGCCTCAGTAATGAAGGGAGATCTCTCGCCGATGTGGATGAAGGCATGATGTATCTGAGACATTTGGAGAGCAGAAAGCTAATTAAATTAGCTGCTTGAAGCTACTCAGTGAGAGACTGGGCCTTCAATGGCGAGGCCCCGTCTGGAGGTGTCCCTTCCAAAGGTGTTCCTCCATCGCACATTTACTGTACCGCTTCCTTGGCCACTATCAGATGGCTCGGACATCAGAGTAGGAGAGTGGGCTGTGTCTTCTTTATCAGCTCAGACCAGCCAGGCCTGCCCGAGCGTGGTCACGCCACTGGGATCGTATGCACTCTGATACACCATGATAACGGCACCTTCATCTCCCAAGCCCCTTTTTTCGTGAGCACTCCATGCAGATGTGCTAGTTTATGCAAATGATTAATGGAGGCTCACAAACACGGCTGTTAGACTCAAGGTTTGCTCAGTTTTCTTTTAGCCTTTGGGTAAAATTATTGACTTTTTCCTACATCTCCCCAAAGGGGGTTTTTTCCATTTGGTTCAAAACTTCAGCATGAGACCTGTCTTTGACAGTGACATCTTATTACCCAGCATGCAATGCTTCTCGTAGTATTTTACCACTCCCAGTGATGCCTAGCCAGTCTCTACAGTAAAGCTTCTGGCAGCAGAGCAGTTTTTTTCTAACATGCCTTTCCCATTAACGGGGAATGTGGTGTTATAATCCTGATTAGGCTGCGATAAAGTGCTAAGTTTTCATCTTCTAAGTAACTCTCACTGACTGCTTGGACCTTCACTATGATGCACCTTTGTTGCCAGGGTACTCTCGGCACAAAGTGTTGCCAGTGAAGGCTGCTTCCTCCCAAAGCGTGCAGACACGGCGTCTCCTGTGGCTTTGGAGTTAGGCTTTCCGTCGTCTCTGAACCAGAATGCTGGAACTGAAGTGCTCAGTCCCAGCTAACCATCCCCTGAGAGACCACGGCTGTTGCTGTACGCCTAGCATCGTTGGACTCAAGTGCCTGGGAGGTGATCGGGGCAGGTTCCTGGCCAAATATCTAAAGACGATCTGGGGAGCTGTGTTCTGATCCCCGGACTTTTGACTTTTGGGTGTCCTGGGTTGACCCACTTTCTCCCCTTGCATTTAACTTTTTGCCAGTGTTCTGTCGGGGCCGCTGTCTGTCTTTGGGCCTCAGATACCTCGCCTCGCATCTCAGAGTGCCTTCTTAATTCTTCACGTTTGAATGGGGATTTTATAAGCAGAAACTTTTTGGGCTGTTTGGCTTACTTGAAAGGGTCTTACTGTGGCAGCAAGAAAGCTCTTTTTTTTCGTGTCAGGAAACTTTGCCGCCCCTGGGGGTGCTGAGCTTGTGGTGGGGGCCTCCTGATATGGCAGGCCAGGCCAGGCTCGTTTGAAGTAGAGCTGTGCCGCACTCTGGGAGAGTTTCCTCTAGTTTCGCCCATCATGCTCCCAGAGGATTGATGTAATCATATGTTGTCACCTCTGAGGGCAGTGTTGAGACTCTCCTTGAAGATCTAGCATATGTTAATTTTCATTCTAATCATTTTGCATTTCTTGTTTTACATAGTAATTAATTAATACTCATGGGTAGGTCAGTGAGTACCAGTGTTGATTCTTAATGCTGCACTTTGGAGATATGGGTTTGTGTGTGTGTGTGTGTGTGTGTTGCGTGCTCTTCCCATACTTGAATTGGTCTCTTCACTTCAGGTTGCTCTGGTCCGCACTCACATTTCGAAGATTTCTTGGCAGGTCGGAATCTCTGAATTGCCCTTGGTGGTGTTTATTTCTGCTGTCCCAGTCAGGACGTTCCCCCTGCTTTGGGGAACGAGCCCCTGTCTCCCTGCAGCCCTGAATTGGATAAGCGGTTTTGGGAGATGAATGGAAAATTAGCAGCATATGCACTGTACAGAATAATTTGTGAAAATCTGCATTATTAAAAAAAACAAAATGTTTACAGACTTTCCTCTAGGCCCCCAGTTTCCATTTCCCTCATCTTCCATATTGAAATTTATTAAAATCTTTTTCCATTTATCAGCCATTTTGATTTACTGCAGTACTGGTTGGATTATTTCACAACTATAGTGTCATCCTAATGGTCACGTTGGCCACCTAGTAAATACGAGTTGTGACCTTGTAGAACACAGAAGTCTTTCGTGCTTTCAGCAGCAATTTGTGATGTTTTTAACGGACCATCCCTGAATCGAGGCCTACCTGACAGCCATCACTTAAAGAAAGTGAAGCAAAAGCTGTAAATGTTACCATTAAGTGTTGCCCAGCAGAGGCCTCAAATAGGCCCTGTCAACTGTCAGCCACTTTACCCCATACTGGAGAAGTCCACTGGTGCTGGTTAAGTGGTTTAAAGGCTGACTTATTTTAGCCTGGTCACCTTCCTGCCAGGGCACTATGTGTCTATGCAAAGCGAAACCTTCTAGCTCTTGAGTTTGCCAGCTCTAGCATGTTTTAGTGCAAGGATTTGACGGCATGAATTTGTTTGTTTGTAGGAGCTGGGTAAAATCTGACGGGCTTATGGTGGTAAGAACATAGTAAAGGGGCCCTGCGTGGTTATACAGTGGTTAGCACTCTTGCCTCGCACCTCTGGGTCCTGGGTTTGAGGCCCCGGCTCTGCATGTGTGGAGTTTGCATGTTCTCCCCGTGTTTTCATGGGGACGGTTCTCCAGTTTCCCCCACAGTCCAAAAAAAACGCTAAGGGGAATTGGGTTTGCGACATTGTCTTTGTGAAAACGGCATGCATGGGCTGGTGCTCCATCTCGGGGTATTCCCTGCCTCGCACCCGTGGCCTCGGGAATAAGCTCCAGACCAGCAAAACACTGCATCGCATGGACAGGAATTTAAAATGGATATAAAGGAAGCAAGTGGAGCAGTTCTGTGAAAGTCATACTGGTGTTTTTGGTGGCTGAAGTAGTTAGCTGGCTCTTGTTAAATTTGAGTCTTGGTTAACAATAGGAAGGTGTATGTAATGCCTCTTTAGCAGTGGATTTTTATCAGCTTGACAGCTTTTAAAATGAAGGGAGGCCGTTTTGCTCAGCTGTCTCATTTGCATATTTAAGGATATCTGTTGAACCGCTGACCTGTCCGAATGTGAAGACCGCGCCTTTATTACACTCATAGGAGGTGTAATACCTTTCCGTCTTTGGCCTGTGAGGGCTGCCCTCTGTTGGAGCCCATTTATCCCCTGCCCTGACTAAAGACGCCGTTAATGTTCTTGTAGGATAGTTTCATTTATCACTCCTGAACTGATTGTCACCCATGTGTCCCTGTGCAGAAGAACCCTGCCCCTCCATACAGGTAGAGGACTGGAAATTCCCCCAGAGGGCTCGGCACAACATCACAGGTAAGGTGCCACAGGGTGGGGGGGGGGGGTGTGCCCGGCGCACCAGAGCAGATGGTGGGATGACCTTTATGGAGAGGTTGGCTTTCATCATCCACGCAAACGGGATTTTTTTTTTTTATCAATCCACCATAATTATCTGGAAAAGTCTTTGGAGACTTCACCAACAAGGCTCGGAATTTGTCACATATGTTGTATATTTGTTTTGTATTTCTGGTTAGCAGGGTTTGGGTTGTTGGTTAGCACCTTTGTATAAAGATGGTGGATTCGGGTTAGACGTGGAGAGTCCAGACCCTCAGCTCCCTGGCCACAGTTGCTGGGTTTACGGCACTCGTTAAAGCCTGGTAAAAGCCCGGTGACGCTCTGTCCTCTGGCTCTTTCACCCATAGGTTTCAATCTGGTACGGCAGTTCTCCCTGCTGAAGATGATGGAGGTAAAGAGGATCCGGAATCCACGTGGGCCCGTGATTCTGAAGTTGGGCAAGGTTCCCCTCGTTCTCCCCACAGAGTAAGATGGTGTTCTCTCTTTGAGTTCTGCTCTTTGCTTTTCAGGGCGGTATCAGTCAAAAGTTTGGACACACCGGCTGAAATGCATTTGCTTTTCAACAAGATAATGATCCTAAGCACCCCCCTTCGAGGTTATGCAAGTGCTGTACTGTCTGGGGAACAAATAGAGAGATGCTGCGACAGATGGCCTGACCCCCACGATCCCCCGACCTAAACCCTACAGAGCTGGTTACGGGTCAGCTGGATTAAAGACTACGAGCAAAGTGGCCAACGTGTGCCCAGAACAAGTGGAAACTCCTTTAGGACTGTTTTCCTGCATTAAATTCCAGGTGGCTATATCTGGAAGCTGATGGAAAGAATGCCAAGAGTCTGCAACGCTGTCATCGAAGGAAATGGGCTATTTTGAAGAGTCTAAGATTTGAAGATGCTGAGCACTTCTCTTAATCATTGTGATACTTCATATGAATGACTTCATTGCCTTGGGACCTTTTACCTTAAGATGAAAAACAGCTAAAATAGAGATAAATGCCTTAGCAGCAGGTGTGTCCAGACTTTTGACTGATACTGTATATTAGAGTGCAAATTATTTAGTGCATTTCCTTTTCTTTCAGTACAAGTTATGAAACCTTTTGATATATGATGCCTATTTTATGTTCTGTTATAATATGTGCTGTAAGAATTTATGGCATGTACTCATAAAAGAAATGTGGTAGATTGGTGATAATTTTATAATTTATGTAAATGTAATTTGTCCCTGCTTTGAGAAAGGAATAATAATTGCATTAGGGTCAAATGAGCTGATTAACTGTGCTCCTTGTTGGGATCCTTGACTTGTGCTCAGTAATTCTCCCAAACAAACACGCACGTAAGCTTGTTGGCCCCTGTTTGGATGGAGGATTTTTCATGGTTAAGGCGCAGATGTAGATGTGGGCCGTTTTGAGCGTCCTGAGGGGGCCGCACGGAGCTGGCCGGCTGTTCCCCTCTTCCTGCGGTGTTGACTGAGTAAAGGTCACGCTCTGTCCTGGAGTGCGTTTAAGGTGAAGGGGACGCGGCCTCGCTTTGTGCAGGTCTTCGCTGTCGGGTGTCATTAGTCGCATCTCCGCCACACGGCGACTAGTTTAGAGCGACAGACATTCCTCCGAAGCGGCACCTTCCCTATTGCGCAGACACGATAGCGGCTGCTTTGCGTATGTCGCCGTGTTTGGAGAAGTGTGAGCCTCTATCCGGGATCTACAGAAAAACATGCCTAGCGTGAATCAGTCCCGAAGTTTTTTCAGGCAGTTTCCTTTGGTATCCAGGGAAGGATGAGTGTCTGGTTTGCTCCAGAGTCGGATTGCAGAGAAAGCTTTACCTTGTTATATGGCAGGCATTAAGGGGGGGGGGGGGGGGACGCGTCAGGGGAGCAGACTGTTAGGCTGGATGATTGTGCCCTTTCCATGACTAATGGCAGCTAGGTGAACAGGCAGAGAGATTCAGCTTTAGGTACTCAGACAGCAAAATGCAGAATTCAGGTCCAGAAAGTACAAATCCGGACCGAGGCTTTTTTTCAGCCAACCAGTTGAGTACTATCTGAATGTGATGCTTTATGCTCAGCTGGATGGTTGAAACAAAATCTCGGTCTGGATTTATGCTTTCGGAACCTGACCTGTGCAAAATACTGCTAAATTGCTAGAAGCAGCTATACAATATGTCATAAGTAGAATAATGTCCATCTATAACTAATGTATCTCTGATAACCAATGAAAATATATACAAAGAATTGTTGGAGAATTCATTAAAGAAGTACAGTACAGAATCAAATGTGTTTGTGCATTGGGAAGGGTTGGCACCCCGTCCTGGGTTGTTCCCACTCTTGAATCCATCGATTCTGGGATAGGCTCCAGACCCCTGTGACCTTGCGCAGGATAAGCGGGTAACATGAAGTTTTGTACATCAATTTCGATGTATCAATACAGTGTATTTAAATAACTACGTAGAGGGGAATATACAGTCCAATACAATATACAGTATACAATATACAGTATAGTTGCGAGTGTGTTTGGATGAATAGATTGCATAAGTCCAGTCTTAAAATCCTGGGAATGTTGATTATTGGCAAGAGAAATATGATCTATTACATTATCTCTGCCTAGGTGGGGTATCACTGTGGAAGGGCGGGCGGACGTATCCCAGCATGCCCTGGCCCCCGCCTTGCCTGACACTGTCACGTCTCATAAACTGTCATCCGGGGTGCCTATGTTTACACTCTGCCTGCAGCAGATGCTGTCAGAACGCACCCCAAGGCAGGGTCCTGGGACCAGGACTCGGCTTTGGAATATTTACGGATTCTAACGGAAGTGAAATCAGACGATTCTATCGCAGCACCGCATAAAAAGGCACGTAAAAACAAAACTAAACAAAAGAAAAGCTATATTCTCCCACCCATGCCCCCCCATTCAGCTCATAGGCTCCCACCCATGCCCCCCCAGTCAGCTCAGAGCACAGATCATGCCCCCCCTCCCCATATGTGTGTATAATGTGTATTTTATATGCCATGTGTGGTATATGTCTTACAAGGTGAATGGACAATAGACAGGTATAGGTAGCGAGGTTCAAAATAATGAAGAAGCTCTTCAGTGATGAAAACAGGGAGCGGAGAATGGGGGACGGACTTCCACTGAAGCCGTCACTTTCGGCTGTTTAGTTTGAGTGAAAAATCGGGACGATGCACAGCAAATCCATAACTCAGCAGTGGAGAACAGCAAAGGCCCTGTCCCTGATTGCATCCAGCTGGTCCTGTTTAATCCTGGAGGTACAGTTAGTCCATGAAAATCCAGCTGGACTTAGTGGGGTCTGTTTGAACGGGGCGTGTCATCATTTGGCTGGGGGGGGCAGTCAGAGACCCAGCCCCAGGCCCTGTGGTGCCATCTGCGTCGCATCTTAACTGTCTGCATGTCTGTTAATGAGCCCATATACCCGCGTGTGTGGGACACGCGTATGGTGGCTTGGTGGCCAGCGCTGTTCTCTTACGTCCCCAGCGTTGTGCCAATCTCCTCTCTCCTCACTGCATGTGGGGTATGTTGGGTCCCCCTGTGTCGTAGGGGTTTCCTCTTAGTTCTGGATGGACTAATTGCCACCTCTAAATTGCCCATGGTGTGGTTTGTAGCCTGTATCCTGTGACTGGCATCCCATCCAGCGTGTGCCCTGTACCTATTAAAGTGGCCACTGAGTGCAACTTTGCAGATTGCTGTGTGTGTCTCGGTGGGTTAGGCTACTGTGTCTGTGATTGCAAGGTTGCCGGTTCGAATCTCAGGATTGGCAGACTGATATCACCCTTGGGCTCTTGAGCGAGCCCCTTGGCCCCCGATTGCTCCAGTGCTCTATTTTCACAGTTGCATGTTGCTTTAGATAAACGCATCTGCTAAATACATAAAAATGTCCAATGTACATTTGTGTCCATGAAAAAGCCTGCTGCTTTCTGCACGTCGACAGCCTTTTCTCCTGCAGACACACAGGAAGGCCTGCAGACCATCAAAGTATGGGTGGAATGTGAGAGTTCAGATTTTGGCAGAGTAGTGCTGGGGATGAGGCAGGGGGGTGAGCGACAGACAGCCAGTCTAATGGGGGGTCAGTGGGGGGGTGAGGGAGGGAAAAGATAGGAAGGAGACACAGGAGAGACTAGTGGAGTGGGTGGTATCCCATCATGGACGGCGGGGGCCTGAATATGCCCCAGAGACACACACACATGCCCATACAGCACACACCCACACACGCACACACAGGCATACACACACACACACTCACACACACACACACGCAGGCATGCACACACCCACACACGCAGGCACACACATGCACACACACACCATACTCATCCTTTCTCTGTCTCAGTGCACTATACTGGCCTCCAGGTGCTATTTCCATTCCAACTTGTATCTCTTGCTATTTAAAATCTCTTCCCTTGTACCTTTTTCCCCTTCTAGACCCCTTTAGGCCATGATCAGGACTTTCTTCATGCAGGATTATGGGATGCAGTTGCCATTCTGTGTGTTAGGCACCATCTCTGACTCTCCGGTATCACCCTTCGTGTCATGTGCAACGGCGTACAGTACCACATCACTGTCATGCGAATGATCTGGCAGTACCTAGAATAATGGCATTCAACTACCATCCCGTTTAATCTCTGATTGTCATTTTTAGATCATTTTATCTATGTATGTTTCTCTGTCCTGATTTCTGGCATGTCTCTGATGAGCGACCTGGATCCGCTACCTCACATAGAGCTGTTGGCTGTGTGTGGGTGCTGGAGAGCCCGCCCACCAGATGATCATCCAATAGCGGTGGGTTGTTGAGACTGGGGAAGTGATTGGCTGCAGCTGACTTTTATGTGAAAGTGGGATAAACCCCACCAAGCTGAATTGTCGCCAGCACGACGTTTACAGGAGGGTCAGACTGTAAAGGTTAATGGGGTGCGTTTGGTCCCCTGCAGCTGTGTTTCGCTGTCCAGGCTGTTATATGCAGAGAGCAGCAGAAGAGCAGGTTTTTTTCGACAGAGCCCTTGCTGTTTGAGACACTAATTTAAATTCCTCCCAAATCCTGTCGCTATAGGTGACTGATGTCCTTTTCACTCGTATTGCCACCTGTGTCCGTCTAACGAGGCTGGGGTCGGATGTTCTGTAGGTCATGTGCAGGTGATGTGGGAGTAATCCGCGAATGATGGGTGGGCGATGTCAGCTGGTTTCTGGGATGTGTGGGTGACGCTCAGATGCTCTCAAGGTGACATGTAGACCAGAAGACGACTCCTCCTGGATGATGTGACGGCAGCCATTCTGCACCAGTACTCTACCCACACAGTAGCTAAGGTGGTGGAGGGGCAGGAGAGAATTCACCAGTTAGATATAGGGGATGATTAGGTGGCCAGATTTGAGAGGGCCACGTTGGGCAGTTTTAGCCAGGACCATCCCTACTCTTCCGGAAGAGGCCCAGGGATCATTTATGACCTCAGAGAGTCAGGACGTCGGTTTTACCGACGGCACCATTTTTACAGCACAGTGTGCCCGTCACTGAACTGGGGCACTGGGATCCACACGGACCACAGGATGGGCTAACCTGCTGGCCACCCCAACACCTCTTCCAGCAGCAACCCAGCTTTCCCAGCTGGTCTTCCAGGCACAACCCTGCTTAGCTTCAGATGGACTGCCTAGTCTGGCCTGCTGGTGGCATGGCTACTGACACTGAGTATGGCATTGCCATAAGGACGGGAGCGAAGCCCCCCACCTCCCCCGCCTGTGCTGCTGGGCTTCCTCTGGGACTCTTGGAGCTGTGCTGCCTTCGACCTGAGCTTTGGCTTGGCAGCAAAGCTGCTGTTTTCCTTGAATTCACCGCTTTGTCATAAATCACTGCCCCCCTCCCCCCATTCTGAGAGGGAAACCAGATGCTGTTAGCGTATACCGAACCGCGTGTTTACGTCTGTGGATCTTTGTCTGTGTCTGTATGATGTTCCTTGTATGGGTCTGTGCGTGTGTTATACATGTGTGTCTTTTTGTCTGCCTGTGTGTATGTGTGCGGACAGGCTTACTTAACTGCAGCCGCACATTTTTGTGTTCCCACCTACAAAAGCCTGAAAAACAAACACCCCCCTCCCCTTCCCCAGAAGACTACATGAAGCTGTAAAAAGGAAAAAGACTTAAAAGAGGCTGAAAGTTCTGAAAGTTTCTTTGTTATCAGTTTCCTGAATTCTGATGGATTCAGATTAGGTTTTTTGCAGTGGAAATGAGTCAATGGAATCCTTATAACCTGCATGGCTGTGCAGAGGGAAGCCACACATGGAATATTCATGATGAGAAGCTGGGGGGTGGGGTCTGCCCTAGAAGGTTCCGTAGAGTTCTGGAGCCAGAGCTGCGTCTCACAGGCGGTGGATTCACAGCACCTTTGAAGTGCATTGGGACTGGCTCCCATCTCGGCTCAGACTTTTAAATGTGTGGAAATGGCCGGGATCAGTTGGAACAAGCCGAGGAGCCCGAGGAGTTACTGAGAGCCCGTGCTGCAGGAATACACTTAACGCAAATCGCTCCAGGAAAAGTACCCAGCTATGTCGACATTAGCGGTGACTTTGGATAAAGGCATCTGCAGCAACGTAATAATGTTTCCTCTTCCGTGATGGCCTGATCTGCCGTGTCTCTGTCCCGCCTTCCCGTCTCTGCCCGTGCCGGACACTGGGCATCTAATTGGATGAGAGGCTCCTGGAAATGGATGAGCGTGTGGACATTTCCTGGGGTTAACCTTGGTACTGTAATTATCACATTATGCATGTGAGCTGCCTGCGGGCGGGACCTACATGTGTTATAGCCATAGACCCCGGTCTCCTATCGTGGGCATGCTTGTGCGTGTGATTCTTTGTGTCTTTTGGGAGCTGAGCCCTCCTATCGCGCTATGGGATTCGCAGTGATTCCAACCAGCGCTTGAATTTGGGGCGATCCGGGCATTCCTGAGACTTCCTTATACGAGCCCAGGGACCTCCCCTCATAAAAGAGGAAATGTGCACCCTGTGACCATCTTACAGGATCCAGTCCCCCCCACAACTGTACTGAAATAATGCTGGAGACCCCTGCCCTAGATTTATGTAAACTTGCTGCACCCTCATGTCATGATCGGAGTGCCCACCAGGGGGCCCCGACACAATTCGAACACAGTGGTCAGTCATCTCTGAGGCTCCTCCCTTTCCCAGTCAGGTGTTCCCCAATGGACTCCCAGAGGAATTCACGGTGGTCTTCACACTACAGCTGAAGAAGAAGACCATCAAGGACAACGTCTACCTTCTGCAGATTGCCGACGAGCAGGGATACCCCCAGGTGCGTCTCGTGCCCTCCGCTCGAGTGCCCCCCAGCTAATTCGGGCCCTGGCTAAGGGTCTGTCTGCTTCCTGGATTTGTACCACGTCACGCATATCCATCCTCTTTCTTCCTCACCCCTCGGCCCTTCTAGCTCTCTCTGGACCTGAATGGGCCGGAGCGGACGCTGGTGATGCGGGCCCGGGGCAGCGGATCCGACGGCGGGGCGGGGTCCGAGAGCTGCGTCTTCGACGGCGAGGGCGTGCAGTCCCTGCTGGACCTGCGCTGGCATAAGCTGGCACTGAGCGTGCACGAGGACGCCGCCTCGCTTCATGTGGACTGCAACTCCATTGAGACCAAGCCTCTGGGCCCCCGGGGGGGGCTTCCCACTCAGGGAAACACCCTACTGGCCATCCGGGCCTCGGATGGGGCCGCTGTGGAGGTGAGGGGGGGATGGAGGCATTAGGCACTGATCCCTGTCCCGAACTCGGGGAAAAGGCTTGGGGTTGGGGAGGGATTTACAGAGTAGAGTGGAGGTATGGATGTGAAAATCACTGTGTTTCAGAACAGCTGAGGTGCTGGTCATGATTCATATAGAGGAGCCAACTTTATCATTAGCCAATGGTATGTGTTGAATGTGTGTGTGACAGTGACGGGGCACTCCAGCATCCAATCAGCTGGGGCCAGTGTCCCTGTGGCCCCACCCCTGGTCAGGTTAGAAGCATAGAATCAGAGACAGTGATATCTGTAAAAGAGGTAAATAAGTTGATTTGTGAGCAAGGCTGCTCCGTGCCAGTTTCTTAGGGACTGGGACCTTGAGAATGGTAAGCTTATAGCATTAGCATTACAGCACTGATTTAGCCCATATTCTCCTCCCATGCCCCCACAGATGGACATCCAGCAGGTGATGGTGTACTGTGACCCCATGCTGGCAATCCAGGAGGCCTGCTGTGAGATCGCAGGAGCCCGGGTGAGTGCTGTGATGGACCCCCACCCTGAAATCCGCTAATCAGCTAATGCGGTGACTAGGGGCTGTTCTTGGTGACTGATGAAAATGGCTCCCTTTTCGAGGACTTACCACAACGAGAGCCTCTTCTTGAAAGCTTTTCTCTTTCCAAATTACACTGACTGGTAGTAAAATACTCTGTGAAAAACAGTAAGGTACTCTGCTGTACTATAAAATAATATTAGTGATCTCACCTAGATCTGTGTTTTGGCCTAGGGTATGCAGTTTTGTTCTTATAGTTATAAAAAAGTTTCAAAGGACTTCTGTTGTTTCTGTGATTAATGAAGGTAGGTGACAATAAGCAGACACACAAGTAAAGGCTTTGGGTAAATGGGAAGCCTGCTTGTGATTGGAAGGTTGCTGGTTCGAATCCCTGACCAGTAAGGCACCAGTGAGGTCCCCTGAGTAAGGTAATAGCTGCCCGCTGCTGTTACATGCGGGTTAAATGCAACTCCTTTTGTTGTGGTGTGTCAACAATGACAATTAACCCAGAAGCTCCAGAAGAATGACAATTAAACCAGAAGTGAATGTCAGCCTGCCGACGATGGTGCTTTATGAATGTGGGATTCCGGTATTAAGGGCTGCATGACCTGTCGGGTGTTATTAACTTTGTTTAGTAAGAGGGAGTGGTATGTGATCTGGAATAATCCGGTGGTGCATGAGGACATCAAAGTAGTATTAAGGAAAAGCACACCCAGAAGGGTGTGTTGGGAGGAGATCCGCGAGGCCGGAGGGTGGAAAGGCATTGCACTGCGGGCCCGCGGTTTGCTCCACGCAGCAAGCAGGTGTCTGCTTATTTATTTATTTTACCTTGAAGCAGTGTCGACTCGTGGAAGACCTCGGCACCGAGCTGCGTTTGATCTCGAGTGCTTGTGAGCGAAGGAGGGGAATCCAAAAATAAATGCAGAGGAAAAGGTGCTAGGAGAGAAGTGTAGGAAGGGATGATGGATGAGATGCAGGTCTGTGTGTGTGTGTGTGTGTGTGTGCCTGCGTGCGCAGCTGTGTGTGTCCTGAGCATTCGTCTTCACTTGTGCCTAATTATTTACGTGTATGAGCGAGCGAGCCGGCTAATATTGCAGAGCGGAGACGGGGCGAGTCTCGGCAGAGGGCTGAGAGAGCGAGAGAGGCGCAGGGCAGGGCGGGGCAGTACTACGGCACCCCGGCTTGCAGCACCCCGAGTGGCGGGAAGTTAACGAGCAGCCCAAATGTGCAAATGAGCCGTGTGTGCCCCAGCGCTGACGGAACACCCATCATCAGCTCCCAGCTCACCTGCAGTCATCGCTCAAAACCCGATAGAACTCGGCCACCCCAGCTCTGGTCCCCAGCTGGCTTCCGGGGCCAGACCGGGCCGGGCCGGGGCAACTAGTCTGGAGAGACTATTGGCAGCGTGCCACATCACATGGTGGCAGCCATTATGTGGCACTGGCCAGTCACACCACATGGGGATTTAGGATATCAGTAACTTAGTTATCAGTAACTTAGTTATCAGTAACTTAGAGGACAGAAGAAATTCTTGTTTATTTTTTATTGTGTTACTGTTAATTTGCATTGTCCTAATGTTAGTGTGGTTCTTTGCCCTTATTACCAGGATAAATAGCCTTATACATATTTTTTTTCACTGCCTAAGACTCATGCGCAGTGCTGAATATCTGTGGGTTTCTGTTCTACCTCGGAATTCAACTGCCTGAACAAAATCATTGGTTGGACGGGAGGTTACCTCACATAATGGTTTCAGGTATAAATCTGCTGGCTTGGGCCACTTTCCAGAAGTGTAGCCCTGAATATTATCTGCAAAAGCTCAGGTCATGATATTCTCTGTCACTGTTATGGTTTAATCATTAAACACAGGTTGCAAAAAAATATGCAGACCTGTGGCCCCCGTGGCAGATCTGTGTCACTCGCAGAATTGCACCGAAAAGTTCGGGAAGAAAGTGTCAGCGATGTGTATTTAGCTTCCCTAGTAATAAGATAAGCAGGTATGCTTTTCCCAGCAGCGCATCTCCCCTTCACTTCCGGAAACCCACACTCCAGGCCCCTACTCGCTTCCTGTGCCGTGAGCTTGTCGGATCTGGGTCCCGGGACGCGCTGACGACGCTATTTCCCCTTCTCCCCAGTGCCCACCGGATGCTCCGAAAAGCCGGCGTGCCGCAGAGACCAGCCTGCGAGGCAACCTGCTCGAGCAGCTGACAGCCCCCAACGGGCAGGTAATTATGTCATCGAGATCCTGAATGTCAGCTGGGGTATCTAACCTACACATGGGTGGGTAGCCAAGCCACTATATTTATAAAATCTTATCTTATAGCTGCCGTGCCTCGCAGGCATCTCGGCACACACACCGCGAAGAGATAATAACTCTCTCAGGCCAAGCTAAGAGAACCGACGTTGTGTTGAATGGCGTCTAGGAAACAACTGCAAATAATCAGCGAGAGGTTGATAGTGGCATCTCCTTTGCTCACACTTTTGGCGCTTTTCCACTGCATAGTACGGTACGGTACGGTTCAGTTCAGCTCACTTTCGCGGGGTTTTCCACTGGGAAC
>JAODKL010000047.1:14273245-14287106 GCA_026780765.1 Petrocephalus schoutedeni
TCTACACTCTCTGTAGTGTACACTTCTCAGTCTATACCCTCTACACTCTCTGTAGTGTACACTTCTCAGGTTATACCTTCTACACTCTCTGTAGTGTACACTTCTCAGGTTATACCCTCTACACTCTCTGTAGTGTACACTTCTCAGTCTGCACCCTCTGTTCCCCACAGGGCGAGCCTTGTGCTGTTTGTCCCACTCTGGGGGAGTTACCTGCCAATCTGCAGTCTGTGGTAGAGCAGTCCAGTCTGAAGCAGGGGCTTAAGGGTCAGAAAGGTGATGGTGGAACGAGTGAGAAGGGCCAAAAGGTAAACAGGATGTTTCTCAGCCGGTTTTGTGCACCTGCTCATTAGATACATCCCTAAAGTATCCGTATAAAGTCATAGTCTGCTGAGTTTTGAAGCTGAAGACTTTCTGACTTTTGTGCAGGGAGAAGCGGGGACAGTTGGGCTGACTGGCCCCAGAGGAGAGAAGGTGAGTCTTGGTCATACTGTGCATCTGGCAGAGCTGTATTCAGAATAACAGCTGCCCCAAACATTCTCTTATTCCGTCAACCTGCGGTTTGTCCACTGCCTGACTAATTATAAAAGCTCTTGGCACTCCAGCTTCTGTTTTCTGAGTTCTGAAATGTGAATTCAGAGTAACTGTGAAGGAGACTATGTGCCACATGCCCCGGTACTCCTCTGTAATAATTTATTTGTGAAATTCAAAAAAATAAAAAAAGAAACGATGAACTTCAGCACAAGCGGAGAGATCTAAAAGTGGCTTTCAAGATGGAGGCCTTTATCAAACTTCAGCAAAACCATGCTGAATCAGGGCAAGAGCAGGGCATCCCATTGAGTCACTTAACAACATGTACCAAGGCACAAAAGAAGTGGAATCTCAAAGATATATTTTAAAAGAAGCTGACTAATCCGCAATCTGTCAACTGGCGCGTCGCTCTCCGGGAGGAGATGAGGGGCAACGAGCGCAAATGAAAAAAAGTTCATGGTGAGGGGCAATCAAAGCGATTCGCATCCATCCAGCGCGGTGACAGAGGACACGTGAAAGAAGCCGCCTTTCATTTAACATCACCCAAGAGAACAGGGGCTGTGCAGAAATCTGCGAGAGGGCGACTGCAGCACTGTCCCAGATGTAACAGGGAAACCATCACAGGGCTTCTGTTAAATACAAGGAGACAATGAGCTGGCTAGGTGTGGATTATCTGGGTTTTTGGCAGGTGCCTAAAGGTTGTTGACTTGGAGTTCTTGGGATACCCGCTTAGTTTGCACATGGTGCCTAACAGTAGCCAACGGCATTCGAGCATTGTGCTGGTGTAGCCCCCCAAAGTGTGTCAGAAAGAGGGCGAGGGGGGGGATGGGTAAGGGGGGTGGGGGTTGGATATCTGGAAGAAGAGCCTCTTCAGCCTAGATCCCAGCTGTGAGCCCTTGCTTCATGTTTGGCTAAACATGTCGAGATAGATGACAATTAACAGGTGACAGTTTAAAGCTGACTTCTGATAAATAAGTTCTTTGTGTTCCTTTCACACTACTGGAATAGATCAATATATTAGATTAATTATCTTTTGTCTGTGTTTATCTGTCCGTGTGTTCCATTATCTGGCTGGACCTTTAATGATTAAAGACCTTTATCAATGATTTATGTTCTGGGGTGTGACGGTAGAGCCCCGGCAGAACCTGTCCTCTGCTGACCGAGCTTTTAAAGGACTTGCTGCTCTCTTCTAACCTAGCAGGGGAGGCATGGCTGTACTTGCCTATTTAACGCTTATATTGAGTAATAAAGCATAATGACAAGCGGAAAATGTTATGATTAATGTGAAAGGGACTTCTACTGACTGGAAACATTTAATGTGGTATTTTATGGTATCTTTGATAACTGGAAATTGTAATTTACAATTATTTATAAAATATTGCAGGCAGCTGAATAACCTCTATTTTACACGTAAAGTGTACGAGGAACATCGAGCCAAATAAACAGGTTTCACGCTGGAAGAAAGCTGATGCTGTTTAGTGCTGGAAGCAAAGCAAGTCCAAAGGGCAGCTCATTGCATTGAAACAAAACGTTTCATTCATTATAATGGAGGCTATGAGCTAGATCATATAGAAGAAAAATGACATCATATATATGTAATACATACGTCTGCAATTATGAAGTTATGCCAGGCATTTTGATTAACTTCAGATTAAATTTAACATGGTAACATGAATGCAAAATTATTGACTACAGTTTGCCGTAAAAGTCTGTTTTGTTTCTGACTCTGTAGTCTGCTTTAAACCTTATTAAAACTATTTAAATTTTAATAATATTCAGCTAACAATGGTTTAAACATTGTGTTATATTTGTTTCTGTGCTATGAAACTTTAAAACTGATATCTTTTGAATATGAAAATAATTTATGGAGGAAGAAAACTGAAGGTGTCGGATGTTCACCAGACATTATTCAACGATGACCGGTACAGTGTTACATGGTTGGTCAACCACAGTAGACACCATGCAGTCTACCTTGTGTGGCTATAATGGGGTAGGTCAAAGTCCATTTAGGTCCATGAGGCTTCCACAAATGATCAGGCTGGTTCTCCAACCCCAAGCCTGCTAGATAGAGTGCTGCCCTAGCCAGTGGCTAGCTATGCAGGAGCGGCACTCCTGGAAGGTCCATGGAGTTCAGATCTAGCTGGTAATAGTTAAGTGTGTGTATGCTACTTTAGTATGCAGTTGGTCTTCTTTGACCGTTGTCTATAAGACATGGTGAAATGGCCACTCTGCAGTAGGTAGTACCCAGCAAATCATAAGGTGAAGTGGAATGGAGAGGCAGGGTATTGGGTGGTCTGTCTGCCTCTCTCAACTGACACCTGTGTTTGGTTTCCAGGGTGGCCTCGGTCCCAGTGGAACAGAGGGTATCATGGTGGGTATGAACTTGCATTATGCTCTGGATAAGATGGATAAAATGCTGTCATCATGCATATACAGAAGGTGTTTTTTTGTTCCAGGGCAAGCCCGGACCAAGGGGGGCACAAGGTCAGGATGGGGCCAAAGGCAACAGGGTGAGTTGCCTTGTGTTGTTTTGCCATCGCTATGGCTTCTCACCCTTTACGCCAGTGTTTCCCAACCCGATCCTGGGGACCCCCCAGTCACATTTTTGCTCCCTCCCAGCTCCCAGCCAATAATGGACAATGAATACCTGGTATAGGTGTGTTAAGAGCTGGGGGAAGCAAAAATGTGGACTTTCTGGGGGTTGCTAAGGACCGGGTTGGGAAACACTAGCTTACACCATCCCCTAAACATGCCCACTGAATGGGTATCAGCTCAAACAGAGATATTTTACCTAAATATTCTAAACAGTGTCTATGTAAATTTGGTAGAGGGCATATGCAGAGGTGGTAACACAGGGGCAGTAGAGCCATCTAAATGCTGATTGGCCCCCAGAGTGCTCACTCCCCTGTCACTCACCCATTCGACACATACCATTGGCTAAGGATAAGGCTGGTCCCTCTGTAGGAATTATGAGCCTCTTATGTGCCCCCCACCTTAAGAAATCAGAGAATCGCCCCTGAATATAGCGGAAGAAAGTTAGTATCCCTGTAACGCATGTGGTTAAAAAAAGTTTCTTCAAAGCAAAATAAAAAAATGAATATGAATGAACAAAATGTTAATGCATGAATTTTTAAAGGTTCTGGTGCAAGTGAAGTATGGAATTTGCTGAGGGGGCACAAGTAATTGTAGATTAAGCACGTTTGCTGTTTGCTAAGGTTGTGCTCCGCAGGCATCGTTCAGTTTGTCATGTTCCTGCTAGGGGGAGCCTGGCATTCCTGGCCTGGGGAGCCCAGGACTCAAGGGAGAGAAGGTAAGAAGTGTGTGTGTGTGTGTGTCTTTGGGGGAGTGGTCATATTACATTGTGGGGACCAAATGTGATAAAAACCTGTTATTTTGACACTGTGGGGACCATTTCAGCCCCCACACAGGGGGATAAAAACCCTGCGACTTCTATCCAATAGCTAACATTTCCCAAAGTCTGGTATTGTGTTTGGTTACTTATGGTTAAAGGTAGGCCCAGGTGGGGGATAATATTGTTATTGTTGGGATTAGGGATTTTTGGGTGCATGTTGTACATTCTGTCACTAATGCTGCTGAACATCAATGTCACTGCACTAACCCTCCCCCCGCCCCCCTGGGTCCCTCAATCCCCCAGGGAGATCCTTGCGGTCCATGTGAAGTGGCACCTGCTGAGGTCGGAGGCACTCAGACCATCATCAACATTACAGGACCGCCTGGCCCACCGGGGCTCCCTGGTGTGGGTGGGGTGGGAAGGCAGGTGAGCTCAGCGCTTCAGATTAATGAGCCCAGGAGCTGCGACTGGGGGTGGGGGGGTAGGGTGTGATAAATATGCATCAGCCTCAAACTGTCTGCCACGCCATTAGCACGCATCACATTTGTGTATCTTGGAAGGCGTTATTGGCAAGCAGGAAAATGAAGAAGCTCTTAGCAGCTCGCCGCGTGTATCGATGCCTGGCTCTGATCTTTTTGTGAAGACGAGCCCAGTTCGGTTCAGGCTTGCTCGTTTAATCACAGGACCACCGGGCCAACCTTAAAAATAATCCGCTTATGAAATTCAGGACTGCTGTACTTTCGTTAGTTTATTTTACTGTTGCAGGGCTCTTTGTTGTCGGCAAATCTTAACTTCTATAACAATTTTTTTTAATTTAAATGAGGGAAATACTGGTGCAGTATAGCGAGACTGTGGGTGCCAGGAGGTTGCTGCCATACTGACACGTTCGGTGTTGTTTGGACATTTGTCAGGGGAGGCCAGGACCTGCTGGGCTTAAAGGAGACCAGGTGAGTTTCATTTGATTAATCAATAAATTAGTTGAGCTTTATCGATCCCAGGGGGAAATTCGCGTGCATACGGCGGCAAGTATGTAGACCACAGACAATCATACATGTACTGCAAAACAGGCAAGGTGCAAAGACAGTACACAGTGCAGACAAGTTAAATAAGTGCAAACTCAAAGCCTACAGGATGAATGTTAGTGTAAACACTTTCCTGTGCTACACCTCGGTTGGTGTAGCGCAGGGGTGGGCAGTCTTCCGTAAGGGGAGGTTCACAGCATCTCCCTAATTAGATGGCTAATCAGAGGCCTGACTGGCTAAAGGGTCCCCACACCTGGGTGTGAACAGCTGACCTAGAGGTTATACCGAAAAGCTGCATCCACACCGGCCCTTTGCGGGTAAGACTGCCCAGGCCTGGGGTAGTAAGTAGTATGATGGATACTGGCGGCAGGTGGTACTGCAGCTCCAGCCCCGTCTGTGCTCTGGTTTAGATCCTAGAGTGCGAAGGCATGCTGCTGATTTGGCGCCTTCGGTTCGGCGTGATTGTGTGCGTGCGTCATTTAGACACAGCCGTGCCACATGTGCAGAGTGGGCTGGGTTTGAGGACGTCAGTCTGTAGTTAAGGCCTAGAAACTGTGGCCGGGCATATGGCAGCCAGCATGCGAGTGATGTGCATCTGTCCCCTGGGGGTGGGGGCAGGGCATACAGGGGCTTCCCGGGACGCCAGGCCTTCCTGGAGAGGCGGGGAGAGACGGCCAGTCTGGGATCAAAGGAGAAAAGGTGTGTTTGTCTCGTCTCTCAGTCCGATGGCCACGCTGTCACTCTGTGTCCCTGAGTCTCTCCACTTCATTATGTTGTTCCTGTTCCATGCTCCTTCTCCGGATCCGTGCTTGTCTGCTCCCTCCAGTACATGTCTGCCTGTCTGTCTCCAGGGTGATTCCTGCGACGGGTGTCCGTCTCTCCTGGATGGACAGACAGGTGTGGTTGGGGTGCCAGGAATAAAGGGTGAGAAAGGAGACTCCGGCCCCCCTGGGATTGGCATTCCTGGGAAGAGTGTAAGTCTGCCTACTGCCCCCCCCCCGACTTGTGATGGTTTATTTGCCATTTGCGCCAGTACAGACACACTGGAGTGCACATTTCCCATCATGCTCTCCTTTGAGACAAGCACACACACATACAGCACTGTTCAAATGTCTTAGGCAGTCAAAGAAAATGGTGTTCAAATGATCTTTATGTTAGTGTAAAACTATGATCTGTCAAAGTGTGTCAGCTTATCCATTTCAAGACCTCTGCTAATCTCAGCCGTGTTAGCAGCTACTATCCAACACACCCCTAGCATTTTTTTACTTAGCCACTAGCACTTAATAATAATAATATACTTTTGCCTTACATATTGTCTATATGACGTGCACTTGTACAGATGCACGGTGTATTTGTTAACATATGGGTGTCAGATGATAAGGATTAACAATCTTGATATTGGCATCAGTCTGATGTGTCAGCCTTGGCTGATATCAAAGGCCGATATTTCAACTGCGTTCGCTGCTACAGCCTTTGGAGAGAATGTAGCGCTTGGCTCGATGCACCAGATCTCCCCGACTTCAAAATCAGATACATTGTAAGAATGAGAAAACATAGGGTTCGAGCCCCGGAGATCGCGGTTCAAACTAAGCGTGGAGCCTTGTTCACTACCTGGATAAATAGCTTTAAGCATTCCCTTTGACTGCCTAAGACTTTTGCGTAGTATATGCAGCAAAGCTTGGGGTCACGGGGCAGCATTTTGGGGGTTAAGTGGCTCAAGGGCACAGCAGAGTTTTGGGGAAGATTTCCTCTGTCCTAAACTAGTCGCTGTTTTTTTTTTTATCGTAATAAAAAAACTTGTAAATACTGTTCTGTCTGTTTGCCTCCTACCAGGGTGTATCAGGTCCCCCAGGTCCACAGGGCTTGCCAGGGCCAAAGGGCAGACAGGTGGGTGAAGCAGGATAATACGGTGTGTACCGAGTAGTCTTGTTAATCTGCCCACTCACATCATGGTTGGTTTGATCCTTGAAGGATTCTGGGCCTGCTAAGAGTAACGTTTGGGTGTTGCATGTATGTTAAGGTGCTGTGTTTGGAGGAGCTGTGTGGGCTGTGTCTGATGCTCTACTTTGGGGCTGTATTATTGGATTACGATGCCCCACTGCATGCGTCTAACCTGGTGCTCTGTGCTAAAACGTGCCGTGCAGGGTGAACCAGGAGGTGCCTCAGCTGGGAGTCCAGGACCTCAAGTAAGTGTTATAGTCAAAAATGTTCACAAATCTGGCATAGTGATAGTTTAGTGGGACAGGTTATAGCTTTTTCACTTTAACCCTTGGTTAGATCATAGCCCCGTATCCCTCCTTAACCGCGTACATGAGAAATGTCTCATCGGGTAACAGAATTAAGAGAAAGTTTCGGCCTTCCTCTAAGGTTGGTGCTTGACCTTACGTTGGTCGTAAGACATAGAAGGCAAACAAAGCGTAACATACCCAGGTGTGTTCTTTTTAAAGATGCCTGATCTCCTCCTCCTTTCCTTGTCGATCAGAGAAGGCTTTGTGTTGTTTATATGTCTGCAGAGTCTTTGAATGACTCCTTGTTCGCTTTTGCTTTGACAGGGAAAGGAGGGACCCAGAGGGCTCCCTGGTGTCGCTGTAAGCCTGCTCCCTGTGCCCCACCCCCTCACCGCATGCGGGACAGCTGCCTCACATCCAGGCTTTCCTCCTCATCCCAGTGGAGCTACTAGCAAACAGTGACAGACCTGCCAAGAGCGCATATATATTCGTGGAGTTCCGCATTGGCGCACACACATCCCCCCATCCTGTGTGATCCGGGAGTTCACGCCCGTTATTAATGATGACAAAGGCAGTGTTTTAGCCTCCGCGCTGTATTTAAGCCAAGACAGATGATCAGGTGGGAGAGCCGTAATTTAATCTTTGTTGTTGATTAAATTGCCGTGTGTTGGTTTTTAAAGGGCCCCTCCGGACGGGATGGCGCTCCTGGACCAGCGGGACTCAAAGGAGACAAAGTAAGTTGGCGTGAGTAAGGTGGGCTGACGACACGCCAGCCTGTTTGTGGAAGCGTGATCAGTACTGCCGTCTTCTCATTCGTCAAATGTTACTTTCCCAGGGATCCCAAGGAGAGACGGGACTGCCGGGGCCACAGGGGCCCCAGGGTGCTGGAGTAGCTGCGGCCCTGGTGAGGGTGGTATTGGCTCGGGTGTTAGTGTCAGGCTTCATTTAGTGTCTAGGTTCTGCTGAGTGGTCCTTCAGTGTATGAGTGTGGGAGTGGAGTTTTGTGTGTCTGTCTGAGTGTGTTCCTGCTCTCTGGTCCTTCTGTAGGGAAGAAAAGGTTCTGCAGGGCAGCCTGGAATCCCCGGTCAGGATGGACAACCTGTGAGTGAGCGAGCCCAGGCTCCGCCTCTTCCTCATTTCCTCCAATCCCGTCTCTTCATTTACTTTTTATATATCCTAGGTCATAGTTTGGTTCCGCTGCCATCACTGGGCCCCTGGGCAGCGCCCATAAACCCCCGGCTGCTCCAGGGACTAGCTGACCATGCTTTCTTAAAAAAAAATTAATAAATAAAAAAATATATAAATGTGATATAGCCATTCAGCATGCTGTCCTTTTATTAAAGCATTATAAGAACTCACACACTAAAGCTCAGCCGCGCTCTTTTCTTTGTTTGCTTCAGGGTCCTACTGGAGCAAAAGGGGACAAGGTAGGTTTGCTGGCCGACCATCCTCAAGGATGAAGAGAGGTTATATCTGTGCGATTGTAAGATGTGTTCTAGATTAGAGCAGTAGCCATATGTTGTGCTCGGGGTAAGAGCACCTGCTAGGCCAGTGTTTCCCATCCCAGTCCACAAGAACACACAGACAGCCCATGTTTTTGCTCCCTCCCAGCTCTGTACTGTGGACTGTCTGGCGGGGAGCAAAAATGTGGACTGCCTGCAGGTCCCCAAGGACCGGGTTGGGGGAACACTGCACTTAGGGGAACACCTCTGAATGTAAATGTATACAGTACATTACCCCGCAAGGGAAACTCATACCCACGAAACATAATGGTGATGTCATGCTGCCGCACACTTTTTAGGGAGTGCCAGGGGACTGTAACTGTCTGTCACCTAACTACAGCGGAAACGGTGGCCCTGTGAGTAATACACGCAGCCGCCTGGACGTGCACACCGCACACACTGCCCTCGGATGCGCGCAGAATGCCACCAGGAGCTGCTCTGACCTTTGCTTTCCTTTCCTTTGCAGGGAGCTCCCGGAGGCCAAAATACGTGGCAACCAGGTCCTCAGGTCTGAATGACGAATCTGTATCGCTCTTTCATCATAAATGAGCTGAAGAATAATAAAGTTAATGTTGCTGGTTAATGTTGCATTGCAGGCAGAATCTCGCGAACCATATTAATCAGTGTGCTTGCTTGTTAGCTATCATCTATCTGTGTCGAGTTATTGCACTCTATAAATATGGTTGTCGGTATGATACCTAAATAGTGCTTGTGCATGTGTGTTGAGGAATGCTGTGATAGGCTGATTTTGACTGGCCCTCGATCTGTCTCATGTCACAGGGCCCCCCCGGACCTCCCGGCCCCCCCGGTCCTCCTGGGCCTCAGGGGTTTATGGGAATTCCAGGACCGCAGGTACAGTGTGGGCTGGCTCTGTCGGACCTCTGGCTGCCCATACTGGGACAGCGGGACACACCTCTTCTGTCTGTTTCTGCCCACATCCCCCCGCCCCCCACGGCCTCTCCCCCTTTCTCCTGATCACTCCGCTGTCTGGCTTTGTTGGGTGTGCTTGGGAGGCTGTGGATTCTTGCTAAGATCAACTTCAACTGCAGTCAAAATGTACTGGGAAAATGATAATACAAAATCAGTCCATTTCTATGTAAAAGTTAATTTAACAAAAATTACAAATCAAAATAAAACAGTAACAGTAAAATTAAAAATAAAATAATGTTTAAAATGATTTAGGTAGGTATTTAATCAATGTAACAGCGAAGACTTAAACATTTGGTTTTGCCTAATAAGTACATGTAACTAATTTTAAAAGTGCCACTTCTTGCCACTAACACTTATGAGGAATGCTTGGGAGAGAAGGGGCGCCCAGTTATGACATGGGGAACATGGTGATGACATCACCATGGCAGCAGACTCTGATTGGAGGAGATTGGCCCCCAGTTTGCACTGTGCAGAAGCAGGCTCTTGCATGCCATTGGCGCTTTGACCGTGCCCCTGGGCCCAGACGCCTCCTTGCTTTGCTTTTCACGTTTTCATCTGGAAGTTTCTCCCGTGTTTCCCCTGTCTCTGGGTTTCACTTCCGTCAAGCAGTTACAGAGATTGTCGTCGCGCAGTGAAACTGCTGTGAAATGAAAATGAAATGGGGGGGAAATAAAACTGCCAGTATACTTTTTGTGCTATTTAAGTAATGCTACGCTAAATTGGCAAATTGAAAAGAGAATTTATTATAGTGACTCAAATACTGTAAAAGCTAAATCTCATGGCTGAAGTGCAGCATAAAATCCTGAGATTAAAAGGTCAAACAGTAACATTGGCTATTAAATGTGACCCTCATAGGGGAGGTTCTAAATCTCCAAGTGGGAGAGATTTCTGCCCTTAAAGACCAGGCAGAGCTCACTGTAAGTGTTGGAGAATTAATATAGATTCATGTAGAGCCTTTATAAAGGAATCTGTGCATTCACACACACAACCTACCATTCCTTCTTCCTCACTAACGGATGGTGTCACGCATTGTATGGGTGTCTGTGAGGGAAAACATCACACAAACAGTAAAGTATGATAGATAGTCAATTATAGTTTTAGTATGTTTTCTGGGCATTTGTTTATTGATCAGGAACTAACATAGTTGCATTCAGTTGCAAGGATTTAACTAAGTTGCTAACGTAAGTAGCAACTGTGCTTTTGGGAAACACCCCAGATCCTGTGACAATTTTAAAATCTAAAATATGCTAATTTGGCCTGTAGCAATGCATTCTGGTGTGTGTAGTTCTGTCTGACTGCACACGATTCTCACACAGTGAGCCCTGCTTGGTCTTTAACCTGGCATTGTGTCTGTCCTCTAAAAGACTCCTAAAAGGAACCAATCTGTAACCTAATTAAACGCTTGATGCTAAAATAAGGGAGCACCAAACAAATCCCAGGAGAGGTGCCAGCTTTTCTCCGCACGCACCTGTGCTGGCGAGGGCTGTGGCTGCACTGTGCCCGCAGGCTCAGTCGATTCAACCTCAGTTCCTTCTTTCAGGGTATCCCTGGCATCGATGGCATACCAGGGAAACCGGGCCTGCCCGGCACCTTAGTAAGTAACCAGACTGAGGGCGGAGATAGTGGAGTAGCGGAGAGGCTTGTGGGCAACCCCTGATGCGGAGGCGGGGGCTCAGTGTCTGCTTTGGACCTGGAGTGCTCGGGACGGACATATCTGATTTGTATTTGAAACAGATGCTCTGCAAAGATTGGATCCGGTTCCAAGATGGCCCACAGTGCTATTTGTGCTAAATGTTTATAGCTGTGCAGCTATGTCTAGAATGAAAATCTAGGCACACGATGCCAGGTTCCATTGCAAAAAGTCCCTTTGGAAATGTGTGGCCTTACAGATTTGCTTACTTATTGGGGCACAGCTCGGTTAGCGTCTACTTTGGGTTTCTGCGGGATTTGCTTCACATGGGGAGGAGAATGCGGACAGCTGACGCTGAAGCAGCATTCCCTGTACGCCGTCTCCTTTCCTCCCAAGGAGCCCGGTCCTTGTTTTTTATTCACTTTTTATTCGTGATTTCCCTGGCAGAGTCACACGCTCAGCAGCAGCCCTAGTCTGGCGGGAAGATGCATTGCCAACAGAGATTTAGCTCAGTCTCAGTACAGAGCACAATAAAACATGCGGCGAGCCCCCACCTCCCATCCCCCAGACAACGTCCCAGCGCTCCAGTCCAAACAGCAGCAGGCCCAAACCACCAGCTCCTCCGCAACACTGGTAACACAAGCACATCTGTTATATGTCAATGGATTAAATTCAACTCTGAAGACCTGACCCATTTTAAGCCCTTCATGGCTAAATAGTCAAAGCTAATCCTCAAACAATTAAATATGCAGCCCATTAGGCACAGTTACTTCAAAAAAAAGTTTCAAAATAAGCAAAAAAAAAAAATTCTTATAATGTAAAGTATTAAATAGATTCCTTAAACTGATGTTCCACATTGACATATAATTTTATGAGACCATTTTCTTTGAGTGATTCTAATTATGTTTGCAGTATTAATTAGCAAACCTTACAGTTTGCCTATGCTTTAAGACGCACAATCCAGTGACAGCACTCAATGGTCTCAATGCTCAGACTGTTAAGCGTTCTAAAACTTTCCTCTTGTGCAAGTGATCACTCTAAACAGTGTTACAGATCACCCTGTGGAGTTTGCGATTCTTGCCTCTACCCTGATTCTCAAACACCACTTTCGAACCTCTTGCCTTTAGCATAGACCTCACATACACACACACTGGGATACCCATATATGCCGTCCAGGTCAGCCAATAGCAAATCCCTCATTCCTCTCTCAGCCAATAGCATCAGGTTCCCTCATAATCTTCAGTGTTTAAGACAGGGGTGTCAAACTCCATTCCTGGAGGGCCGGTGCCCTGTGTAGTTTAGTTCTTTCCCTGTTCCACCACAAATGATTGAGCTGAAGAGCTGTGTGGTAATTAGCACAACGAGGTGAAGGAGTTTAATCAGGTGTGTTAAACGAGGGTAAAACCGAAAATGTGCAGGGCTCTGGTCCTCAAGGACTGAAGTTTGACACCCCTGGTTTAAGAGCATGTGCGTCCTCTCACTCTGAGCCACCAGGCTCATGTTCTTTCCAGCTAAGAATATACAAACATGGCAGTATGACTTAGAGTCTAAAACCATGCTCATCTTTCTCATTTATTTATTAAGAGGGAAAATTTCAGTAGACCACAAGAACCATTCAGTTGCACACATTTATCGCAGTGTTTTTTGGCCCATTTTTTTGCTACTCAAAATCTACAAAAATGTTGTTACCTCTAATGTGACAAACCACTTGAGTGAATTAATGTACGGTGTTCCTCAAAGTGGTGGTGATGCAGTGTAAACACCCCGCAGCCCATTTCCGTGCTACACCTGTTATTGATAATTGGAAATCACCGTGCATTTGTGTGTGAAATGACAGGGTCTCTGTAGAAGAATGCGGGTTATTGCAATGTTTCTGCTAACACTGTTGCCCTTTCAGCCTTCGGGCTGCCACCATTTACACTCCGCATTGAATACAAGTGCATGTGATGCGTGCACATGTGGGCACACCAGTAGGCAACACCTGTAAAGCTGTGAAGAAGGCCCATGTTGGAAGTGGTGTATATTTTTACGCCCTGAGCGGCAAAGGAATGATTTCCGACCTCACAGAGTGACCTGTAACGCTGGATAAACTGCATTATAGGAACTGCAGCCAATCTGCAATAGGTTAATCATTTTCCAGTACCTTAGCTTAAAGGTGTCAGATTATTAAATAAGGAAATTTTTTATTTCATATTTCTCGTACAAAGTCTGAACAAATGTTGTTGATCAATGAAATGTTCAGATTTCTTGCTAAATTGATTTCCTGATATTTTTTTTTTCTTGTTCACGATTGTATTGTTTCTCAGTGGGGAAAATGTTGTGGGTACCTCAGCCCTGTGCTGCTCATTTGATAAAATGTCATGTGTGCTGTGTGATAGAAGGTCAATAAGTTAGCTTCAGAATTCAATTTGTCGGTGTGGGGGTAAAACCCTCTTAAGAGAAAGCCAATCATTTTAAAGCTCACAGATGGCAACACCCCCCCAACCCCAAGCTCCCCTCCCCAAGCTTACGCTCTGTGCTGTACACCAGTGTTTCTCAGTCCAGGCCTTGGAGACTGCCAGACAGTCCATGTTTTTGGTCCCTCCCAGCTCCCTGCCAGACAGTCCATGTTTTTGGTCCCTCCCAGCTCCCTGCCAGACAGTCCATGTTTTTGGTCCCTCCCAGCTCCC
>JAODKL010000047.1:14317299-14337508 GCA_026780765.1 Petrocephalus schoutedeni
AGCATGCCCCAAAGCAAACCAATAGCACCATCTAGTGGGGACAAAAGATACAGCTAATGGTTCATGAAGCTTCATTTTGCCATCACTGGTAAACGGGGACAAAGTAGTCAGACTGGGATCACAGATTACTGGTCAGTGTGCATCTCTATCCTCACCAATGATAACCAGCTATGGGCAAAGACTCAAATGAACATAAATGGATGTAATGAGGTTTCTTTGTAGGTCTGCTGGGCTCTCCATGACAGGGTGAGGAGACCGGAGGTCGGAGTCTCTGCTCTTCAGGTCGAGAGCTGAAGTGCTTTAAGTATATATGCAGGATACCAGCTGGCTGATCTCAAAGGAGATGCTCTACATACATCCCATTGGAGGGATGCCCGGGGAAGACACGGGACACTCTGGAGGGATCATATCTCCCAGATTTCTTGGGAATGTTTGAAGATACCCCAGAAGGTGCTCGTACAGTCTAGTCTGACCTGTTCCACATGCAGCCTCCACATTTAAGTGGGGCTGAGATGAGTGGCGTGAGGTTGGTGGTGATGATGGTGATGAGGGTGATGATGATGATGGAGATGATGGTGATGATGGTGATGGTGATGATGGTGATGATGGTGATGATGATAAGGTACTTCATTTATGGACAAAGCTGACACAGTTTTAATCAAATGAAGGCTGATGGCACGCTAACAGCAAAAACCCGTGTCGGTCACCTGACACTTTGCTGCAGCTAACTCTGAGAAAACTCTATACATGAATATATTCAGGATCCAGCAATGATAGCATAGCAAAAAGAACACGAGTCCTTTATCGTGCAGGTAGTTACTCCCTCCTGTTCTGCACACAATACCGTGACGCCATTTTGGTTCTAACAGGCTGCGTCGTTACGCTGAGTGACGGAGATGACCCCGGCTGAAGAAGCTCGTTTAAAATGTCACTGGATGTGGGCAGTGGGGCCCAAGGCCTCCTGATATGGCTTCAAAGCCTGCTCCTGAATATTTAAACATGCATAAATCGGCGGACACTCCGATGAGTACGGTACTGGATTGCCTAGGGGCAATTTCACTCAAACTCTCAATAGACCAGGATTCTGGAGATAGAATTCTGTGTTGACAATTTGTGCCACTGACAAACAATATGTGTATTGTGTGACTTGGAGTAAAATGAAAACATGCAGTCATGGACTGTTTAAAATGTCATTCAGTAGATGTTTGAATTGCTCTTTTTGACGTTCCTTGATTCAAATTGAGTGGTGCTGTACTGAGGACCAGCTGACACGTTGCATCACATAGCCCCGGTGTCCTCCGGGTACTCATTAACTCTGATTAATTCACCTGGCCTTGCCAGCCACGCCATCCCCCGTAGGACCCCTTTCATCTCGGTCATCTGTGTTCTGCTTGAGCCAGGACTGACTAATCGCACCCAGATTAGTGCCAATCACTACTCAGGAGGCATCATTATCACTAATCCAGCTCCCCTGGTTAACATCATCAGCCGGCAATGTCGTGCATGTGAGGCAGATCACCTACAGGTGCCATGTCTTGCTCAGTGGCACTGTGCCTGCCACCTAAATTCACATCATTTCCCATCAGTCCCCAGGGTATGTCATCGCCACCTTGGCCTTGAAGCACACATTCCTTTCTCATCAAGCTGTCAGAGGGTGTTGTTATGCCACTATGAACCTGGAAGCTGCTCCAGCACGTACGTACCTGCTTGCCAAGGCTCCCAGGATCGCCCAGCATCCCAGCACGACCCTTATGTCCCTGAGGGAGAGCGTACCATCAAGTTACCAGCCAGCCATTCTATGATAATAGTGAGACCATTTGTGATGGACCATTTGGAGATTCTCCCCAAGCTTAGTCTCGTGATTTCTATTTACCTTCACTCCCTGAAGACCCTGGGGACCCTTCATCCCTGCAGGACAGTTTGTGGGACACTGGAAGGGAATGGGATAAACCGGTCCTGATCCGTCCACCAGACACAAACAGCACATACTGATCATGTGAAAATGAACCGAATTTAGGAGAAGAATTTGAATCAGAATTCACTTTACTGGCCAAGTACGCCTACATGTACCAGGAATTTGTCTTGGCAGCACTGCCAAGCATTCACCAACAAAGGAGAACATAAATTAAGAATAATTAAAAATAGAACTAAAAATATATAGATTTAAGAATGGGCAATAGTGGAAATCAGTACAGCAAATCCATAAAAATTAAAGGAAGTGAAAAAAAGAAAGAGAATGAGAGAGGAGAAAGAGAGGGAGTTTGATGGAAAGGCAGTTTGTCATCATCTTGAACAGTATGCATGACGATATGTGTCTGTTTGCCTGCATGCCTCCCTGTCTGCCTGCCTGCCTCTCTGTCTGCCTGCATGCCTCCCTGTGTATCTGTCTGCCTGCATGCCTCCCTGTCTGTCTGCCTGAATGCCTTCCTGTCTGTCTGCCTGCATGCCTCTCTGTCTGTTTGCCTGCATGCCTCCCTGTGTATCTGCCTGCCTGCATGCCTCCCTGTCTGTCTGCCTGAATGTCTTCCTGTCTGTCTGCCTGCATGCCTCCCTGTCTGTCTGCCTGCCCCTCTGTCTGTCTGCCTGCATGCCTCCCTGTCTGTCTGCCTGAATGCCTTCCTGTCTGTCTGCCTGCATGCCTCCCTGTCTGTCTGTCTGCACGCCTCCCTGTCTGTCTGTCTGTCTGCCTGCCTTCCTGTCTGTCTGTCTGCATGCCTCCCTGTCTGGCTGTCTGTCTTTCTGTCTGCTTGCCTCCCTGTCTGTCTGTCTGCATGCCTTCCTGTCTGTCTGCCTGCCTGCCTCCCTGTCTGTCTGCCTGCATTCCTACCTGTCTGGCTGTCTGTCTGTCTGCATCCCTTCCTGTCTGTCTGCCTGCCTCCCTGTCTGTCTGCCTGCATGCCTCCCTGTCTGTCTGCATGCATGCCTCCCTGTCTGTCTGTTTGCCTGCATGCCTCCCTGTCTGTCTGCATGCATGCCTCCCTGTCTGTCTGTCTGCATGCCTTCCTGTCTATCTGCCTGCATGCCTCTCTGTCTGTCTGCCTGCCTGCCTCCCTGTCTATCTGTCTACATGCCTTCCTGTCTGCCTGCCTGCATGCCTCCCTGTCTGATCACTTACATTTAGATTGGTATTGCGATGGAGTCGAAACCGGTTTGGGGGGAGGAGGAGGAAGAGGAGGAAGAAGAGTCTGAATGGGAAAGTGTGTCTTACCTGGAAGTCCGCACTTCCTTCCTCTCCTGTGAACTTTCCTGGAAGGCCCTGGAGTGAAGGGGAGAGACTGAATAAAATAAAGGGAGCGGAAGGAGACAGGCTGACATCATTCAATCCGAGAGGACTCCAAGCACCTGCTGCTAACAGTGCTAACAGCTAAGCTAAACGGCAGACCCGGTGGGGGCGTGTTACCGCGCTATGCTAGCTGGGCTGAGACATGTGACCGCGCTACAAACACCACTCAGCGAGGAGCTAGCTCATGAACTAGCTCATGAACATGCATGTCACTGAGGGAGAATGATTGGATGTTAGCGGCCCAGCCTCCTGTAGATGGATGGAATTATAGATTAAAGGCCTGCCTGAGGTTAGAGGTGCACCTCAACCTTCTGGACAGGGGAAACAGCAGCTTCAATGTTGGAGCGGTCAACAATGTGTGACTTACGGGCCATAACCGCAGACAAGACACTGGATGCGATCCCAGTCGATGCGTTTCTCACGTTTCTCCTCCGCATTGTATCGATCTCGCGCCTTCCCAAAGCCCACAGAAAGCACCTCCACGACCCTCTCCTGTGCCGCGCCGTCGCCTGGCCTTCAGAAGCGGTCGTCAGACGCTCCTCTACTGCCCAGCAGCGTTTTGCAATGTGCCAATTTCGGCTGAGTGCTGCCCTTTCATTCTCCACACTTGACCTGTTAACAGCCCTGCGGTCGGTGCCCTTCTGCACCATTCTATAGCTCACCAGCTTCTACGACACAATCACGGTCCTCCCATTATACAGCAACAAAACTCACCGTATATAATTCACCTTAAAAAACTGAGACACCTGCAATCCAATTGCCGAATACCTCTGCCTGCTCCTATATTCCTTTCACATACCTATGAATCTATATTTCTTTGGAAGCATTAACTTATTTCTGACTAGGAAAAAAAGGTAGAGGTTACGAAGGTTATTCTGGCCTTACACAGAGTGAACTTACCGGTTTGCCTGGGAGTCCCGGTAATCCTGGAGGCCCGGGCGGACCCATCAGGCCCTAATTAGGAGCGGAAGAGAAGGAAGGAGAGGAACCACATTATAGACACGCGCCTCGCAGAATGGGCTCGGTAACCATGGTGATAACCCAGCTAATACCTTGATGCCTGGTTTTCCCATTGCACCGGGCAGACCGATTGGCCCAGGGAATCCCTGACAGTAACAGGGGGGAGAGACACAGAGACACAGGGGATGATAGCATATTGTTAGATGGTAACTGGCAAATACACTTCTGAAAGCAAAATGTTTTAAAGGAAAAAACACACTCTAGCAGTGTTATTAAGTACAGTGTTAACTGTTTTGTTTTCTATGTCCTCATAGAAAAGCCCTGTAAGGTATTTTATGGCAACTTTTAAAATGCATTGCATCCAGCAAACGCCGGCTGGATGACTTAGCCTTAGGGAGCTTGCCGATGATGGTGTGGTCACATTACAGAGGTCCCCAGGTTTGGTGAGGCTGCCCTTTACTCTTGGGTGACTCAGCTAATGGCTGTTAGGTTCTGGTGAAGTTCTTTCTCAATCGACAGTGTTTTACTGTTCAGGCAGCAGTAACTACGATAAGTACTGGAGCATCTCCAGTCTGGCTATACTCACTGGCAGTCCGAGAAGTCCAGGCCCCTGAATGGAAATGCAAGAATAACTCAGTCAGATTAACAGTGAAGCACCAGCTCACTGACCGAATACAAATGGCTGTACGTATTGCGGCGGAGGAGTTTCGTAACACTGCTGTTACATAATGGATGAGGCAATAAGAGAATATTGCAGAGTAGATGTTTAAAAGGTGCCATTAATAAAGGAACAGGTTTTTAAAAGCCAGCTGGTGGCCTCAGCTGTCTTGATTTTTATTTTATTTCACTTTCTTGTATACAAGACTACAATAATAAACCCATAGAAAGCATCTGGGCCAGATAAGCTTCTTCAGCCAAGGACACTTATTTGCTGGTGTATTATGAAAGATAAACTCTTCCTATTTTCATTTTGGGACTCGACCCTCCTGAAAATCCCATTGAGGAATGGTGGTAGGTGTGCATTTACCATCACACTGCCAGAGGAAATGCTATACTTACAGGCGGCCCAGCCCTGCCTACTGGTCCCGGCTGGCCCTGGAGGAACAGCAGACTGGGTTAGATTTGGTTCTGATTTGTGTACGTTCAGGCTGGACAACATAAAGTTTTGGGGAAGGTACACGGTATTTGGTCTGTGTGTTAAGTATAACTGGACTTGAGTGAAGGAGGAAGATCATCTCCAAGAAGCTTTCACGAAGGACAAAAAAGTAAATAAGGTAAGTAACAGAACATCTGTCATGATGGCAGACTGATTTTTGACAAAATGAGCGTGCTGCTGTGCCATTGACTGGTTGGTGAGTCTGTCTCTATGCAGTGAGGCATTGTGGGATTTCTACAAAAAAGGGGAGGTCTTGCCTTGGGGCCAGGGTTCCCAATTGGCCCTCGCTCTCCCTTTGGTCCAATCAGCCCCTGGAATAAAGAGAGAGAAGTGATGAGAAGTGATAAATTCCACCAGCAAGGGGGGGGGGGGGGGGGGGGGGGGGGGCAGGAGAGGGAGCAGGTGGGAGGAGTTTTGCACGATGGGTCATGGTGAGAGTCCTTCCTGGGAATTTTGTGTGGCACTACTGAGCCTCACCACAAAGGTACCACTGCACAGCTGTGTTTTATGTTTAATTAACCGTTCACTTTTGGTTCTTTGAAGCAAATAAGGGGCGAGTTCCATACAGATTATCCAGTGTGATATCGATGTACATTGTTAATTCCTTCTGCCCCGACTTTGTAAGATAACATACAAACTGCAGTGATCCTCAATAACACCAGGGATCCAATAGCTGAAAAGCTATCCTATCTCCAAAAATCCCTTGTTAGCGTAACATGCCGGTTCCCACTCTCAGCAAGGCACTGTGCTCTCTGAGAGGCCAGCAGGCCTTCAGACAAGCTAGCAGGAGCAGGCCTTCAGACAAGCTAGCAGGCCTTCAGACCGGCTCGACATTTCAGCGCAATCACAAGAGCCTGGGATTGAAATTCCTGGATGGATTAGTTTACAAATCCCTGCTGAGTCGGGGTTTCAACTTTTCATGTGACTGAGACACACCAGGAGGCTTCCTAACTGTCCTATCCCTGCAGCAGAACTTGTAAATCATTATAAATACTCGTGGAAAACCTGTCATTTTCTCAGTAAATAATACACTGTTAATGCAGTTAATACATTGGACCCATAGAATTTCCTTTCCTCCAGGGTCCACACACAATGTGGCATTTGTCACCTTGGGGCCCCTTGAGATCGTACAACCAGCAAAGTGGATCGTGACCTTTGACCTTTTAACAGCACCCAAAGCGGTTTTCCCAAAACACCAAAACTCCCACAGCAGGACTCACATCGATTCCATTCTCTCCTGGGACTCCATCCAGGCCCGGCTGTCCTGCTTCCCCCTTGGCACCCTAAGAATGATAAGAGAGGGGTAAAGCATTCCCAACACACACACTGTGCAGTTACTCTTTTGTGGCTAAAGCTCTCTCCGCTGCAGGGACAGTACTTACTATGGGACCAGCGGGGCCTGTGGGTCCTTTGTCTCCCTAGAGCGTGGCAGAGAGACAAAGAGAAACACTGCATTACTTTACTGCTCCCTGTATGGCTGACCCTAACCTTGCAAATAGACAATTACATTTCAGTTACATTCCACAGCCACTGGATGGCGCTAAACTTCATGGGCCGCGTGTCTGTGTTAACCTCATTTTTGAGCAAAACTGAGACATTCTCACTGGCATTCCATTCAGGGTGTATCTCAGCCGTGTACCCAGCACTGCCTGGGAGAGGCTCAAGGCCTCCTGTCATCCTAACCAGGACAGGCATTTGGATGGATGGATGGATGGATGGATGGGTACTGTATGTATGTATGTTTATTATTGCCTTTAACTGTCATAGCTAACTGTAAATGTAATTAATAATGCGTAAATGTAATATTTATTTTAATGCAGCTGTTATGCCCTTATAGACCTAAATATCTATCTTAAATGCATGCCCAGCAAACCTTTTTGACCAAAGAAAACATCAAAATCGATTAATTACATGTCTGTACAGAACAAAATAGCATCCCTTTATCTTTTTTCTACCTCAATAGCAGCACATAAGACTTTTATAGCACTCAGTGAATTGATAAATATTAAACTTTGCCCAGAATTTACACACATTTAAAAACATGCAGTGCCATTTGATAGCACATCAAGCATATCATTTTGCTCAACCTAATGCAAGGCCGTTTCCAAAGGGAAGAGAACTTTACAAAGAATATTCAATACGGGAGCACAGTGCTCTTTTTGTACTACAATGTTTTCGTTTCGAGCGCCCTCTGGTGGCATGACCGTAATGCTGCGGTAGAGGACTCGCTTCGGAGCACACAGTGTACAATGCCCGTCTTTGTATACAGTTCTCAGCAAACTGGTGCCGCAAAATAACTCCAGTACTCACGTCGATACCATCAGACCCAGGCATTCCTGAGGGTCCTGGAGGGCCGAGAGGACCCAGCTGTCCTGGTGGACCAGTCTGCAATGAAATTCAGCCACTGGTATGAAATAATTCAACTTTCAATATAGTAATACTGCTTAATAGGCCTGTTTTACAGCATGAAGCATAATAAATTTAATTGATTACAACTCAGCATCGCACTGCACCACTTAAGATTTAAATGTGAAAATATTCGTTTTAGAATTCAAATTTGAAAATCTATCATGATATTTCCTCGCTCGCAGATTTAAAACTGCAAATGCGATAATAAGCTCAGGCCGTCAGTGAGACAGGGTCCCTGTTCACACTGGGCTGCTATCTTTCCGGCTGTTGGCTTGTGCGGCCGATGACTGTTTGCTAACACCACCTGGAGAGAATGGCTGCAGAGAGGAGAGTGTGAATTTCCGCCAAGGCCCGCGTGGCAGCCGCTGGTCACTTTACACCGCAATTTAATTCTGCCGTCGATGCGGCGAGGTATGTGCTCATGGGTAAATGCTGGGATGTAATGCAGCAGCGTGATATAACTCCTCAGCGCTGGAACATGGCAACGCTCACTTTTCCCTCATAGCCTGAGGGTTTAGCATGGAGAACTGTGCCGGAACACAAACAGGGCTACAGGTCCGGCCCTAGAGTTTGACCCCCACCTGTCCACCCCACTGAGGGCGGCAGGTTCCCTGGAACTCACGGGGCTGGGTACACGGTGGGCTCTGCGTTTGCGGTGACCAGCAAAGAGGATTAAAGACAAGGCTGTGTGTGTGTGTGTGTGTGTGTGGCCATTCCCTCTCCTCTTCCTCCGCCAGCTTCCTGCCATATGTAGTCTCACTGATAACATGATGCCCTTACTTACTTACCTAGGCAGGAAAATGAATCACAACCATCTCAGATATTCAGACCCAGACATCCTTTGCATTTTGCATATTAGCTACACAGAACCTATATTTACCAAAAAAAAGTGAATTACAAAGGTTCACAAATAGCATAAATATAACCCAAAAAGCCACTCAGTCTTATTCAACCACCGAAACCCAAATATATCACTGAGATATAGCCCCAGTGTGGTGGGGGTCACACTCTGAGCAGTAGACAGCAGTGCTAATCCGCTCCCCCCCGCCTTCCCATGGCCGCCCTGCACTCCTTCTCGGCCCGCCCGCAGCCACAGCCACACAGACGCCTCACTCACCACTTGAGCCAGAATCAGACACACGGCTTGCAGAAGGATGAGGGTCCTCAGAGTCACAAAGTGTCCCGCCATACCGAGTCTCCCGGCCGCTCCCCGTCCTCTCCTGGACGCTAAAGACGCAGCCTCACTCAGGTCAAAGAAACAAGACGCCAAATGGGGAAAAGCCAGCGGGAGCAAGGTAATGCCAGCCCTACATCCAGCCCCAGGAAACTCTGGGAGCTCTCAGACCCCGACACTGAGGATCTGACAGACCTCTGGGCTTCCCACTAGCACTGGGGGCGGAGCCAGCCCCCGGGAGCTCATGAATATGCTCAGGCTTCAGGACTCCGAGAGAAGCCATTGGACACAGCTGCCATTATTCTCCACCTGGAATAAACTTAAGAACGGTGAGAACTTTCCCGTTTCATCGGAGCTCTCGCTGAGCATTCTGGGATAGCACATTTTGGGTCTCACTTCAACTGATCAGACACACATATTAAAAAAAAAATCACTTATATTTAGATCATTCATTTGTTTTACGTTAAATAATGCAGATACCTGTACCACAGTTCCCCATGAAATGCTGAGGTGTATAATTGTGCAAAGGTCAAAAATATTTTTTTATAAAAAAAATGGAAAACATTTCCTTGGTGTATTATGCATTAGTCATAGGTTAAACCCCTTCCTCGTTATATTGACTCTTAACCAGTAAATTCAGAATTAAAATTTCATCCGCCCTAAAATTAGTTTCATTATACTTTTTACTTTTTAACTTTCATCATACCTTTTAATGGTAAAATCAGTTTCAAAACGGGATAAATAAATTTACACTGGTATTGTGCAGATGTGTTTAAAGATATATCACTGATGTATCGCATTATCTCAGGTCTTCTGTATTGTCGTATATACGTTTGATCCTAAGGACCCGCTGTTAAAAATACTCATCTAAACGATATGTAGCGAAAACTCTATTATTCTAAAACGAAACGATGTGACTTATTTGTAATGCTTACCCCAAAAAACAGCATTCGGCTCTTCCAACTATTTATAAACACAACATAAATTGAAGTCGCATTTATATGGGTTTTTTTCTCATTAGATAAAAAACAAATTGTATCCACAAATTGAGAATTAAGATCATTTTTAAAAAATGGCAGCACACTTTGTGGGAGGGGGGACTGTGAGATTACAGTAGGCCTAGGCGGTTTTAAAGCCGCCGATTGGAACTTCATGGGTAAAGTCTGCCCTCGGGTTAAACGGTAGATGGCGCGCTGCTTCAACGAATAAAGTGCCGAACGGCTTCACGCAATGCGCCTTTAGTCGAAATACTACGGCTAAGACTATGGTTATTGCGGTATTGTAAGTAAATGTTTGTCTTACTGTAATATACTTTACTGCAGAATTGGATGCAAATTTAATTGATCGTATGTGCCGATAAGCAATCGAGATATGGGCGTAGCTGAGAGTGACAGGGTCGGAGTTGCCTAATCGCGAGTGTTTCATGGTAATGAATTTAAAGGGCGGCGGAAACAGGAAATCCAGCTGAGATGTGCGGGCGTTGAGCCGTAGCTGGGTTTATGATAAGCGGGAGCGGCGGACGGACGCGGCTGGCAGGTACCGCACCTGAGGCCACCCCCTGGAAATTACAGCAAATATATATTATAGGGATATAGCGGCACTGCGCGCCCGGCACTTAGATAATCAGACGGGGACTGCGGGATTAATCATCAACAGTTATCAGTGCGCCGAGAGAACTGTTACAGTTACACTGTCGCCGTTTATCCATTATAAACGACGGCGGAAGGCACGGATCTCGTGCTGTTCTCTTTTGACATTGTTTAAATCTAAGTTGGGGGTTTTGAAGAGTAGCCGGATCGCGAAGGTGTGAATTTCGCAATCTGAGCCCTATCCGAAATGACGGGGAAATCGGTGAAAGACGTGGACCGGTACCAGGCTGTGCTCAGCTCGCTGCTGGCGCTGGACGAGAACAAATTCTGCGCCGATTGCCTCGCAAAAGGTAACAATCTGTAACGTCGCTTCATTTCCAGCAACTGTATTGCCGACAAAGATATGTGCATTGTGCTTATTAGGTAGGAATCGCCGAGCTCGCAGTAACTGTCTTAACGGAGATGGTGTGTATTACTGTTATTCATGGTCTTAACTTCTACCCCGTGTCTATTGCGGTAGATGATGATAAATCTGACTCGTACCGTAACGTGATCGGCAAATGCGAGGCTTCTGGATAATCCCCTTAATATACATTTTCAGCGTTATGAATACGCACAGAATTGTTGATTTATGCATATAATAAAATGTCGTGATGCCTGCTTTTTCAGCTGGGGGCGGCTCACTGGGTAATCGATCCGACTTGTTCATGTTTAATAAAAACGATGTCCCTTTCTAAACAAAATGGTTACAAATAACGATTTGCGATGCCTTTTCAATGCAGCATAGCTATGCTTTTTATATTTTGCACTTTGTGTGATGCAGTAAAAGTACATTATGATCGTGCAACTTATACACGGTGGCCCGTTGCCCTTTGCCAGGGGTCCCGAGCGCCGCTGCCTGCCCGGAGGCTCCGAATAGCCCCGATAGGTTCCGATCAGTCCCGATCACTCCCGATTAGCTCAGATCCCCGTAGAGTCACCTTTCCACCCACGGCGTGGATGCGCGCCGTTACCTGCCAGCGCAGCTTCCTGCGCCCTGCGGGCTGCAGAGCCGCTTCATGCCAGTGACGAAATTCACCACCGTCCAAGTGCACAATTCACGGCCGGGGAAATGCAGGGGAGCGAGTCTCTGCCGGAGAAACACATTTTGTATTAAAATGACACGTTTTTTGTCTTTTGTGTCCATCAGTTCTCAGCTCACTTAATTATGTGGAGAACACTGAACTGCAAGTGTGTAAATATTTCCTATTCTCTTCCAAGTTGGCCTTTTGTTGCTTCCTGCATATCAAGTGTTGAGAATCGGGTCCTTGGCCAGATTTATTCCACCCTCCCTAGTATTTGTCTGTTTTAGTTGGAGATATGTGTTTTTTGGGCTGGGGGAATCCAGCCCTTGTTCCTATACTGTGTGTTTAAGGGACAAACCAAGTCCCTCCTTCTCGATGCATGTGAGCTATTCACATCTGTGCCTAGAATAATTCCCCTTTATTTTCATGGTAAACAGGACAAAAATAATACTTTGCTGTTTGCCTGAGTTAATTTTGGCTCTCAGTGGTTTGATTTAGTGTCTGCATATAGGGCTTTGTGTTCACTCTGTACTAGCAGCAGTAGCTAAGGCAAATGTGCCTAAGTCCCTTGCATTAGTGACAGCAGCAAGCTGTGGGCTGTGGCGATTACTCACTCTGATGAATAGACGCCAAGCATTGACTATTAGCATTGATCACTAATAATTGGTTCGTGTGGCATGGGCAGTAGCTGATCAGTGGTTTGCAAAGCCAGAACCTTGTTTGACTGAGTCTAATTCCCATGTACAGTCATTGACCATGTTTGAACTTCATGTTTTCGCAAAACAACTCGGAACTTGCTGGGTTATTGCTTTTTTTCCCCTTTTAAAAATAACGGAAGTACAAGAATTGTTGTTGGACTGAAAGATTCAGCCGTTGGCCTTTTCTTTTTTTTTTACAGCAGCCTGCTATTCTCGCTTTAGTCTGAGGCAGTAAACCTTGTCGGCTCCAGAATCTTCCCCTGTTGCCTACAGATTTAATGGGCACACTGGCGTCACTGAGGATGCTCAGTCTAATAAACAGCAGCTTTTCCTCTTCTTGCTTGCAGTGCAGTTGCATTGAAGGCTTCGCTGACAATTTTACCTGCTCTGGGATTGGTCGGTTCCCAAGCTGACGGCTCCAGCCAGCAAACAAGTGAGAGGGCAGGGGATAAGGAAGGCATTGCCTGGGGGGTTGGATGTGGTACCCTAGAGTGTTCACATTGCCTCGTGCTGCCCTTGGGGACACCCATGACAAGCAGCGGGAGGACAGAGAGATTACAGTTTATTTATTTAGCAGACGCTTTTATGCAAAGCGACGTACATTTTTAAGAAAGATGGGTCCCCTGGAGCCTTTGGGGTTAAAAACCTCACGCAGGGTGATGATGACACCACTCTGCTGACCCTGGGGTTTGAAGTGCCAACTTATCCGATCTCAGGCGCAGTGTCCTGACCCGCCTAGCGACGAGAGAGAGAGAGAGAGACACTGTGTCCGATGGTGCTGTTTAGGTGAGGCAGGGCAAATGATGGCAATTCAGAACACTGAGCTTTCAGTAGGGGTTACGCTGCTCTGAAACTGGACCTCAGGTGCAGGTCTAAACGGGCCCACCAAGGGCTAGATGGTCGGAGGGGGGGTGTAACAGGGTGTTGGAGGGTAAGGCAGCATCTCCAGCACGAGTCTCCTCGAGCCTTGTCTCCTTGCGACATCTCCATGGCAGATGAAGATGAGGACTCCTTTGCATGTGCGTTCTGCTGTCGCTATGGAGACGGTGCTGCATGGGGGGGGGGGGCTTCAGCCGGCCCGCAGGCTGGCGTCTGACAGGCAGCGTGTTCCCTGCATTTCGAAGTGCATAGTACAGAAGTTGCAAAAGTTGTCTGAGACACAGTTTTACTCGTAAATCTAAGCTTGGCAGTCTTCATTCCTTTTTTATTGTTGCTAAGTTAAGACTGTAGAGTTGCACAGGTGATGCAGAATTTCCCTGCCCTCCCCACAGTGCACTTTGCCAAACTTGGCCATCTAACAGTCATCCGGTGCAGTTTGCTAATCCAGTGCAGTAAGAGGGGCTTTTCTGGCCTTGCATCATGGGATGGTTGCTACATGTCGGCTGTCGAAAGGATGGCACTCTTGACGTAGCGGCTTTTCCGCTCTTACGCGCTGATTGTGTGTAGATGGCCCAAGCGCGAGCCCGGCTCTGGGTCTGAGCATCGGCCTGCTGCTCCCCCTGTCGAGGTGGTCTTCCTGGTCTTCCATTGTCATCATGAGCCAGCTGCTGAACTGCGTGACCAGACGATGCGAAAGCAGCGGCTCTCCTTTGTAGTAAGATTTGTGTTGCCATAGCGAATTTGTGAGTGTGTCCGAGGGTCTGCATGTAGGATAATAAATGAAGCATGAGGCCATCTGCTCAGCATAGGATTTGAACAGCCACAGGGGGTGGCTGGCCGTTTCCTTAGTCACTTGGGCATTTGTGGTTGCCTTCCGGGTGAGTTCCTCAAGGCTAGAGAGCAGTCTGGCCTTGGGAAACAGAACAAGTGAGCAGACCTTGGGAGACGGGGACGGCGATTTGGCGAGTCGTTTGGGAATCGGGGTGAGCCTTTCCTGACATGGGATGGCTGCTCGTGGGAGGCTGTTTGCACTGCATCGGGGGCTGTTGGTTGTACGGACATGGGGGTGGCATGGGGGTGTTTGTGGCATCGCTACATCTTCTGTAGCCCTGTCAATAGCAGGCCAGTGATGATCAGAATAGGAGGCTGTAGATGGGGGATGGTGGTGTTGGACTGTGGGTGGTCACAGAGAAGGAATACAGGTACCTTTTCAAACTTATGCCTTTTCCCAGGAGAATTGCTGACCTCTGAAATCGACATTGCCTGTCGATTTACTGTCCCTGTCTTTGACACTGATGGCTGATGGACAAGCTTTAATCCTGGCTGTCCTCTCTCCTAGAGGCAGAACTGACCAAAGAGTTATGGTAACTTTTTTGTTGAACAATAATGACAAATGATTAATGGTATAAGGTTACAGCTGAACACAGACTCTGAAATGCTGATTACTTTTTTAATAATATTGAGATGTCTTTTTTTTTTTTTAAGTTTAAACGGTCAATGGTTGTTTGTCGAGGGTGGAAACATACAATTTATGTTTTAAAACATATTTTCTTACCACCTCTGTCCCTCTTCGGGTAATCCTGTGTGATTTACTCCACCATTGAATTTTTACTACCTGTCAAAAATCACATCATGTCATGTGATTCATGTCACATGATTGGAGGTTTGATGTGTCCCAGTGGAAGATTTATACTAAATTTCCACCGGCCAGGGATTAAAAGTTTCTTTTTTTTCTCTTCTCAGTGCTATGACCTGTGAGTGTAAGTCAGCTGTGGGCTGACCACAACTTCCCAGCAGCCTTTTGAGTCACAGAACTAGGGTGGAAGTGGTTAACACCAAGTGGTTTTGTTCATTCTTTGGGTATCTGTAGCAAAATGCATAACAAGCCAGTGAAAATCCTGCGTATTCTGAATTCTAGCTATTGTTGCACTGGTGACTTGTCAGAGTTTTAGAGTTGTGGCACTTGTTTGTTTGCAGTTGCATTTGCTGTCTGAAGCACAAACCAAATGTTTTTGCATCAGATGTCAGTTATTACTTGTTATGCCGGTCCTTATAGGTTGGCTGGAACCACAATCTGTGTTTTGCTCTATGTTGATTTTATACAAGCCTGCTTCGTGGAAGTGCCAGGAGTCTCCAGGGGAAGGTCGGTCTTAGCATCTGGTGTTTCCACAGTGCATGATGTCTCCCCAGAAGGGGAAGCGGACCTGTGGCCGAGCTTCTCCTGGAGTGGAGGAATGTGGCCCAGGAGTTAATGGTCGTACTGGAAACCAGTGGGCAGAGGAGGGTGTACTCTTTTTCACATGACTATGTGAAATTAATTCATTTTCTAGTAAAGCTCACGCCTGTATACCTTCGGGTCCCGGTGTGCTTGGAGAGGAATGCCCCAGTCTCTTCCGACTTTGACCCACAGGTTGTGACCCTCTGCTGTCAGGAGGGGGGGGGGTGTTTGTGCAGTGTGATAACTGCTCCCGGAGAAGGCCTTCCGGCCTACACGCATTTCCAGGCACTGCCGGCTGAGTCCCAGCACTGTTCCCCTGTGACGGCGCCTGGCTCTCCCGATCTGATCGCCTTCTCATTGCCTCTTCCCGCTCGTACTCAGCCGGACGCTGTGGAACCTGTTAGTTCTCCCTCGTTCAGCTGAGGGTTAGGTTTCGTACGACGCTTTCATGCAGCTGGATCACAGATTAAGCTGTTTTCCTAAGAGTACAAGGACGGCATGCATTACGGGACTGGGACTTTAATTATACTTAAGCCTGCATATTCCGTGAGGCTTGATGAGGGGTTTCCGTGCACGACGGCGAGTCTGTGTGCTGCTGCTGGTGCTGGACTGGGATCCCCACTCCATCTACAGATACACAGAGAGGCCCTGGCACCTCAGGAGATCCGGCTGAAAGCCCCCTTGTGTGGCGGCGTGGCCGTTGTGGTGTAGCTCAGTCACGTCAGCTCGCAATGGCGAGTAAAGGAGGCCCATGCCCTTCTGTTTCAAAACCGCTGTGTGTGAGATGACTTCTCTTATCTAAAGTGTGTGACTGACAGTGGAAAATGGGAAGGGTGTTTGAAGGGGTCTGGCAAGATTCTTCATTTATCTGCTTATGATGTTCTTCACACCCTCAAAGCAGTAAAATCTATGATCTAGGGCACTGATTCCCAACCTCCTCGGGGACCCACAGACGATCCACGTTTTTGCACCCTCCCATCTCCCTACCATAGTCCACGTTTTTGCTCCCTGCCAGCTTATGGTAAGGGAATGAAAACATGGACTGCCGAGGACTGGATTGGGAAATGATGATCTAGGGTATATTGCAGAGCAAAACTCCATCCATGCATCCATCCATCCATTTATCCATCTGTCTATCCCTCCATCCATGTGTAGCAGTTCCAGATTCATGACATGAACTAGGAATTCCTCTGTTACATGGAGCTAAAAGCCCAGAAAGTGATCCTGTGCCATGCTAAGGGTGTAGTTTTGCCATCTAGTGGCTATGAGAGTGAATTGCACAAAAAAACACTAACGCATTTTCCTCCTTTAAGAAGGAGGGCAGCTTTTCTAGTTCAGCAACTGTCGAATTCTCTTTGAAGCCTTATGTAGCCTCAGAAGGCTCTTATATAACTCTGCGACTGAAGCTTTGAAGAATTTTTGCTATTTTGTTGCTCATTTACTCATTTCTAAATGTGAGTTTCATTAGCAACCTACATTCACAACTGATTCACGGTGTTCTATTAACCATGTACAACAAGTGCATTCCAACTTCACATCCAGCAGAAGGGACAACAAACACTATGCGAAGGATTAGCAACAAGCCATCGATATGCGGCAGTGCAGTGAAAATAAATAACACTTAGACCTCAAAAATCCAGATAAACTGGCTATATCTACATGTGTGAGTAATCGCCACGGTTACTGCAGTTGCAAATTGAAGGTGGTCTGCACCACTGGTGAGAGCCTGCATACCGCCTCCACTTCTGTGAAGACATTTGGAGTGCTTGGGGGGGGGGGGGCTTTCATCTCCCAGCTTGTCTCCCGACACGTCAACTTCTGATTAGTCATCGCGGTGAATGTCATAGTCAGACACTGCGGCTTCCAGCTAGCGCAGACACTGAAGCCATGCTGGCCTGGTGGCTGGCCTGGTGGCCGGCCTGGCTGCTGGCCTGGCTGCTGGCCTGGTGGCCTTGAGAGTAGCAGGTCAGAGTTTACACACTGACCCTGCTCCAGTGGGCGCTGGTCTGGGTTCACACTTGGTTTGGGAGAATATTGGGTTTATATTGCATTTTAACTGTAGCTAGTGTCTATGTGATTCATTTGGGTCTTATTATTAATCTTATTTAGATGCCCTGAATGACTTGAAATAATAAACTGTATACGTGCTTTTCTTCTCTCCCTCCCTCCAGGCCCCAGATGGGCCTCATGGAACCTGGGGGTCTTCATCTGTATCCGCTGTGCAGGAATCCACCGGAACCTAGGAGTCCACATATCACGGGTCAAGTCCGTGAATCTGGACCAGTGGACGCAGGAGCAGATTCAGGTCAGCGGTCACGTCCTGTTTTCCCTGCATGCCTCCCCCAAAAGCTTGCCGTCTACACGCCTGCCGACACGGTAGCTGTCTGCAGGATCCGTACATCCATGTGTGTCATATAAAGGAGTGTGAATGCACAGTGAGTGTTTCATAAACCAGCCAAACCCACAGAATCCTCATCAGCAGCAGTATTGTTAATGGCAGATCTGAGTCTGAGATTTTTGTTAACTGCCTGTAATTTTAAGAAGAGGGTGCTTGTGTGGGACAGGGGGTATCTGCTGTAGATCCCCGTATGTGTCTTTGGCTCTTAATGTAATGACAGGAATTTGTGTTCAGAAGGTTGTAACGTGGAACAAATGGAACATTATATTTCAATGGGATGTTCCGAGCAGATTGACTCATCCCGGAAACATTAAGCTCCGCGTCCACTCTTGCGTCAGAATCCTGACTAGCAGGGGGGTGCATATGGGCGACTCAGCAATCTGACTGGGTCACGGTTCAGATTTTTGTGGCTGAGTGCACAGGTTCCACTTAAAGGTCAGATGGAGAGTGCGTCTGTGCAGCCCATACGAGAGCAATATGTGCAAATGGCGAATACTAAGTATTTTCTGTTATTGTTGCTGTTCTGGCGTAATGCAGTTTTGGGTTCCGTTTTTTTTTTCCCGCAGTGTGTCCAGGAGATGGGAAATGCTAAGGCGCGGCGTCTCTATGAGGCCTTCCTGCCCGCCTGCTTCCAGCGGCCCGAGACTGACCAGTATCCCTGGCTCGCTCCCCCCCGGGATGCCTTTGTGTCCACTGGGGAATGGGTTTAATTTTAGCGTGGTGCTGGTGTGTGTTTGTGTGGGAAAGCCGACGTGCAGACTGAGCCATGTGACCCCACAAGAACGAGGAAGTAGGCTGGCGTGGTGTTCGGGGGGAATTTCCCTTTTTAGGGTACACAGAAGGGGACAGGGGGGGCTTGTTTTATTCTGCTAAAAGTGCAGCAGCAAATTCTAGCAAATTCTCACACGTCACAGCAGATTTCCTACTTCAGCACAAAAAAACGCAAGCCATGGTTCCACAAAGCAGTGGGAACATGTAGCGTTTTAAACAAATTGCATCCGGCCCTGATTCCACACGCCAGCAAATGCTTACCAGCTGGGCCTTCGTGTCGTAGTGCAGCGTGCATGGAGCATCATTAAAAATGCAGCAGTGATAGAAAAATCACAAAAAAAAACTACCCACAAATAAGGTTTTATCGGTTTGCAGTAAATTATTAATAAATGCTTGGATTACGTCCATCTTTAAAAACAAGAATTTGATTTTTAGGCAAGGCGAACAATATCACTCATGACATTACTCATTCAGTGTTGTAATTTCATATCGACCAATTGGCTGTATAAGACTTTGTCATCCGTAGCATTAGTCAAATCTCAACACGCGTCGCATGGCAGGAGCATTGTGCTCTCGCCTTGATCTGACGCGTCCTGCGGTCCGTGGCCGCCTGGGCCCCCAGCAGAATGCTTTCTCCTTAATGACGCTTCCACAGGTCTGCTGAGGTCTTCATTCGCGACAAGTACGATAAGAAGAAATTCATGGATAAATGTGTCGACATCCAGGCCCTTAAGGTGAGACTGGGAGCCCCCCGCCGCGCCGCCCTGTGGCCAGCTAAGCGCCCTGCTAATAGTTCGACGATGACGACACGCCTTCATTTTAAATCTATGGTGACGCTAATTCTCAGCTAATTTTCCTGGTTTGCTGGTATCTTCCAGAAGGAGAAATCTAGTGACTCCATAGTCAAAGAAGCTCCGGTTGTGTTTGAGAAGATGAAGCTGGTGAGTGGATATGAATTTAACTTCCTGACATGTCACCCCTGTTGAATTCAAGGCGATTCAAGTATTTTCATGCTTAGAAACTTTAACCTAGCCTCTGTATGCCATCTTAAGTTTACTTCTCAAATTTAAAACTCCTTGCCCTTTATTTGACCCCCTAAAACTTCATTGATACATTGATTGTCTTGATTCCTCTCAGAAAAGGGATGATTCCCAGCAGCTGAAGTCCAGTCCCACGAAGCCGGCTCACATCGCAGCTGACTTGTTAAACCTTGGTAATTTGAACGTGCCTTCTGTATGTTATTTTTGTTATTTTTATGCAATGCCAAGTCTAATACGAAGTGCTTTCTGAAAAGTTGCAGCGCAGCCAGCGTGCCAGGTGCTGCATTTTTCATACCGCATGGTGTGCAGTGCGGGATGCATGGTGCATTCGCACGCCATGAAACCTTAACAGCTCTTGGTGCTGCCTGCATCATGCTTTGACCTGTCCCTCCTCCATGATGCTTCCTAGACGCACCAGCCCCCGTGGCCAATGGTGGGCCCAGCCCCGAGTCGGTGGACCCCTTGGATTTGTTCGGCTCCGTCTCCGCCACTTCGGCCAATCCGGCCAAAACACCGGTAAGCAGCAGTAATAGACAGTGCTAGTGGTGGCGTGTTACTCAACCTGACCCA
>JAODKL010000047.1:14337608-14350986 GCA_026780765.1 Petrocephalus schoutedeni
CGGCCAATCCGGCCAAAACACCGGTAAGCAGCAGTAATAGACAGTGCTAGTGGTGGCGTGTTACTCAACCTGACCCAGACTAAGAATGATGCATCGGACGCGTGACTCCCTGCATCCCCTCCGAGATCAACTTGCCTGTATTGACTGTTATCTGTCTCTGGCTCATCCTAGCCAGCTTTGGCATCCATGCCTGCCAAACACCAGCTTGGCTGCTCTGTTCCGGAGAACCTCAGTCTCTTCCTGGACCCTGCCCCAAAACCTGAAGAGGTCCCCAGGAAGATGTCCAAAGACTCCATCCTGTCTCTGTATAGTACTGTCACGCCTCACGCCAACAACATGCCTGCTCATGGTGAGTTTTCCCATCCCTGAAACCTGACCACCCATTGGCTGCTCCTCTGGGCTCTCCGATTGGTCAGATTATTTTCAGTACTCTCGGATTATGTAACTCTGTTGCACATCAAAACATGTTTCTTGTCAAACCACAGAAGTCTGTGTTGCTGTTGGTAACGCTGAACACTTCACTCTGGAAGTAGCCAATAACAATCAACTTAAAATTTAGAGATGTGAAACCAAGATCCAGTCAGCAGACTTGCTGCTTTTGTGTCCATCTGGTGGTTATTAATAATCGATATTCTGAGGAGGAATGTGTAAGAGGTCTGTCCTCGAGGGCCAGATTAGGCTGTCCATGTGTTCTCTGTATTGTGGGATCTGTTCTTGGAGAGGCTTCATGCTTTTAAAACCTAAAGCTGTAGAACTGGACCAAATCTGAGGGATGATGAATTGGTTGGGGTGGATGATGGACTGGCTGACTTGTTGTACAGGCTGAGTGCCAGGAGCAGACCTTTGAAGAAGTGATTCATGTCAGCCTTTTGCACATCAGGGCTTGAGCAGATTCTCTTGTGACCTTCTGCAACCTCATTAGGTTCACTATTTTGTCTGTGTCTGTGTGCCTGTGTGTTTATTTGCTCTATAGGTGGCATGTACATGGCTCCACCACATATGGGTTATGCAGCAGCTGGATTCGGGCAGTACCAGCCTATGGCGGCCCAGGGCGGCATGATGGGAGCCATGATGGGAGTACCAGCGGGCCCCTTGGCACCGCCAGGCCTTCTGTGCCCAGCTGGGATGCCAGCAGCTGCACCCTACGTGGCAGGCCTGCCTGGGGGCGGGATGGGCCTCCCCGGCGGCATGATGGGAGGGCTGCCAACTCTTCCCCAGCAGATGTATGGGGTGCAGCCAGCCCAGCAGCTTCAGTGGAACATCACGCAGGTGAGAATTCCCAGCCATTGCTGCTAGTCCTTCACCTGAAAGGCTTTGCTGGATGTTATGTGCACATCCAAATAATAACCAGTAATGATGCCATTTCCAGTTAAGCAGATTTTGAAGGATGCAGTCTGAGGCAGTCAGAGAAAACAATGTTTAGATGACCTTCATGTTGATGTAAATCTATGATGTTATGTCTGTCAAAGTGTGCCAGCCAATTCAAACCCTCTCCTAAAGCAGTGTTACTCAAACTGGTCCTTGGGCCCCCCAGATCCGTCCGTGTTTTTGCTCTCTCCCAGTTCCCAGGGAATTTTGAATACATACCCATGTATTTTTCACTGGACCACTAACAAACCTTATTAGGCTGATCAATACTTCAGTACTTCAAGTGTGTTTTTTGTTCTGTGCACATATATACTTAATACCCAGATAAAAATCCTTGAATACTTTGTGACCTCCTTTGACTTAGTGCTGTGTACCTGCAGGTTGATGACTTTGGCGCGCTGCCTTATTTTTGTGCTATAACGTAGCTGTTTCTTGCAGATGACGCAGCATGTGGCCGGCATGAACCTGTATGGCGCCAACGGCATGATGGGATACAGCCAGCCAATGGGAGGAGGGGGGGCGGTGCCCGGATCGGGTCACATGCTTGGAGCACATGTGTGGAAATGATTCCGGGGACCCGACGGAGCAGGGCTGGGGGCGGCTTATAAACAGACCGGACTTTCAGGCTGTCAAATAAATGAAGGTGCACTTCTAGGGTTTGGGGTGGGGTGGGTCAACAGATGTGTGGGCCGCCCACCCCCCTGCCATTGTTTTTTTGCATATTTGCCATTGAACGCTGTCACTGACCTCTCAAAGCTCCCCGGGCTAGTATCAGCACTGGAATGCAGCCCAGCAAGGGGCCAATATTTTGTGTCTCCGAAAACTTTGTGTGTGTTTTGTTTTTTTTTTTATAATAATGCAGATTTACCGCCATAATGTGTCCTGGTAGGGTTAGGGTTAGGGGCTGATATTCCCCGTGTTGCCATTAGCCCAATGACCTCGCCAAGCTAAGATTTTATCATTCACAAGGTCAGCTCAGCTTCTCTCATTAATTACTTTTTTTTTTTTTGTTAAAAGTTGAGATTCTTTGTTCCGCCTGCACTCTGGTAGCTCTGGAGAATGAAATCCCAAGTCCCCAAATTCACCTTCCCTCCACCTGAACCCACCAAGCTTTTCTTGCATTTATATTTTGTCTGTGGGGGCAGTAGGGCATTCCAAGGATTTGCAGTAGCTTTTCTTGGTAGTCTGGTAGAGGGATCATTTCAGTTCAATTCAGTTCTATGCTCCTGATCAGCCATTGTATGCAGGCGGATGCTATGAGGCTAGAGGACTTAGAAAATGTTAGGGGTCTTTGCTTAACTAAAAGTTTAGTGCCCCCTCCCCCATACAGACAGGAAAGCAGACAATATACATGTATGCTCAAACCTCCTCTGTGAATGTCCGCAGCTACTTCAAAATGAATGTGCATTGCCAGGACAGAGAATGTCTCTTTAAAAATGTATCCAGCACTGTCAGCACTGTTTATTCAGTTAGTCAGCATTGGCCTTGCTGAGCCAATAGGAGGGCAGGCTGAGAGTCACATGTCCTTTTCATGTCTGCTGCCCTCAGGGATCTGTACCCTTTGGCTTAGTGTGATAGGAAACTGTTTTCCCTCTGAAGTTGCAGTGGCGCATGTGTGTGTTTGTGTGTGTGTGTGTGCAGAGCCAGCCAGAAAGAGTTTGTGTGTGTGAATGGTTTTGCGTGGGTGGCACTTGAGAGCAGAATGTCCATTGGGGGGTAAGTATTTGAGAGAGGACAGTGCCCCCCCCCCCCCCAAATCTCTGACAGCTATATGACCTTGGCCTTCTGAATGAATGCATTATTTTTGCAGGTCTGCCTTTTCTGTCGCTTATTGACTTAAGTAGAAAGTGTGACCGTTAAGCGTGGGTTAGGGTTACCCCTATGCTACCCCTATCTGGTCCGTCCTCTCCTGTTTGCATTACATGTGCCAACTGCGAGCACGCGCGCACACAGAGTAAACTTCTCCATTTGCAAATAGGAGGCAATATTGGATATCTAAGGGAAATGTGAGCATACTGTGGGCCAGATGATAAAGAGATGCCTCCTTAATCAGCTTGATCAGCCAGCACTCTCCACAGCACGGTAGGCTCCATTCTGGGTATACTCTATTAAGGTGAAGCGCTTGGAGAAGCCCATTCGTTTAATGGCATTTCAGTTCAGTGATAGTAGATTGCCCTCTGGTGGTGTGGAGAGGAATTGCATTTTAGTTACTTAGCTGCTGTGTGGCAGTGGTAAGTGAATTGGTGCTGAGTGGGGGGGGGGGGGATTGGGGGACAGTGCGAAAACTATGCAAGCATTTGGGAGTATACACACATGTGCACATCACGGGGGATGCCAGAGTGGGGTGGCCATCTTGCTTTCCTTAGACTCTCTGGTGACTTGTAGGGCCAGTTGCAGTTGTCCTATTGTTATATATCTATTTTTTTTATTTATACAGCTGTTTTTGTTGTTATTAGCAGGACGTTCCAGATAGCTTCTCTGCCATGGAGTACAGTAATATTATCTGGCCGTCTGTGCTGTGTGCCACTCTGTAATCTCCCTGTCTTCCTGTAACAGGAGCTGAGCCAGGCTGCCTTTTCTAGTTGGACTCTCTCTTCCCCAAACCACGCCCCCCCCCCCACTTACATTTAATTTTCCTTAGGACTATAATTATTATTGTCATTGTTGTTGCTGTTGTAATGCATGATGCTAATTATGTAAATAACTTGCTGTGTTCTTATTCCACCTTGCGGGCCACGCTTGATGTAGACATGCCACATGGAGGAAATGCAGGGATATTGTTAGCACTAGCATGGCACCGCTGGCTAGACACACCGACCCAGGGCTGGGGGGGGCAGTCACCCTCAGGTCTGTGTCTCGGCTTGCCAGTTCAGCCTTTCTGTGTGTGACCCCCTCCCCCCCCCAGTCTGCCATCAGGGCATGCGTGTGCACACCCCAGTTTGGATCCAGAGAAGCTTACCTACGGGGCCTTCTGGGTTATCGAACCTGGGCATGCGGATGGACACCATGCGAATCCAGGTTGCCATGGTTACATGCAGCTGTACTTTAAATATCAAGATATGTTCGAGTTTTTTCTTGGCAAAATATCAGCACAGAAATGAATGTATTTTTAATTTAATTTTTTTTTTACTGTTATTTTCTGGTTTAATATTCATAGGTTTTCTCTCCTCTGTGTGTGTGTGTGTGTGTGTGTGTGTGCGCGTGTGGATGTATGGTTTCGGTCTCACAATTTTTTAAGCATAACTTATTGGAGATGCTGAAACGTAAACGACTTTTGCATCTCTGGGTTCCTTAAAATACGTTGATGACTCAGATTTGAATAATATAATCTTGTCAATATGTAAAATTCAAATAAAGAACATTTTGACATTCAGTGTAGTACTGATCCCTGGTGTCGGGAAGCATGTGTCTCAAAAAAAACAAGCTGACGCTGAAGTTTCCAATCTTTATTCACTGTTCCCAGCTGTGAAAGAGCATGCAGATACAGGCTTCTGAATCCAAAAAATTAGCAAAGTGTGTTTTTTTTTTTTTGTTTTTTTTTCACTTTGTGTGCTTTTCTTACAAAACTACGTGCACCTTGGGTAATCAATTTGCAGCGTACAAACCACAAAAATACCAGTTTTACATTATCAAATACTGCACATAGAAAACATTTACAAAGCACGAGTATAAAACTACAGCCTTCAATCCAACCTCCTTTTGTTCCTGTGGCACATACAAGTTCTACCGTTCTGTTGGTTCCACGTCTTAAATTTAGAGGCCTGTTCTGCAGGCAGAGACTGTTGGAAAAGACCTTTCATTTTTTTTTCTATTATTTTTTTTTTGTTCTTGACTCCAAACTCAAGCAACAGATAAGTTATGGTTACAGAATTCAGAAGTTTACACCTACGGCCGTTTCTCAAAAAAGGATCTAATGGCACATTGGATGGAAACCACCAGCTGGGCTTTTCTCAAGGGATTTTGGAAGTACGTCTGCCCAGTCCTGAAGTGCAACACCATCGGTGCTGTGGGTGGAGCTAGTAAGAGTTAACCTGGTCCCCCATCCCAGTGCCATTGGCTGTAGCAGCCACATCGTCGTGGCAACGTTACGAGAGTGTGTGCTGTTGAGGATGCCACTAGGTGCAAATACTAATATTTCTTTTACGCGTGGAGCCATGTATGCTGGACCGTATACTAAGCTATACTTCTCCCAAAGTGTCTCCCCTGCATGCTGTCAGCCAATAAAAATGGATCTCCAAAGTGTACGGCTGTGTCTTATTGGATGATTCAGATACAGAACACAAGGATAACGGTGCAGACCAACGCAGAAAAATGCACCATACTTGGGATGGTTTGTGCCCCTTAATACTCTCCGGTCACAAGATAAAGACTTCCCATAAATTTCTCCCGTTTAGGAATTGAAGTTGCAAAAATCAGTAATTGTTTTCTTCTGAGAGCTCTTTTTGGTTTGCATCCCGTCTCGCATAACGAATGCGAGTGAATCTGCAGCATGTGCGTGACAGCGGTAAGCTGCAAATTCCCATCTTGGCATTATGCTGACAATGCAGTGCTGCAGTGAGATTATTGCCAAGTAAGAATCCTGGCAGTTAATATTATGGAAGGCTTCATTTATGCTACAAAGAAATACTGCAAATAATCTTACTGCAGGTCCTTCTTTTTACGATTCCTCAGGAGTAAATGCCTAGAATCATTTAATCATCAATATACTTTTAAAGTGGCATATGTATTGTCTGCAAATGATTCTAGGCAGGCAAATTCTCTAAAATCTCAGGAAGAATGAATCCTAAGGCCTGTTAGCTGAGCTGGTGTTTAAATGGGGACAGTAAAAGTTCAAGTCTTGTTCAAAATCCCCTCTACAGCTTCTTCTGTGAAATGAACCTAGAAGCCTGTTTCATAACACCAGTGTTAAGCGAAAGTAATACAGCTCAACCATGACGACAAATTTACACTTAACATTTTGTGTAATGTTTCAAAAATACATTCATAAACTTTTACAACCATAAATACCTCAGTATAATTGTTTAAGCAAAATACTTTTTAAACCTCAAAATGTGTCTTTGCTACAGCAGTTGAACCAGGTCTTTTAAATAAAATAAGGCAATTAAAAATACACCAGCCCTCATTGTCACAGTACCCCAGACTGGGATTCCAGTCTGGAATTGCTGTAAAAGTGTCTCTGAAACATCACTGCTTAAATCATTCACGTCCTCTTCTTTACAAAAATAAAATTAAATTAAATCACAACATTTTGACGCGTGATATATTAACACATTGTGACATCGAACACTACGTAAAAATGTAAGTAAATTACGAGTAAATGAAAGGGGATGATTGGTGAAGAACGTGGGGGGGGGGGGGTTGGACATTCTAAGCGTTGTAATGATATTCTATACATTTTTCTTTTAGACCATCAACATTCATTTCCATCCTAAGCTACAATTCAGCTCTGGCCTCATATAATTGAACAAGGTGAATTCAAAGCCCTGCTCTCGTTAGTAAGCTCTTACTCATCTTATTCTCGTTAAAGGCAATCCATTCAGTGACATGCCACCTGTCATCCTGCTAGCGGCGGCCCCACCCACTCTGATATCAGTGATGTGCGCGGTTTGTACGTCTGGCACTCCAGCACCAGGGGTCATCCTGCAGACTCCCACTCTGCCGTCACCCAGCCGTGCGAAGGCGCCCTCGCACACTCCTGCACATACACTAGCACAGGCCTGGCTGATAAACGCCGGGTGTTTCTGTTATTGTGAAAACGTAACCGGGACACTGTTAAGATCTGTGGCACCAGTCCGCAGTGATGCTAACGCCAGATATTCCTTTGGCTAATGATAGAATTATGGGATCCAATTGATTTCTAATTAGGAGGTGCATTTGAAGCTTTCGCCTCACACTGGGTGCGGCTATCAGCTAGAAAGTTCAATGCAGGGACAGTTACCAGGTGGGTGTTTTCCGTCAGGGCAGGCCCAGGCATTGGTGTCACAGAAGAGCTGCTCTGGGCTCTGTTCTGGCCCAGAAATTACATCCTGGCTTTTGGTGGTGACAGGTGCACATCTGGCCAAGCCCCAGCTTTTACAGTTAATGTTCACACTGTATGCTACCAAGAACACATACACATGTACAGAGAGCAAGTTTTACATAACTAGTGTCCTTGTAGCACAGTTACAAGAACATATAGTTACAGCGATTACAGTCTACATCCCAGAAGTGCAAACGCTTGTCCCCACCCTTATCCTACCCTGCGCTGACAATCAAAGAGGTCCGGCCTTCATTTTACTCCAACGATATCCCCCCCTTGTCCACTGATGTTTTCCCAAACAGTGAGCGCAGAACGTTTTAAGATTACCCTTGTTGTTGTTAATTAACAAAGTTCTTCTCCTTAAATGCAGACTTTGCCCCTGAGCGAACCCGTCATGGAGGAGAGCACAGGTCCCAATGGGAGGGTGACTGTCCTTCCATCTCGCCTCTACTTTGCAAGCTGCACTAGAATATTCTGCGGCTACTTCGTGTACGTTACAAAGAAACACACATACGAACGATCTCAAAGTCCTTACATATAAATCACACTGAAAAAATATATCTAATAGTCATTTTACATTTTGTACCAAGGACAGAACATTCAGCTGTGAATAAGGGGGTTTGTTTTTTCAGTACATACATGTATATATATAGGATTTCCATTAAAACTTGAATAAATTGATTTTTTTTTCTCTCTCTCCACCCATTTCCACGTATTTGCAAGGTGCTATTCTTTAGAATCCTGCGGCAATAACAGAAGAAAAAGAGCTACTTTTCCGACAAATTGCAAATGCATCGAGGCAGCGAAACACCTGAGAGTTCATTTGTTCAATACCATGAAAAGGTAAGCAGACATCAAAGGCGACTAGTGGCGAGGGCGGGCAGAGGTTATGGCAAACGTAGGGGGCGGGAGTGCCAAGTCAGTTCCACCAATGGGGCTCTGTTTATCCTCGCATGGGACCGCCCACTGGGAGGGGTTTGGGCCAAAACAACATCCATCCATGCCAGCCTCAAGGGAGACAGTTGCTTAGTTACAAAAGCAGGACAGGGCCTGAACATCTTAGTGCAGGGTATGTTTGGGATGCTGCTGGGGTGGACGGCGTTATTAAGTGGTAACAGCTTCATTACCCTGGTTCCCTGCTCTGCTTTGCTCCTGGCTATTGCGCTGATAAATGAAATAGATTAAGAAGCCGAAAAAGATCTCCCCCTTCTTTTCTTGTGTTTCTTATCAGACACGGCTACCAGCACTTCCCAGTTCGAACCTCGAACATCTGGTATCCCGCGTGGCAGCGTGGCTCCAAGCCGCCACAGCCCCAGAGCCCGCACTGCAGTCCTCTGACTCTGCAAACCTTTCGTACGTAATTAGTCACATTACATTTGAAGGTATTCTGGGAGTATAAATGTTTTAGTATTATAATACCCATGCTGCCCCGGTCCTCAGTGGGCTGGGTGTCTATTTTTGTGATCTGAGAATCCTCCTGTACTGTGACAGCCGGCTTTTCCCTTAGGGGGGCTTTGAGGGCGTGACTTCTTACGCAAATAGGGGGATTTCAGGCAAGCAGCAAGCGACCCGGAGTGTAAGAATGGAATTCACGGCATCATCAGTGAACATAAAAGGTGCCTTGTCCTGCCACAGGTTAAAACAACAGCCTTTTACTGCAGAAATACAGCAGGACGTTCCAGGGGAGGGTGGCGCACGATCACCCCGTTCTCCCCCCACGTCTGTCCGTCTTTCTCTTTTCGGTTTTGGTGCTTTTCCGCACACCTGGAGAAACACCACTGCTTAGCGGGAAGAGTCTTTGAGACTAACACCACAGGCTGTTTCTAATACTGCTGCTTCAAGCACAGGACTCACGGAACGCTTAACGCAAGCAGCAGAGGACGTTAAGTTGAAATGCTGTGGCGAGGTTCTCTCTGCAGGGTCCCTGTGCCACCAGGGCCCCAACCAGGCTGGAGAAGATCGATTCACACTCGGTTATGACACTCTGCCATTGCACCTCACGCGCGGAGATTGTGGAGTGCTTTTCCAGGGAGCTAATCCAAAGCGTGCTCAGTGAGGGATTCCAGGGTGCGAACTCATAAAGCAAGGGGTAACTGCTGTCCACTGTGACTATCTCACATTACAGTTTAAAAGTGGCCAGCGTAGTTTGCACATGCTGAGGTGAGGAAGCATGCTGGACGAAAGCTTCATGCGGCCAGTCACTGGCGCTCGCAATATTCAAAAGAAGATAGCTTCAGTGCTCCCTGGGTTCCTTCGCCCATGAGTAACTAGTTAACCCTTTCACTACCCTCGAAACCAGTGCATTTCCCCATCGTCTCCTTCCTTGCTTTCAACAACAGAACGCCACACAGCAAAGGAAGTTAACAGTTCTACAAAATATAAACCCATATTCATAGGAAAAAATCTTCCCTTTAGAACCTCATTAATAATAATAATAATAGTAACGATAAACAATTATCAGAATCATATAAGAGAGTTAATGGGATGCATGCAAACATCGCAGTGCAGCTTACAATGTAAACACCTCAACCCTAACTTCCCTTTTGGAATGACAATTAATTTAAACCAGTGAAACATCGGCATTGGTTAGGGCTGCAGTGGGCAGCACAGTGACATAACAGGGCAGTGGTAACCGCAGCCTTCAGCAAGTGGCGAGGCCCACATCAGGTGACGAGGGCCCCCTGCACCGCTGCCAAGTCCAGGCCACGCAGAGCAAAGCAACTTGGCATTCTGAGTGGCATGCCTGCCATATGGACCCCACAGACACTAATGGGTCCTGTGCTTCTTGATGCGCAATTATACACACATTCATATTTTCACACGCAGGGTCACTAGGGGAGAATGACAGTGACACTTAACTGCTGGTCCTCAGATCCTCAGATGATTTCTGACTTGTGATTCTGTTTTGCTTTCATCATACGGCTGCCTGCTTCGAGAACCTAGGGTGTTCCCGTAAAAAGCCAACTTAATAATTCTCAGGCTATTCAAATTCGTATTCGGCTGAAGGAAACCACCAAGCTGTCCTGTTCAGGTTTAGAATCCACTGACAGTCAAACTATAGCAAAAATATGGCTTTAAAAAAAAGTGAAAAAGGCCTTCCTGTATTGATTTGCACATATCATCCCATCTTAAGCCTTTTTTTTCCTTTCTGATTCTCAGAGCAAAGAAACAGCCACTTGTTTACAGCGCAAAGGACATAACACATGACAGGGACGGAGCGTCTGATATGTACGGTGGGTCACTGTTCACTGGAGCATTTTATCTGTGTTTTAGGTGCAGACGCCCCCTGCGTTCCTTACAGGAGACAAAGGCATCTCCCCAGAGTGTGACACAGAAGGGGGCTATAGTCAGGTTTTCTGTCCTTTCAGGCCATCAGGATTATGGTCTCTGGAAGAAAACTGTGGACCCCGGGAAGCCTTATCCTGATGATCTTTGTAAATGTAGCGCCGCTAAGTCAGGGAGTGGAGAGAGAGAGAAAAAAAAGGGTTACAGTGACCACAGGGGAGAGAACGGGGCAGCCAGGTCCATGTTGGGGTCCTAGGAGTACAACGTCCCATCACCTGGAACTACCAACTCTCATCTTGCTGACAACTACATTTCCCAGAGTGCTATGCCAGGGGATGCCCCACCCCCCTTCCCCGCCTTCCGACAGGGTTTCAGCAGCGGAGAGCTGCAGTGGATGCTGGTGGACCTGTTCAGTTTTTTTGTCCTCCCGCTGATGTTGCCGACATCGATCTCGGTTCCGAGCTCTGTCTCAGGACCGAAAGGCCCTTTCGCACCCTCTCTGGTCCTGATTCAGTGCAGAAGACGGTCTTTGAACAAGACTAATAATATTTAACATTAGCAAAATAAATAAGGTAGAATCTATCTTTCTTCTTTAAAGGCAAGCTAAAAATAGCACTTTTAATAAGGGTTGCAATTAAACGTGCAGAATGCTGTATATACAAACATGAACACAAGGATAACTATATACCTATCTATATATTTATAAGCACTGCTCTCTGAAATCGTACATTTTTGCACTACCTCATGTAACCGTAGTTACGTGCCTTTTGGAACGTGATGGGCATTTTTTGGCTGAGCATACTGCCCATTTGTGACTTGTGATTATTGATGATTATTATGAATTCCTGTTAAGCTGATTTTTTTTTTTTTGCATTTCATTGAAGTCATTGACTCTGCTACATATCCATACTTCTATATCTGATGCGTAATGAAACGGCGGTAGTAATTGCTTTGGTTTTATAAAATAAAATCTATCTAATGGGTTTGGCATAGAGAACATTCGGCAGGCATCTGAGTGACCAGCCAAAGGGCTGTCAGAGATCTGTGTGGAAATGAGGTCCTGTTCCTGAAAGCGACGTCACTATAAAATGCACAGGAAGTCAGCGTCGGAGATGAGCGAGGAATGGTGGGAGGTCGCTGTAGATGCTACATCTTCTGTCTCAAAGAATTTCGCCTTCCGAAAAGGAGTGGCATTGCTTGGGTGCACGGTGTTCCTCTTCTCGTCCCGGGACAGTCCAGTAGGGCTGGATGTTTAATGTCAGAGAGATCAGCCTTCGGAAACGTATCACTTTGTCCTTTGGTTATGGGGCGAGCGGTGAAGGGGGGGCATGGGTGGAGGGACGGGGTGGTGGTGTCTGTATATGGTTGCACCTGAGTACCAGGCAAACTAATAAGACAGAACCATCTCTCTCTCCTCCACCCTTACCCACAATGCCCTGCTCTCATGACCCAGACTATAATAAGAGCAAGAGCCTGCTGTGTGCTGAGACATCCAGCCAATATTTATGTGTATGGGTGCAAGTATTAATGTTGGCTGGATACTGTTCATCCCTTCATAAGGCCTTTCAGTAGGAGAGAGAGATGAGAATGTGCGTCTTCATTGAGGAAGTCCTCCATGTGCATACGTGTGTGTGTTTGTGTGTGTGCGTGTGTGTGTGAGTGTGTGCATGCGTGCAGGCCTGCACGGATGCATCGGTCCCGGGGCCAGCCGGGCGGGCCGACCACTAGGTGCAGGAGGGACTGGTGGCGCTTTCCAGAGAGGACTGGGAGAGACGGCGCACCAGCGGGCCGATACTGGGCTCCGCCAGCGAGGAGGTGGGAAAGAGCTTGTACCAGCCGCTGACCGCGGAGGACAGGTCCAGCTCGTCCAGCAGGATCTGAGCCATGCCCATGAAGCACTTGTGGTCCATGCGGCCGTAGTCGCCCCAGACGATCACCTACGAAAAACAGCGCTCTGAGCACGGCATTCTGGGAAGGGTAACTCACATCTTACACTAAGCAACCATAATATGATTATATAATCGAATTGGCACTGAAGAGAATAGATTAAGGGCACAGCAAGGTAAATACACAGGAGCGGATAAGGGCAGGCAGTAGCAGACAGGATGCCATGGATGATATTCAATTATTCAGCAGCTGCTTTTATCCAAAGCTTCCAAAGTGTGCTTCAGAGAGCAGGGTCAACTAGTGCTTTGGGCAATTGGAGCTTAATGGCCTTGTTCAGAAACCCAACAATGACATTCCTCTGTCAACCGTGGGTTTTAAACTAGTAACCTTCTGATCTCAGGCACAGCCCAAGCCTACAGTACCACCCAGCACTCTGAATTAAGGACCTATTCAAAGGAGAAATACAGGGAGACAGGTGACCTCCAGTGTGTCTACTGACTGGGTTGCTGGTGAGACTGTTTTCTCGTGTGCTTGGAATGAGTGCTGGGGACGGAGTCGGGTCTGACCTGCAGGACCCGGCCCTGCGGGCTCTCGTCGAAGAGCAGCGCCTGCTGGTACACCGGGTCCAAGGTCTTCTTCGCCACCTTGGTTTTCTTCTTGGCCAGACAGGCGCCGTTTTCCAGCACGTACACCTTCACGTATGAAGCTGGGGTGGGGGGTCCACATGTCATTGTGTTGATATTGAGCACGTTGATATCGATATTGATATTGTTGATATTGTGGCAAGATGACTGACAGATTACTATATATAGTGTATAT
>JAODKL010000047.1:14360366-14374221 GCA_026780765.1 Petrocephalus schoutedeni
CAGAGCGCACACAAACAGCGCACACTGCCCCGAGAGCAGGGCCCTGCACTAAGGGCCCGCCATAAACAGAGCGCACACAAACAGCGCACACTGCCCCGAGAGCAGGGCCCTGCACTAAGGGCCCGCCATAAACAGAGCGCACATAAACAGCGCACACTGCCCCGAGACCACGCCTGTCCCATCCATCCAAACAGATTATCCCACCCGTGACACGCTTCTCTTTTACAGCACAGCACATGCTGCACAAATATGTAAACCTCTCGGCTGAGGTGTAATTCATTACCGCGGCCATGTTTGTCGTGGGGTGGTAAATGTCAGAGCGGCCTTGCGTAACACAGGGCTGGCGTGGGGGTTGGGGCAAGTAAGACTCCCTCCTGATGCCTCCCAGAGACCCGCTCGAGTCGTCCACAGCATTGCTCACACTGATGTCATGAAATCTGGCCACTCTGCAGACAAACGTAGGGGTAAGGCAGCTTCGACGTCACACTTCCCAGAATGCATCAGCACGACGTCCTCAGACTCAAACCTTCAGCTGATTCATGACTCTACGGGACGCCTGAACAGTCTGTCCCCAGGCCTTCAACAACCCCCCCCCCCCCCAGAGCCTGACATAGGGGTACTCCTCAGACATAGAGGCGGCACAGTGTGTGCAGGACCAGACTGGGGGGGGGGGGTGCGTTCTTCACGCCTGAGCTGGTCGATTTACTCTGGGGCCGCGTCAAGACCCTCAGCCCATCACACAGAAATCAATAAACACCCCCAGTGTGAAATGGGCATGGCAGTAATTACACGGCGTATATAAATCACCTATTAATGTAAATGAGCTCCTGCGTCACATTTTGTTTTACAGGAATGAGCCACTTATCGTAATCGTGATTTCGGTCTAGATGTTCTTCTCCTCACCCGAAAATATCAGTGGGCAGCTTAGCCAGGCAAGCGCATTACCCGCTATTTCCCCGCCGCTTCGCATCGCCGCGATGCTCCGGTCGGACCACGGTTACATCCACTGCATTTCCAGCGACGGCACCTTACAGTAAGGTCGTCCCGCCCCAGTCCTGGGGGGGCTACACAACCCCCATTGAGATTTCCATCATTCCGTAAACTGTTGCATCGCTGTCTGTGGGACAGCTCGGGAAGGGCATAAACCAACAGCTGGAGATATGATGTGTGCACAAAGCCCTCTGAGGGGGACCACGGCACCGAGCTCCATAACTCGGCAGCCCAGTTATCAGAAGTCGTCCAGACAGCAGCATTAAGCAATATGTATCCTGAGGTTTAGCTTTGGCAGCTGCCGGGAAACAGCACAGACCCGTGGCCCTCCTGTCACCCTGACTCGCATGCTCCTGCTATTCCCAGATGGAAAACAGGAGAAATTCCACTCAGTATTTACAAAACAATTCATCCTAATTCTGAACTCGCTTCGCGGCCGGGCGCGATGTGCCGGGGCATGATGCAAGCTGGGAGATAAATCGTGCTTGATTTAGCAGATTTGCGTCATCCGACGGTGACAGAGGCTAAAGTTTCTAGGCGTCGACACAGCAGGAGAGACAAAGGTGGAGTTTTTTATGTCTGTCCACTGTCACAGGAGACCATCGCAAGCAGCTGAAGCAAAGGCCCAGGCTCTCCTACCTGCAAAATCCAGCCCAGTAATTAAATTGAAAAGCTTGTTAGAGGATTTACCAATTGTAGTAATTAAGCCTTACAGAGAATCTGCAAAGAAGTTAATGCTAAGATTATATAATTCCTTGGTAAGACCACACCTAGAATATTGTGTGCAGGTTTGGTCACCATATCTTAAAAAGGAGATTGCAGCCTTAGAAAAGGTGCAACGTAGGGCTACAGGAATGATTCCTGGTCTTAGAGGAATGTCATATGAGGAAAGGTTAGCAGAGCTAAACCTGTCCAGACTCAAGCAAAGGAGACTGAGGGGGGACATAATCCAGGTCTATAAGATTCTAACGGGACTGGATGCTGTTCAACCAAATCGTTACTTCAGCATTAGTTCAAATACAAGAACTCGCGGCCATAGGTGGAAATTAGCAGGAGAACATTTTAAGCTGGATTTGAGGAAGCACTTCTTTACACTGCGTGTAGTTAGAGTATGGAATAGTCTTCCTGTTAGTGTAGTGCAAGATAAATCTTTGGGTTCCTTTAACCCCTATCCCGTGTTTGGGGTCAGTCTGACCCCAGAGCATCATTAAACGGTAGGCAAATTTCACATGGGGAAATTATCACGGGAAAAGGGTTAAATGAGAGCTAGATAAGATTTTAACAACTCTGAGCTATTAGTTAAGTTCTCCCCAAACGAGCTTGATGGGCCGAATGTATATTTCTTATGTTTCTTATGTTCTTATCCTTGGCATCGAAATTAGTCATTTAATTGCACATGTATACAAATACGATTTTATCACCAGGAAAAAAGTGCATTATTTTCACTACCATGCTTCCTCTGCTTCCAGTGAGAATTTTCCTGGCGTGATCTGTAGGACACAAAATGGCGAGCTTAGTTAATAGAATGCTGAGGCTGGGTAAACACGAGGCAGCTCCAAGGGCAGATGTGAGGCGCCTAAGTGCAGCGCCGCCCCGCAGGAAGAGTCTGGTAATGCCCCCTCAGCCAGTGTAGTCTTATGCCTTTCCACACGCCGTACCCATAGCCGTGGTTAGTGCACCAGGCAAGCTGAGGATCAAGCACCAACACGAAAAAATGATGGCGCATATAATGGGAGAGGACCCTAGTTCTGCTGTGCCAGTCGTTTAGGGAAAATCACCAGCTAACATACCCTAAATGACAGAATTACCAACTGGATAGAGCAGGTAAAGAGAGCAAATGTCTTTGCGCTTGCTTTCAGCCCCAGTAGCGCTGTGGCGCTCAGTGGTTCAGGGTTCTGTGCTCATGCGCTGAAGGATGCCGGATCAAATCCCAAAGGCAACAGAGCGATGTCACTGTTGGGCCCTTAAGCAAGGCCCTTAACCCCCGCTTTCTCAAGGGACTGTCTGACGCCGGTTTTTATAAAAGCGTCCGCTAAATAAAGAAACTGTACTTTATTTGGAATTATATATAATATGTGTGTATGCCCCGAGTACAGTTAATTCCTGAAAGGAATGAAGGAGGCAGACAAAGCACCCATTAAACTGTGTACTGGTCCAGTTTCTTCTGGTCGTCTGACACACAGCAGAAAGAGAAACATGAGCCAGCTGAAGCTTCAGCTGAACTCAAGAACGGCGAGAATGAGCTTCCTGGGAGCCTCAGAAGAGAGCGAGCTGAGCCGGGCGTCACTGGTGACAGCGGTCTGCAGACGAGCTGATCGTCACCGCCAATGCACAGGTGACTGCCCAGAACAGCAGGTCTAAGAAAATCTAAATCGGGAGCTCTAGTGAGTCACTGCTCAGAACACGGGGGTGTTCGGGGGGGGGGGGCGAGGCTGGGGCTGGCGTGACCCTCACAAAAGCCAGATCTGCATTGAGGCCCCAAAACTGCAGTCCGCCATTGCGGGCCTCCACAGATCCGGAGACTAAACACTTCAGTAAGGGAGGCGGAGAGGAAACGTTCCTTCCAGCGAGGACTCGAAGCCGGCAGCGTGGCCAGATTGCAGCGATAATCAGAGATCCGTTGAGAGGCCTGCAGATCCCTGTATGGTCTGTTCCACATTTACCCTACATGGGAAAGTCATGAGTCGCAGGAAGGAGAAAAGCAGGCAACTGAACATCAAGAATGTTTAATCGACCCTTAACGAAAAACAACATGACGCAGATGCGGCTGGGATACATACGCCCAAAACAGCCGCACTTCCAGACCTAAAAATGCTGCTGTTTCGCAGAGGACTTCGGCAGATTTTTTAATAGTTTATTCAGTGACTCCTCCCATACGTACAAGAGCTGCACTGTTTATGTTAAGCTGATTCCATCCTAATGCATTGTATTATTAAAACCACAATAAATGTTTTATTATATACCGGTCAGAATAAAAGCAACAAACTCATGTTATATGAAATTTGACTGAAAGTAAGGCCCAACAGTCAGGGTTGCTGGGGAAAGCTGTCCTTCTTAAAGGGACAGAACAAACATAATTGCATATTGCACGGCGTACAACATAATGGCTGGCTGGTCTTATACCTAGTCAAAGGGCTTCGCATGTCGGAGATCCTTACCTTGTTGGGCCGGCTCTAACTTTCAGGGGCCCTCTCTGCTACGGTGGTAATTTCAGGGGCTCACTTCCTCCGCTACGCCGGTAATTTGGGGGCCCAGGGGGCCCGCGGCTGGCCCCCGGCGACCAGCGCTGCTGCCTATGGGTAGATAGTCGGGCTGACGACGATGATCAGATCAGCACTTTCATTCACACCGTGAGCCTAATGGGCTCAGGGCCTCCGAAAGCAGAACCGGGCAGAACCAGAACGGGGCGGCTGAATAGACGGGGCTGCCCGACAGGCTGCTTCTGCTGAGCTTGTGAGCGTGCGCTCGGGCGACGGGAGCAGAAGCGGAGGTGAGGCGGAGTGACGGGCTGGGGGGGGGGGGGCAGTCCCCCAGGGGAAAAGGCGGCCAAGCAGGCCAAGAGCAGAAGCTGGAGTGGGCCTTACACTCGGTGACGGGGGCTGCTTCCCCTGCTGACATCTTACACTTAACAGCAGTGCGGGCTGAGAGCTGGCCAAGGTAACGGCTTCATGTCACTTGCCACGCGGAAATGTATTCAGGTCATTTATTTGCTGTTCACCTATTTAAAAATGGTGACTGGGTGAAGTCATGGATATCTAGATGAGATGTTATGTGTATGATATCTATCGAATTAAACCGCTTACAATCCACAGTCTGAGGGGGCACTAGACATTTTGGGCCCCATGAAAGCATTCAGGGCCCCCAACCCACACCAATCCAATTATGTCCCAAATCTTTTAGGGCCCCTGTTAACTCTACGGCACTTGAAATCATCCTGTCCTTTACAACAGCCCTGTCCACAGCCCAAAACAAGAGGCAGGGCACCTGTACACACATCTACATGCACTGGGAAGTTCAGAGGCACAATAACAGTATGCTTTGGACTGAGGGACACCGGCAGACAGCCTGGAGGAAGCCCATGAGAAAAGCACTACCTGTGGAATACGACCTTGTGATCACAGACATGGCACCCTCCCCCTGTGGAGCCACACACTGCCCCCCCCGGCCTCACGTTCCACATCTCAAAGTGTGGGCCTCCCACGACCCAGGTCCTACTGATAGGCCGAGCCTCCTCCAGCTGTCAATGAATGGGCCGCTCGCAGTGTGAATCACACACTCTCGATATGAATAATGCTTTAATTGATACTCTTTGTGGAGATGAGATAGGACGCGTGTGATTCCGGGCATCTATTGTGGACGTAATTGGGCTGAAATGCCCGCCGCCACCAGCACGCGTGCCTGACGGTGATGGACGCAGAGAGGAGCCCCTCACGCGCCCGTCAGAGCGTGATGTCTAAATTTAGTCGCCGCTCTCGCCAGATTAGCGCCTCGCCGGTGTCGACTCCCCCCGCCGAGAACGAGAACGTGGACAAGGCTGCGAGAGGGGGTGAAGCGGCAGGGCGCGGGGTGCGGGCGAGTTTAGGAGGCCAGAGAGGGTGTAGTAGGGTCATGGGCAGGGGGGGCACTTGCCAGAGAGCCTTGCCAGCTGGGGACAGCTCGTAGTCCAACTGTAGCAAACGGCAACACGACTCCATCTGGCCATGATGTCACCGCTGGCAGGGGCACGGCTGAGGTCATCGTCTGTACTGCTCTGCGCCCCATGCCTCTCTCCCGCGCGCGTTTCTCACCAGCCATTCGGCCATACCTCCCTGTGACTAAGAAATAACTCGACGGGGGATTCGCAATAGGCCGATTAGCTTGGCTGCGTTTACGGGTCAAGGTGGATCCTAAGCGAGCGGGACGGTACCTTCCGCCTTGAGTGGGGCTCGGCACGCCTTGAGATATCTGCCAGAAGGTCTTTCTCAGACGCGTCACGAGCCCCAAGCCATGGCTGAATGTGAAGGAACCCCGGGTGATTCGTCTGGCCCCGGTGTTTTAGTAGCCCCGCTCTCGGTCCGAGAATCTCGGACATCACAGCGGTCCTGATGCTAGGCCCTTCTTCCCAAAACCTTCATAGCGCTGCGATCATCGCGTCATCAGAGAGGGACATTCCGAGGACCCTTGGACAGGTTGGACTCTCTAGGCTAAGCCCCTGATGTCTTAAAGTCCCGGCAACGCCTCCAGTCCATCCATTTTTAGGCTGGATACACAACAAATGGTAATATGGTAATGTGGGCATTTGACTGGCAAACGGACAGCTTAATAATACGATTGGCTTGACATGGCCTTGCTGACTCCAGAGGGAAAATCTCAGCGTCTCTCCCTTGAATTGTTGTACATTATATAAACAACCCCCTGGCCACCTAGTCGGGATAGGATACCCTGTCTCAAGCCACCACCACCCCCACCAAAAAAAATCTGCCCTCCCAGCGTCCTCCCTGCTCGCCTGTGGTCATGAAGCGCTGGCGAAAAGGTCAAGCGGGCTGTGGGAAAAGTGAAGGAGAAATGGAGCTGACAGGTGGGGTGAGGGTGTGAGCTCCCACAGCTCGCCTTACAGCGGCCATGAGCAGGTGATGTGGCGGGGAGTGAGCATGCTCTGCATTTTAGCTTTGATCCGTCTCGTTGTCTGAAAGCCACCTCCGTCAGGATGCCGCGGGTCACCCTGACATGTTTGTCGAAGTCGTGCCAGGCGGCCCGGCTATGCTATTGAGAAATCGCACCTCTCCGCCAAGCGCATTCCAGCACCAGGACACCGAGTATATAATGGCCGTGCGGCAGCCAGCCTTTCAGAGATCTTTAACCTGCTGTCAGCCGTGAAAGTGCACAGCTCAGTTACACTAATGCCTTCCTCCCCTTGGCCTTTCTCCCCGAGTGACACAGTGTCGGGGTTGTGATGCCCCACGCCGTGTCAGAGCCCTTAGATGGCCACTGTTTTCACTCCAGCCCACCTACGTGCAGCCGCACCAGGGTGAGAGACTGAAGTAAACAACGAGGATGACGGAGGTTGGAGGAAGCGTTCGTCAGATTACTAGATGCCGCTTTGAATGCACACAATGTTTTGAACGAGGAAAATTGCAGAGCCAGGCTTCTTGGAAGGTCAGCTGAATCCCGCTCCCAAATTGCTAGGTTACTGGTTTCATAAACGAACAAAGCAGGACAAAATGGATAAAACGCGTGACCTCCTCATGTTTATGATGGTTCCCAAGTTCTCATGTAAAGACCGAGGGCCCCTTTTCAGGGGCCACAGGCAAAGCCTTAATTGGGAGGCATCCTACCAAGAAAAGTGACAATAATTTCACTTCCTCCCCAACGCAGGTAATTTGGGGGTCCTAGGCTACCGTCTGTGCTGCCTGTAGCTACAGCAAGACCTGTGGAAGAGTCTTAATAAACAATAAAAGCTGCTCGACTCCACGTTAAACCCCCACCTGCCCGACCGCCGAGCGTCAGATGCAGACAAACTCCCGGGAGATTCAGAGGAGAAGCAGTTCAGCCACACTACCCTCCCTCAGCACCGATCTGCAGGAGATGCTGCCGTTCATTTCAGGCAGACAGAGATTAAAGCAGGAACGAATAAAATATGACAGAGAAGAGGAGTGTAAGGAGCTTAGAGCTGAAAAGATCTGGTGAGGGATAGAGCAAGAGCAGAAGGGCTGGGAGCGTAAAGGAGGCGAACGAAAGCGAAGCATTTATCGAATATCCTTCGTCGAGTGTTTCGGTTTTGGAGACCGCCATGCAGCAGCCATGTCTCCCCACACTAACCAGGGGAGTTGCCATAAGGTCAGGTAATTCCTGAGTCCAGGAAATAGTGCCCCCCCACCCCCCACGCCCCCCACGCACACACAGATGGCCCTGGCGCTCACTCAGGCTGCCTCGTACACCCGGACGCCTCGGCTCTCAGGTGACCGCTCTCCCACAGGAGGCTGGCACTGCCACCGTGCCGCTGCGCTAGCTGCCCGCATCGCATCCTCGCACGCGCTGAACGGCGGCGCGCTCCTGCCGGGCGGACAGCGGGAGGAGGCGGCAAAGAAGCAGGCGCGTGCGAGCAAGGCTAACGTCCCGGCCGTCTGCTAAGGCGAGCCAAGCCCAGTGCCTCAGAGGGCAGGCTCCATCAGCCTCCGCCTCTCCTGAGTGTCAGTGCAGGTCATGTTTTGGTGACACGAAACACTTGTCGGTGAAATAAATCATATGACATCGGCTATAGTGAGAGGGCCTGTTGGTCTGCATGCACCTCTCACATGGAAAGGGAAAGGAAAGTGCTCTCCCTCCTGTATGATATCCGATGTACATACAAACTGATGTACATACAAACTGATGTACATACAAACAGATGTACATACAAACACATGTATATACAAATAGATGTTTAAACAAACAGATGTACATACAAACAGATGTATATACAAACAGATGTACATACAAACATGTTTAAACAAACAGATGTATATACAAACAGATGTATATACAAACAGATGTTTAAACAAACAGATGTACATACAAACAGATGTACATGCAAACAGATGTACATACAAACAGATGTACATTGCTAATTCACATTAGTGGCTTGCTGTTATCTGGCACTGAGATCAGACGAGCGGAGCGGACAGGACGGCCCACCTTGCTGGTTGAGCTGCAGGGAGCTCTTGCTCCACTGCGACAGCCCCACGATGGCCACCATCTTGGCCCCCAGGCTGGAGCGCCGCTTCTTGTTGCCCCCAAGGCCGGGAGCCTCGGGGCTGCCCCCGCTGGGGCTCTTCTCCAGGCTGTACATGGCGCCGCTGATGCTGGAGCTGCGTATGACGTTACGTCCCGCTGCATCCACCGCGGCCACCATGCCCCCCGGGCCGGGCACCTCCACCGAACTGCTGAGCATCATGGTCCCACAAAAGCCTCGGGGGCTGGGAGGAGCCGGGCCTGAAAGAGATGGAGCATCACACCTTTAGGGCTTTACTGCAGAATTAACCAAGCGCCTAACCTTACCATTAGCCAATGATACCTTTTGAATCTGTGAGTGACTGGGAAGGAGGCTCTTCAATATCCAATCAGCATTCAGCTGCCCCAGTGGCCCCACCCCTGACTGTACGTGGTTTACCTACCTGAGATACCAATAAGTACTTAATGCTTGAATGTGGCTCTAACAGCATTTTCTTTCAGGGACAAAACCATAAGGTCCGGCCTAAATCTTGAGTTTCCCTGGTTTAAATGTGAATTGCATGTTAGCTTCGTAGAATTTGCACAGCTTTTTCATCTGCAAGCCAGCAGAGTAGCTAGCAGACACATGGCGGGTTTAAGTGGCTCTCTGGCTAACACTTTCTCTTCTGACCTTAAAAACAGCAGATCTACCATTCTGTGCCAAACATTAGCGGTTGGCGTTACTCATCCTTGACGTTCTGCAGCCTCTGGGGCCCGGAGATAGAGGCCCAGCTTACTACCGCTGGAGTGGGGAGGGACGTTCCAAAGCGCTCCTGTGAGAACTTCCTCTGCACCCCTCTTTGTCCAGCACCTCCTGCCTTTTTAATTGCAGAATCACGATGCGGAGATTAAGCGGACAGCTCAAGGGCGTATTAGATATGCGAGGGCCCGCTGTCGTGCTAACGCGGCGCGCCGTCTCCGCGTGGATTTCTGTGCTCGTTGTGTATCTGCTCCCACATCACATTCAAAACCGATTAATGATGTATCTCTACTTATTTTAGTGTGTCTTGCCTCCGGACCCGAGGCGTGTGAGCCTGCCACACGCATACAGGGCCCTTTTACAGCAAGACGTATGACGCTATGCTCCCGCCATACAATAGGGGGGAGTGATTCTCCCATTACGCAATCGCTCATTACGCTATTTATCCGATATATGTACATCATAAAGAATGCACAGCCTTTCATGCGTTTTGCTGGAGCCAGGCCTATAGCATTATGGAAATATGCAGAGATCCGTTAGGTAACAGGCAACACTGTACATAAAAGAATAGATGTAAAATCCCTCCCCATCCCTCGTGGCCTAGGCTGTGGCTTATCCAGGGTACCTCCAGGTCTGGCTGTTTTAGGACTTTCTGGGCCGAACCCCAAGTCTTCCGTGGCACCGAGGAACAGGCTAATAATTCATCACCGCTGAAGCCGGCTCTCTTTATTCACCCGTTCCCGTGCTCCTGATGTCACAGCGCTCCGTTATTATTCTTCATCTTGTCACCCCTGATTTCCCCGTGGCTTCAAAGAGCCTCTTGATGTACAAAGGTCCCTTTGCTGTGGTTTAATCACCGAGAGGGCTATACAATTAGCCTGTAGAAATGGGCTGATATTACTGGCAAGGTGGCGTAACTGCGAGCGAATCGTGGTGGGTTTAATTAACCCCGTTGCTATAGACATGAGATATCATCCATCTTCCATCACCTGACGCTGCTGCCTGCTTGCTGGGCATTCCAAACACTTCATGTATTCTTAGAATTCCACCTGTTTCTCACTGTATGCATTGCTGAATTATAGATTCATAATTAGAACTGGAGCTAAGTGAGAACTCCAGGAGTTCAATATGTGTTCGGCTCATATAAACGGCAAACAGCGCCTTTATTACTGTGTAGCATAAACTCCCAGCATGTGTGATTTCCTCCTCTCAGCACTCAGAGATTAATAGCATGACTCAACTCTGCTGTTAACTCTTGCTGTTAGTCTCTTGTTTGCATTTACAGTTTAAACCTGGCCTCTAAAGGTTTCCCTCATAGGCACCCCGAAGCAGCTACTCTCTCCCTCCTCACACCTCAGGGATTTTTTAAGGTAGGGGATGTAAGAGAGCCCTTAATTCATAACAGAGTGGCCAACACAATGATGTGTTTTGAGTCAGTGAGTGACAGGGGAGGTGGCACTCTGAAGGCCAATCAGCTTTCAGCTGGGTCCAGTGCCCATTTGGCCCCGCCCCTGTATACGCCCCTGCCCCACCCCCACCAATAGGGTACTTCCCATGATGCCCTTGACTCCATTAAAAGGAAGCAGCAAAATGATGTTTGTCTGGGGAATTCAGAAGTCAAGACTCAGAGGGTCTGGAACACATGTTATGGTGGCTGTGGTCTACAGCAGAAGGCAATAGATTGTACTTCCTGCTTAAGGTTGCCATGGAAATTGGGCTTCTCAAATCCCGGTGGGCTCGGTCACAGCATTCTCATTCTCTGTCTATTGATCTGTTAATTCCTCTTACATGCAGAATGGCCACAGTGTGGCCTGACACCGTCCTCATCGCCTTCTGGGCGCTATCTGCCATGCCATATGCTATGCTTTGTTTTTGGTTATGTTTTTACATTGCAAGATTAATCAGACTAAAACATTTGATTTACATGCAAACACTTCAAACAGGTGGTTCAATGTTCAGCTGGAGTTTTTTTTTTTTACCTTAGTATATCAGACGATTTACTGCTATACTACAGCAGTTTTCTTTTTTTAACCAGATCATTTTTTTAACCTTTATAACCAGATGTTTTGCTCACGAACAGTAGGGGGCTGGTGCCCTGACATCCACACAGCCCAATCACATCCATCAAATTCACACTCTCTGTATTATTATTTCAGCATCGCCGCATTGTTCTTCGAAACACCATGATAGCCTCCATGAAAATCGCCCGGTCTTTGTGAGGTGTTTGCAGAGCGTGTCTGCATTCTGGATTTTCCGTTCCCTTACTGATGACCTCAGGTGACACTGCGCAGACATCGTCTCATATGAAGCATAAAGATGTTGGTCCAAATATAAGCACAGCTACACAGCTGCTTGTGTTGTATTGAGTAAGAACACCTATGGTGTGTTGGACAGGAAGCCATTCCCCTCCAATCAGTGTCATTTACCCATGAGAAGGAGACCAGCACTAGTTGGGCACTGAAAGGATTCCAGGATTCCGGGAAGAATGCCTGCCATCATGAGTCACAGGCAACAAACATATCTCCCAAGTCTTCCACCATAATTCATAGGCAAGGTGTGCAAATCACAAACCCAACCTCATGAGTCACAGTCAAAAAGCTAGCCTGCCGAGTCACAGCCAATAGGCTAAAGGCTGCTAGTCTAGTGCCATGAGTCACAGAAAACCAGCAAGCAGTTTGGTCAGGGTCATGTGACCTACTATATACCAAATCAGTGAAAACCCGCCCAAGTGTGACATCATGAGTCACAGGCAATGCGTGCAAACCTGTACTCTGGCACTGTGAGTCACAGATAACGAGAGTTAACTGTTGTGAGTCACAGCAAAAAAAAACTAGCCGGGCCAATGAGTCACAGATAACTAGTTAAAAAAATGGACTACATGGCGTTGTGACTCCTTGGTAAAAATGTGACCAGGCACTCTGAATCACAACCAAACAGATAAAAACTGCAAGGGTAGCTGCATGAGTCAAAGGCGTCAGCTAAGTAAGAGATGTGGAACATCAAGTAAGTAAAAAACAATTAGCCTAATGAGTTGAATCGCAGGCAACTAAACTGCTAAACTTCATTTGCGAGGCAGTGAAGAAGTGAAATACCACTAACCCAGCAACGGAGTCACCTGCATCTCGCTCAACAGGTGTGTAAGAAGCATAACCCATTAGACATTAGCTATGCCAACAGGTGTAAAGCTGGGGTGCCAGAGCCTGTGGGTAAGCCAGTGGGTAATGCCCAAAGCGAAAGCTGCATTTGGGTGGCTGGGAGTGTGAGGTGACATCAAACGAGAGGCAAAGTGGCAGCCGAGTGACCCACCCCCATCGGCACGGTGGCCCCCCGCCTGCAGCTGCATCCTTTGATGGTGGCTTCTGCCAAATTTGGGGCTTTTGTTCCTGACGTCCTCCTAAAGCGATTCAGGCAAGGGGGCATAGGCCTCGGGGGCGAAGGCTGGGAGCTGGGTATGGGGGGGGAGGGTAACTGAGGGGGGCTGACCAAACTAATTATTCTGATAAACATCTATGCTGTTTTATTTTCATTTTCACTTCAAAGATCCTGCCAGCTGGCCGACATAAGATTATGGTTATTAGATTATAAGGGAGCGAGTGAGTGGTCTCGCTTCCCAAACACGCCTGTGTGTGTGTGTGTGTGTGTGTGCGTGCACATGAATGTATACATGAGCTCCAAGCCAAGCGACACGAATACAAAAAATCTAGCGATTAATTATTCATCTGTTCCCTTTACATCGCTTGTTTCATCCGTTTTTGGTTTGGAGACGTGTTTAGGCATCTGCGGCGTCCTCTGAAATGAAAGAGAGTGATTTTATTTGCAGAATGCTCGCTCGCTGAGACTTTACCCTAATTGTCCTCGTGAAAACCTCAGAGCATAAAGTCAGCCCCAGTCCCTGCGAGTTAAAACGCCCGACTTTCATCTGCTTCAAAGCCAAGGCAAGTGCTGCTATTAAAAATTGAGAAGTGTCTCAGGCACCAACCATCTTTTATCTTGTAATATTTACTTTTGTTTTTTGGTCCTGGGTGCATTCCAAAAATAGTGCTTCAGTGAAAAATATAACATCCCGACCTGTGCATTTATTTCAGATGTTTTTTTATTTGTTACGCATTAGCTTATTTCACTTGGCAACTTACGCTTTGGACACTTGAAACATTGCCTCGCCTAGGGCTACAGGTGGTTTAGTGATTAAGCAGCAGGGCTTGAGATCGAAACACGGGGCTGATTCCCTCCTGAAGATTCGCTGTAAAACACGAGGGAGGTATGTGGCCAAGTGCCGCAGTAAACGTCCGGAAACATACGCCAGATAAAGTGTAAATCTGAAAAGCAGGGACGATACACAGGGTGAATTTGCCTTTTGGGTCTTCGGGGCTCCGGATAGCTATGGAATCACAACTTGGGGGGGGGGGGGGGGGGGGGGGGAAAGGGGGGGGGCGGGAA
>JAODKL010000047.1:14378644-14389490 GCA_026780765.1 Petrocephalus schoutedeni
GTATCCATGGCCCTACCGTGGACCGAGGTGCAATGGCACTGTGTCATGGGGTATCTTCACGACGGCTTACAGGGTTTGGACACCTGTGAGAACAGAAGTTGCTCTACCCAGGGTGCCTCACCATGTTACAGTCTGTGGTCAGTGGCCACACTTTGGTTACTATGAGACATTTTGCAAATTGGTAAAACTGAAATGTAGTGAAGCGTAACATTTATGAGACACAGGGACCACACACAGTCAAATACCACGCAAGTTCTGCTACAGGACCGGAGAGAATGGTACTTAACCTGAATTGCTCCAGATGTGTGATTGAATTAACATTGACTGAATGTCTAAATGAAAATGTTAATGCACAAGAGTATGGCATTTAGAATTAGATTTGGCAAAACTATGGGTTCATAAGCACAGTGCCACTTGCAGTGCGCACTTGGCCTGTCGTTACAGACCTGAGCCATCCTGATTCACCTGCACCCAGCGTGCTGTACCGTTCACCTTGTGGCTACCTTCTATTATGCAGCAACGTGGCTGGGAACCGAATGCAGCAGCAAGTATGGATTCCGAGAGCAAGTTGTCCTTCTCTCAGAGCTTGTTTACAGTCTGGGATGTTCATCCAGTACAAAAGCCCTCAACTGATAGATTGAAAGATAGAAATGTGAATAGGGTAGGAAAATATTGTTTATATTCCACGTTTCCTTTCAAGGGCGAGGTAACGGTACAAACTGGAAGCCTGCTGTTCTAGGAACAGCAAATAATATTCCTTACCTCTTAATTGGACTCCAGTGAGGTGACACACTCTCCATCTGATCCAGAACACAAACATACCACCTCCCACCACTGACAGAATAAATACAATAAACACACAGCTGTACACTACCACACTCATACTGACTAGTTCTAGATCTCAATTTTTAAAATGTAAAAGTATACAGTTATTGAAACAGACATTTCCATAAGCACACAAGTTATTTTTATAATTAAAATATATTTAAAATTTGTCACATTGTTTTATTTCATTGAAATACTTAATACTTTTAATGAAAGTGTTCCTAGTGCTGATCCTGTCCTCATGTAACAAAAACAGGCAGGAAACTGTTCTGCTGTTTGCCTAGTTACTTTTAAAATAAAACTAAATTAAGTAAACAGTGCCATGGAAAGACAATTACGGAGAAGGAAGTCCAATATACGTGTCTCAGAAAAACATCCTCTACTGGACTTGTGGGGCCCGTCGTTTCAATGTGATGTGTAGAGCAGTGAATTACCCATGTTGCTGATGCAGTCAGGACAAGTGTTCCTGCCACGCCTGACTGATACGCCCCCTGCCTGCCTGCCACATGACAAACAGCCCACATGAGAGCAACCAGGGGGCTCAGCGAGGCCTGCCTGCCTCAGGCCAGGAGACGGCACAGCAGTTAGAGGCACAGATGGTAAATTTTAAGTTTCGAGTACCAGGAAGTTTCTTTCTTCTGTTTCGTTCTGAAGAACACTTGTCAAACCAGCTTGAAACTAGATAAATGATAGACGATAGATAGATAGATAGATAGATACTTCATTAATCCCATTAAATCCCAGATGAAATATTCTATTCAATTAAATTACATTAACTTTGACATCTTTTACATAAATACATCTCCCCATAATTTTATAAATGCTTAGTTGGCCCTCTAAAGAACACCATGATTTGTGATGTATTATACCCTGACGCACTATTGATCACAGTGGTACACACCCACAGTGAAGGGCAGCCCATTGCTCATGGTCATTGTGAGAGAGCATAACTGTCCCTTCCGCTTTGGGACAGTCATACCCTTTAATGTGACTATAGCACTGCTGAATGCACAGCATCACTGAAGCCTTAAAATGAGCTGATTGCCCTTTTAAAAATTTATGTTCAACATTCTGCAATTCGTAAATTTTTCCTTTCTCTATGGTTTGATTGTCAGTGCGTTATATAAGCTGCCTGGGTTTTATTTTTCACACTAGTATCAAAGGGACCGCGTGGCACCATACAGCCGCAGGTAATTAATGTAGAAGGTTCTTACGGAAGTGGTTTTGAGCTGCTGTAATGTATAGTAACGGCCGGGCCATGGCGCCTTCCTGCCACAGATGACTATAATTAGAGCTGTGTGTTCACAGCAGCTCACCATGGCAGAGACTAGCACAGGGTATTGGTTCAGGATATTGCTGAGCTCGTTTTTTAAACAATGCAAGAGTAGTTCAGAACTCTTTTTTTTTGCAAAGCCAGAGGAATCAGATTAGTCCTTAAGTGATCAAATAAGTTTAAAGCATTTTCATAATATTCTGTGACTGATTGTATAAGCATGAGCCCTGCTCTGAGACCTAGAGAGGGGTTTAATGTCTCTAAGGCCCAGGTGAGCGTCTATTCAAAAACACCCATCCCCAGGTTAGTTTGTGAGTGTAGCAGGTTTCAGAAGTAACTCAAGAAGTTACACATAGCATGGATTCTGTCTGTGCTTCAGTTCTTCTGTCTTGTGACAAACAGTGACCTTTTTGTAGAACCAGGCAATCATGTTATAATCACCAAACCACCACTGTTTACGGGAAGAAATTCGGAAGCTAGAAGGCAGCCATTTAAAAAACGGTGAAGCAAGTTTAAGTTGACTGGAGTGTCGATGATGTTTTTATGGAAACCCGATGCCACCTGATTCGATAAAGCAGCGCGTCATTTTTGCATTTGGGGCCAGCGGGATGTCCACACTAAAGCAGCAGTGAGGGCATCTGCCATGACCTGAGAATGGGCCTGATCACAGGTCCCCATTCAGGAACAGCTGAAGTCAAGGGGTCCAATATGGTCCATCTTTTCCAATCTGCCACTGCTACACTTACACTGAAAGGGGCTGTAGCACATCTTCCATGATGAGTGTCCATGATGTCAATCTGGTGGCCAGAACCAACCATGAAAGGTAGACTGGCATATAGCATAAACCTTCCAAGTCTTTTTTATCTACCAATTGGATGTAACTGTCTGTTGTTTTCTGACAGACACACCGTGATGAGAGACAGGCTTCAGTTTTGTCTTATTGAATCTTGGTACCTCTGACCTCCAGCCAACCTTCACGCAACAGCTGGCTGATGCCAAATGCAGCAACATGACTAACTTCTTAATGTTCTCATCGGAGGGTAAACTCTCCCTTTTATTGCAAATATGCATAATACAGCTGACTGGAAGTCCAATGGTACTGCATCTCTCTTAAAGGGCCAGACGCCTGGGCCACTGCAGGTTGTCACACTCGGTTTGTGTTATGGTTCTGTACATGAATTAACCATCATATTGACATTCAGGTTATGATTGCTCTGATGGCTTCACTGATTCTCTGGATACTTCTAGGTGAATCAACTGTCTAACGCAGCAGAACTTAGGTATGTAATTCTCCAATCCATATGCTTATGCATGAATACCATGTGCCAACTGGAGTTGAATGGAAACTCAAACACTGTATTTCATTGTCTGAGTGAAACTAAGCTACTGAAGGTCATCATGCCTCACACTCTGGGCCTACTGACAAGCCACTCGGAAGTCAAAGTCTACATGGACCCTGACTGCGGCTGTGTTCATTATGGGGCTCTGCACATTATTCAGAAGCTTCTTCATGAGTAGCTGGTCCAGCGTGAATGAAAGGCAATTGTCTATTGGGAATGCTGTCCATGGAGGTCCTGTTTAGCAGCTGCTGGATTAAGGGGGTAAAAAGCGTAGATTCTGCTAATTGGAATCTCCTGTCGGCAGCCAGGCTCTTGAGTGCAAATATTCTCCATTCCTCACTTACGTTGGAACAGAAAAGAAACAGAAAAACAGCAAAAAACGCAGGCATAAAAGCTTTAAAGACCCTATTTTTAACAGATGGCCTTTACTGAAACACATTGAGTACATGAGGTCCTGGACCTGAGAAGACAGTGCCCAACATTCCTGGAAGACATGTTGATGTCCTGCATATTTATGATTGCGTTTTTCTTTTTATTTGGCTTTTGATTATTCTATCTCTCAAGCTGAAGTGGGGGAGCCTTAAAATAGAGCAAGGTATGCAGGGGTAGCTGATCTCATTTGATAAAACCTGAACAGCCACATTATTTTTGTTATGTAAATCTGAGGAGCGAGACTGGAATGAAAGGGCCTATAAATAGCAGACAGCTCCCACCTCAGTGACAGAGAGAGAGAGAGAGAGAGAGAGAGAAACAGAGAGAGAGAGCGAACGAGACGAGTGTCAGCTGAAAAGAAAACATTCCACATATTGATTAAGGGCAAGCTGATGATTTGCGGAGGGCCCTAAAGAGAACAGTAAGAACATGCATCTAATAGTCGTGCTACAGAAGTCTGGTGGAAGAAATAGCAAACTGTAGCATTACCTATCATCATTACTGACTTTCCATTTGTTATTATTTACGTTTTCCTCAAGGCAATAGTCTTGGCAGGTGAAAAATAGTCAGTGTCCAAAAAGACACCAAACTTTTAAAAATTCACAGCATCTCCATGTTAATCTCTGCGGACACATGTTCAGCCTGCAAAAGATAAGGAACATTTTCCATCCACTTATGAAACAATAGAATCTTCTGTACATTTGCTGTCTGAGACTTTTCTAGTTCAAAATTAGCTGCTCCAAAGAACATGCTGCATGCTGACCATTGATGGATTTTTCTTTGGTTATGTGGCAATGGCAAACTATTGAATTACAAAGTGACTTGAAATTCTCCCAAATTTCCATTATGCCTCTTGGTTACTACAATAATACTTCACTTTTTTAAGTCCTAAGATGACAGCTTCACAAACAGGGTATGGATAACCCTCGTTCCTGAATTCAAATGGTTTAAGGTGTGTCGAATCACGCAGGGTACGTGTGGCAGGTGCTGGCATTGAGATCAGTAAATAGCAATGATTTGGAAAGTGCGTGAGCCGCACTACACACAGATTTCCAGTACAGCATAGAATAGTGTCTTGACAAGCTCGGGAAGGGAAAATCATTTCGATGATGTGCTTATCAAAATAAACATTAAAGCATTTTATGATGAATTGCGCCTTTAGGCCCTGGTGCTTATAATGGGAAGCAAACATACACAGAAAGTAAGATAACCGACCATCATTTCAGAAGTATTTGCGATGGCCCAAAGATGATCAGAGGAATTCAATGCAAATCAATTCACTTCATTGGCCCCCGAAGGGCGATTAAAACACTGTCATGTGGTCATGTGAGTGTTTTACATGCACAATAATATGGCAATGTGCTTACCTTTGAGGAGATGCCAGTAATTATCCATCCAATCTTTCGGCTGCTTACCATGGTCATAGGGGGCCAGCAGCCTACCGCAGGCAGCAGAGGGCAGGGGTTCGCCCTGGCCAGGATGCCAGGCCATCAGGGAGCACAAACTCACAAGCAACACAGGGGGAAATCCACGCAGACAGGGGTGGGATTGAAACCCCCAAGCCGGGGGTAATGGTGCAGGCCGCTGAGCCAGCATGAGTAATTGTTATTTACACAAACGTAGTCAATTCAGGTCATATTTGGACTTGAAGGTAGAGTTGTGACCTGAGAACGTTACACTGCCTGACAAGCATCCTGCAGTCAGTGCCAGTGGTTTTGGGTCGGTACCAGAAGGGGGTCATTTAGACAAGTCAGCCGCCTCAAACTAGTGCCCCCCCCCCCTCCGGTTCGACAACTATTACCATCGCTACCACGCCTACAACCCACTGGTGCCCCCCATGAAAATCTTGGGCCCGCCTATCACATCTGTTCCAGCTCCCACTCTACGCAAAGCAATACAAAATAGAAGAGCCCGCACCCCCGTCCCCTTCCCCGAGATGGCGTGAGGGTGATGCTCGCGCGGCGATGTTACGATATTTGTGAGGGCTGTGCGTGTTCCTGCGCAGAGCCTGGGTGTCGATTTCACGTCACCGGGGAGAAATGCCAGATCTAAAAATACTGCCTCTTTGCATATGTTCTGTTCTCTGGGTCACCAGACTGCAGACGCTGCTGCTGTTTGCCTGAGCTGCTCGCCAGGGCTGAACAGAACAGACACTCATAGGACCACAGACACAATTACAGGTGCATTCACACTCACACGCGTGTGCACAAATCCTCACTGGGAAGCAGAACTAGTCAGCTTGATTGCACTGCTTTGAGTTTGGTTAGCCTCAGTTTGAGAAATCACATTGCCTTCAGTTGCTTTGGCTCTAGCTACGGGCAGAATTGTCCATTGCTGCGGGCCCCTGAATTACCTGCGCTGCAGAGGAAGTGAAATAATCATCAATTTTCCTGGTAGGGGGGCCTCTCAGGTAAATCTTTGCCTAGGGCCCCTGAAAAGGCAGGACTGGCCCTAGCCAACAATTAAAATGTCATGTTCTTTTTAAATTTATAGCAAATTACTTTTTTATTGCATTATAGCTTCACACCACCATACCTATGTACTTTATACCCACTGCCACAGATGACTATAATTAGAGCTGTATGTTCACAGCAGCTCACCATGGCAGAGACTAGCACAGGGTGTTGGTTCTTAGGGATATTGCTGAGCTAGTTTTTTAAACAATGCAAGAGTAGTTCAGAACTATTCTTTTTGCAAAGCCAGAGGAATCAGATTAGTCCTTAAGTGATCAAATAAGTTTAAAGCATTTTCATAATATTCTGTGACTGATTGTATAAGCATGAGCCCTGCTCTGAGACCGCGAGAGGGGTTTAATGTCTCTATACCCACTGTCACAACCTGTCCCGTCCATCCCTTTGTATGACCAGCAGGGGTCACTGCTGGTCCTCCGGATCACTCCTGATTCCCTCCAGGTGTGTCACTCTCGTTATCCCCAATTCTATACTGTCAACTGTCTTCAGCTGCATCGTGTCAGCCCCTTGTTAGTCCTGTAAATAAGTGCTTCCCAGTCCTGTGTTCCCCAGTCCGGTCATTGAAGTCAGTCCTCTTGTTGCCTGTGTCCTTCCTGATATCAGTCTCCCTGTTTTGACGCCACTAAAACCTCCTTTTGTTCTGTTAATGCATGCCCTTGAGTCCTTAGTTTTGTACCTCAAGACACCCACTTGGAGACCTGCAATTTATGTGTACATTTTATATGGTATTTTCAAATGTTCTGTTCATGATTGAATAATGGCTTCTGGTAGAATCCGTATGACTAAGAAGTCTAATAAAATGAGTAACAGCAGCAGGTCTTGTGCTTGGCGACAGATCAGACTGTGACATGCTATAAAGTACGATGAAAAGATTCAATGACCTTCTCTCGTATAAAAACATGCCGTAATCTAAAGAATTACAGTAATGTTTGTGACAGTTAAGGTTTGCTCTTAAGGGGGTATAATGTGGACTATGACCGACAGAGCCATGAACCACTAGGCAACATATGGGAAATTGGGACCTTCGAGGTTACCTGCCACCCAACACCCCAAACTAACACTGCACTGTAGGCATTCCGTTGAAAGGCTCCTTCTTGTAGTGCAGGGGTGGGCAATTCCAGTCCTGGAGGGCCGTGGTCCAGCACGTTTTGGTGATTTCCCTGCTCAGGTTTAAGTGAACCCTGACAATTAACTGGTGAGGTGAACCAGGTGTTTCTGAGCAGGGAAATCACCAAAATGTGCTAGACCACAGCCCTCCAAGACCGGAATTGCCCACCCCTGTCATAGTGGGATGCAGTGGGAGAGTACCCCCCACACACACACACATATGTAAGGGTTCTCACATGCATGGGAAACTACATCTCACATTTACCCAATTAAATGGCACCTGCCGTGGCACTACATCATACTACACTGTCACATTTTATTCACTGGAGGGGCACCTATTTAGGAACTTCACCATGTTTTCTCGTCCTAGAGTACGCTTACCAGCTGGAGGCCCTACCCACCCACCCACCCACTTCACAGGTTGCAGAATGCTGGTAGGTTTGTACAGGGATTTGCAATTTTCCAAAAATAAACTATATATTTTCAATTTTGCAACCGAGCGTTCATGTACGGGCCAGTGAAAGTTTCGTACCATGTAAACCAGCCTGTGGGCATTAAAGGCGTGGGAACCCCACACTACCGCACTGCCTTCTGCTTTCTCTAAGTGCGCCCTTTGGGACACTTAATCGTGTAGGAGTGGCATAGAGGACACTTCATAACAGCACCCTTTCCATTGGAAGGGTACCCACAGAGACTACTGTAAGGGCCCCTTATAGGGCACTGCATCACATTCTCTCCACTAGATGGGCACTTCATAATGGCTCCCATTCCATTGGAAGGGTACCCTCGGAGACAATTTAGACCACTGTAAGGGCGCCTTATAGGGCACTGCATCACATTCTCTCCACTAGAAGGGCATTTCATAATGGCACCCATTCCACTGGAAGGGTACCCACAGAGACCATTTAGAACACTGTAAGGGCCCCTTATAGGGCACTGCATTACACTTCATAACAGCGCCATTTTCCATTGGAAGGGTGCCCACAGGGGCTGCTTAGACCACTGTAAGGGCCCCTTAATATGCATTGCATCACATTCTCTCCACTGGAAGAGCACTCATTAGACACTTTATCACATATTCTTGGTCACGTCATCATACGGTCTCACATAGGAGCGCCCTACGCAGCTCCCCATCACTGTTTCTCCATGAGTAGGGCAGTGGTGTCTTTTGCCTTTCTAGGGAGCACTTTAGATGTTCTTTAACCATGGGGGCACCAGTGGTGAGATGGCTTGGCTTTCCAAATAAAAGCCAGGAGAGTTCTTCACACTGGAATGGTGATATACCAAGGTACTCTCATCATTGGATTCATGATCATTGAGTAAGTGGCAGGTTGATTAGGTACCAGGGGCCTTCTGGGCTTCAAGGGTGCTGGATTTGTTCTAATTGGCCAGGTTCATGTGTAACGTCAGACTTGCCAGCACCTCCAAAAACTTCAGATGAAGGCATATGATTATGAGTTAAAAACCCAAATCGCCAGGTAACTGTTTTCCCATTAGAAGTACTCATTGCATCGTTGACATTCACATAAATCACCACGAATGCTACATGCACATTGTCAAACTGCATAGTCATGCCAGTACATGAAAAGTATAAAGGGTGCTCTATGAGTGAGTACCCTAAATCAAGTAGTTAAGAATCACATGAAGGGGCTTGGACAATTAACCAATCAACCATCTGACAGAAAACTGAAATATAAACCAATTAATCTTTGATCCCTAAGCATGAAATTCACTAGGCATATAGGCTTTCATCAAAATATGCAAACATATTAAACTGACAATACCTGTCATCATATATTTAAAGGTTGTTTACTGTATTACACTTTTCTGATATTTTGTGACTTAAATAGTTATTTCCTAGTATATGTATGCCTACATCATGGACTTCACACGCACTTTGAACAAGAGACCGATCCATCGAAGTTCGACTAGGACGTAAACCTGCGGCATTGTAACGTCATGCATATCAGATACTGCCATCTCCTGGTCGACGCTATTATTACTCAAATAGCCATTTTCCCGTATAGTGTTGTTCTAATTTATTTTTACCTGTTTGCAATGGAAAAAACGAAAGCAGCTGGTAATACCTGACAGCTACTCAGCTGGTAAATCAAACCGTTATTTTTTATCGATGCTTCTATAGAAGTGCATCAGAAAAGCAAGCATGGCTTCATAGAGCAGCCATGTTGGCGGCGCGCGCGCCTCCGCGTCACCGCGAGCCCATTTCCGCTCCGAAGGCGACTTGTCAAAGCTCGGGGGCCATCTTGTTTCCCGTTGCAGTTTAAATAAAATAAATAATAGGCAGAGCTGGACCTCACTACGAAATCGTAGCGAAAACGGAATCAGTGAGTATGCACACACTTTGCTTCTGTCCGTCCCCGTTCGTGTGTATGCGTCGACGCAAATCTCGATGTACCTATGCGTTTCCGTCAGTTAAATATTTCTGTCCAATTGTCAATTGTTTTGGAAGATGAACGTAGGCGCCATTTGCCTCGCCGCTCTCTGAAGCGCTTATTGGTGGCCAGCGTCGGGGACTAGAGGAAGTGAAGAAACTGCAGCGCAGTGTCCGCCATGTTGGCTCTCTTTCAATGCGCGTTGTACTAGTTGTGGGAGTACTACTGGAGCCCGAATGGCGTTAGTTTCAGAACGACCTGAACCCTAGAAACCTTGATTGGTGGAATCTGGTCCGAGGTTTGATTGGTCTGAAGGACAGATCCAAACTTAATCTTTATTGGTTAGAGCGCCTTTCCACGGCTTTTGCAAACGTTTTAGGGAAACTTGCTTTTGATTATCAGGCTGTCTGTTGTTTTGCGGCATATATGCAGAAAGGCGGGTGGCTCCGCCAGTACCTTACGGCGGCTGCCTTGCGCCTTTCCCCGCCGAAGCCTGTGGAACGGGGCGGCTTAGCGGGCGCCGCCGAAATAAACGTGTTCATTTTGAGGTGATTATGCCGTTTGTCTGTAATGACATAAAAAGCGCAGGGCGGTGCGGGTGGCGGCGCCTTTAATGGCGCTACGTCTGCTTTGGCGGCTCCTTCAGCCCCCCGGACGCGGCGTCCCTTTCGGGGTCCCTTTTGTGCCCCCCGACTGGCCGGAGCCCGGCGGTCCCCGGTGTCACGCTGCGGCGCCCCGGCCCTGTCACCCCGGGGACTGCGCCGGCTCTCATGCCGGGAACCGCACGGGGCGCCCCCTCCCTCAGCACCGCGTCCGCTGGCTGCTCGCTGGATGCGGCGGAACCGGCACCGAGTCTGCCTGCGTTTCTGTGACGGGGACGCGGCTGAGGGAACGTGCCGGGGAAAAGGGGGCCTGAGAATAAAGGGAACGGGCCGGGAATAAAGGGGGGGGGGGGGGGCTGGGAATAAAGGGAACGGGCCGGGAAAGAGGGGGGGGGGGGGGGGG
>JAODKL010000047.1:14396378-14423770 GCA_026780765.1 Petrocephalus schoutedeni
GGGGGGGGGGGGGGCGCCCGTTCACACACCCGAAAGTGGCCCGCCTCGAGCAAACGCCGCGCATCACTTCACTTCGCTCATCACCAAAGCTAGGTAACTTTCCCACTGAATCTAGAATTAGCCAACAGCTATATAAGGAGGGTGATTAAATTATAGTCGTGCTAAAATAGTGAAAAGTATCCGTGCATCTAAGTGCTGTCAGGCTCTCTGGCCCAGCGGTGTGGATGCACTCACGCTCCGCGCTCCCGCGCAAACATGCGTGCAAGATCTAGGCGGTCAGGTGTTCTTTGGCGTTTTTTGCACAATTCTTGGAGTCCAGTTCCCGGACGAGCCTCCTAGGTGCATTCCATGGTTATAAAAGAGGCCGTCATGCTCCAGGGCTGTTTGTTTACCGCTGTAAGATGGCCGGACCAAACGGCGTTCTGAATAAAGGGGCACGATCGCTCCTGTCAGCCTGGGCGAGTCTGTCCCACGGGGCGCTTTGAAATAAACACTGAGCTAGTCATGACTTTTGTGACACTGTCGTGTGTGTGTGTACAGGTTTTGTTATACTTGTGAGGACCAAATGACCGCACAAGTATAGCGAATCCTGAAAAAAAACGTGACTGGTGAGGTAATTTTTTCAGTCCTCACTGCTTCACACTTCATTTTATAAAAATCTGTGAATGTGATCAAAAAGAAGTCAAAATGCAAAAGTTTGGTTACTTATGGTTAAGGTTAGGGCTGGGTAGGGGTTAAGGGGGTCATGATTGGATTCAGGGTTTTTCCCATAGAAATGAATGGACGGTCTCCACTAAGAAAGGTGTGTGCTTATGGATCTACAGCTTCCCTGTCACTATAGTGCTTTGTGTTTGTGTTAATTTGCTTATCAGACAATCTTTTTTGAACTTACCCTTGTCCTTTCTGGCTAATTCCTATTGTATATTTGATTTGCTCCAGATTGACCAGAATTAGTGACACATTATGGTAACGCACATCGTCGACCAAAAATTACCCACTGACGAGGGGGAGGTCGCTGGGGTCAAAGGTCATTCAGAGTTTGCTAACATGCTTGAAGCATCACTAAGTTGTCTCCTTCACCTCACTGTGGCAGTATTCACTCTATGCTCATGGTAATCAGCCAGATGGCTTTTCTTAATAATACGTAGCAAATCTACTAATTATCAGGGACTAACGCTTCCAGCAGGAGACACCGCTGCTCAGCGATGCAAAAAGTGTGTGGAGACCAGGCCTGGGTTTGAAGAAGCCGTTTGCCGCATATCACACTCCAGTGAGACACACACACACACACACTCACGCGCAGTCACTTCGTGTCCTTGCGCCCTCTAAGCCATGTACCTTGTTGCCCAGATAAGATCTTGCCGATTTGTGATTGAGTGGCTGTAGCACTAGCCGCTGTAAGATGCAGTTTGTCTGTCTGGATGGACACCCAGCATGGCCAGTGGCTTCACTCTGCGCTGCTGTTCAGCACATGCCTTTGGGGGGCGCCGTCTCGGCTGCCCTTCCCTGCCTCTGCTGTTCCACTGGTTTCTTAATAAAAACCGCAGCTTGAGGTAGTGAAGAAAAGCTTCAACGATGCAGGCAGCCAGAGCTTCGGCAAATGCAGGCAGCCGACTCGAGCTTCGGCAAATGCAGCCGGCCAGAGCTTCGGCAGGAGTAGGCAGCAGGCCGGAGCTTCAGCAAATGCAGGCCAGGACAGGCCAGCTGGAATTCTTGCCGTGCCATAGTAACCAGGCGTTGGCTTTCACGTGTGTGCGCACGTGTGTGTGTGTGTGTGTTCTCCTTTGTTTAGATACAGCTTCAGAAAGCGTCCCCAGATTCATCTGGGGAAATAGTTGTGAGGGAATATCACAAAAATCAAACACCTCTTTTTAGCCTGTTCCCCAATAACTTAAATGACCAGGTTTTCCAGTTTTGTCGAACTGGAGTCTGTTGGAATGTTTGGTTCACCTGCGTGTCGGTGGCAAGACGGACGATAGAACGCTTGGTGGTGTGTTCAGCTTTAAATCAGCTGTAAGAATGGCACATAGTGAGTGTTAAAAAAGATAGATTAGAATAAATAGCTTTTAGTGTCCCTAGCGAGGCGCCTTACAGACTGTGCTTTAAATATCTAACACCAGCATATTTTTTTTTTTTCTGGGGAGTCCGTTTAGATTCTCACCCTTTTTGTACTGATGTGTATTTTTGCTGGAGAGACTGGCGCGGGTCTGCGAGTGGCCTGTGTGCCTGGCGTGTGCCCCCGCGTGTCTGGCGTGTGCCCCCGCGTGTCTGACGTGTGTCGCCGCGTGTCTGACGTGTGTCGCCGCGTGTCTGACGCGTCCCCTCCCACAGGATCCAGCATGTCGGCGGATAATGCCTTCGGAGCGGCCAGCAGCGATGCCCAGCAGAGTCTGCAGTCCTTCTGGCCCCGTGTGATGGACGAGATCCGTAACCTCACCGTGGTGCGTACCCCGTCGCCCTGTGGATCTCGAGGGGGGCCCACTGTCTGGGGGCGGGACACTTCTGTGCCCCCCCCCCCCCCGTCATCGAGACACCCCTGCACAGGCAGGACGTGTTGCGTTATTGCGGTAGGGCTAAATTTAAGTAAATTAAGTCTATTTCAACTTCGGTATGTTAATCCGTCAAGTTATCTAGCCAGCTAGCAAATCTCAGCCCCGTGGTTCCCTTTTCCACATACACATGTTTGTATTTCTATCTTTGTGAGGACCATCCTGAAAAATGACCTCAGAAGTTTTGCCGCATTGTGCGGATATTTGGTCCTCACAGTGTGGTAAATACAAACACACACTGATTTTTGGTAGAGAACCCAGCCAGCCCATCAGCTGCTCTGAGCTCGTTTGGCAGAGTCTGGCTTCCTCAGGGAACATGGCCTCCTGCTCTAATGCACAACGGCCTATCCTGAAGACCACAGCACCGCAGTCCCTGCTGACTCTCGCTTCTCGGCCAATAGCGAGTGGCCGAGCAGGCCGAGATGCAGCACAGCGGCAGGCTGCCAGATCACCCCTTCAAATTAATTAACTCAAAATGATCATTTGTACTGGATGCCCACAAATAAACACTTTCATTTTCATCCTCTGTCTGCAACTCCTTCGTTCTCCTGTATGTGCTTTTGTGTGGCATGGCAGTGAGATTTAGCGGGTGAGACCGGCATATGCCGCTCTGTGTGCGTTTGCTTTTGTCTTGGTGCGTGTGCATGCATGCATGTGCATGTGCTCTGTGACACACTTCTTAATCGCTGCACCCCTGTCCTCCAGAAGGATTTCCGTGTCCAGGAGCTGCCCCTCGCCCGTATCAAGAAGATCATGAAGCTGGATGAGGATGTGAAGGTGGAGGCGACGGCCTGTGGGGGGGGCCGTGGGGGGGTGGTCACAGGAGTCCTGGTATGATGGCTGGAATGTAGTTTATCTGTGCCAGCCAGTAACGGCGAGAATACTTCTCTAAATCCATCCCTCCCACCGCTGGCCCTCCTAGTTTTCATGGCAGCTGGGAGTTGTTTCTGAAAGGGGGGTTACCGTCAGATAGCTTTCCCGCATGTAGGGTGGGGTGAGGGTGTTTTCCCCGGCATGCCAGCCTGGGAGTCAGGGCCTTGGCATTGTGGCCTTGTGATGGGCGGGGCAGTGGAATTGGGTTTACCCGTTGCCGGGACGTCCCGAAATAACCGCCAGCTTAAGCAGAACTAGGGCTGCACTGTCCAGCGTGGGACAGTGAGGTAATTAAGGGCTCAGGGGGTGGTGGCAGACTGTGTGTGTGTGTGTGTGTGTGTGTGTGTGTGTGTGTACTTTGTTTTGCTATGCTTGTGAGGACCAATGAACCTCACAAGCATAGCAAATCTACAAAAAACGTGGCTGGTGAGGACCAGAGGCTGGTCAAAACATTAAAAAATGAATAAAAAATTTCCAACATATCAATGAATGCAATCAAGTAAAAATGCCAGAAGTTTTCTGTTTTGTTTGATTACTTGTAGTTAAGATTAGGGCTGGGTTGGGGCTAAGGGAGTCGTGATTGGGATTAGGGTTTTTCCCATAGAAATTAATGGACAGTCCTCACTACTCAATTCAAACGTGTGTTTGTGTGTGTGTGTGCGTGCGCGCGCGTGTGTGTGTGTGTGTGTTGGCCGTGCTGATCCCTGCCATGTTCCCTTCAGATGATCAGTGCTGAAGCTCCAGTTCTGTTTGCCAAAGCTGCCCAGATCTTCATCACAGAGCTCACCCTGCGCGCCTGGATCCACACCGAGGACAACAAGCGCCGCACCTTGCAGGTGAGCAACCCCGCCTACTGGCTCCAGCTCCACTCTGAACCTGCCTCCACTGCTGGCTGCCCACCCGTCACTGCTGTGCTCAGAACCGCCTCTGTCGCTGCCCGACGCCGTGGCTGTGTTCGGGACCCGTCCGTCGCGGCTGCACTCTAAACCCGCTGCTGCCCGCCGCGGCTGCGCTCTGAACCCGCCCGCCCGCCGTGCTCTGAATCCAACCACCCACCGCGGCTGCGCTCTGAACCCGCTGCTGTTCGCCGCCAGCCCCGGCCACACCGTGTGCTCGCATTTCCTGCTCCTAGCCGGATCTCCCGGCAGCACCACTGTGACCCACTTTTCCGAATGCCATTTTGCCTCTGCTCGCACTGCAGCTGTGGTGAATAACATGGATCCCAACACTGGCCGACATGAACACAGCCCTCCACTCTCCTCTCCCCTCGCTGACAAAATCCAGGATGGAGGCTCAAACTTATGTGGCCACACTCAGCTATGAATAATATATTTCTTGTTTTTCTGTCGATGGAGAGCGTTGTTAGTGCTCTGGTTGCAGAGGAATGCCGTTAGGGGCGTCATTGTTTTTATTATCCACTTTTGGAACTTTTCCGTGGAACGCTGTGCTCGGAAAACTCTGATTCCGGGGCATACGCAAGTCGGATAGACTCCTGAGCACTCTGGTCAAATCCCATATCACCTGTGCCGTCCTTATTGCAAATGTGCTCCCCTGCCGCTCGCTGACTTGTCAGAGATACTGTAACACGTTCCTGAATCCCGATACGTCGGGAGAGTTAAGCCGCTGAGTCGAGCACCTTTTAAATCATTGATCATTTAGCGCTGAATGATAATCAGAGAGCAAATAAAACGTCTGCTTCAAATGAAAGCCGTGCTCTTCCTTTAAGTTAAATGTCTCTGTGCTTCCTGTTTTTTTTGCGGAACAGAAGGGGCTCTCTCCCTCCCTCTCTCTGTCTGAGCCTCCCGCATGTCTGCGGATGTCACCGTGATGATAAATGAGCTGATTAGGAATCCCACTGTAACTGAAATGGTATCACAGGCGTTAAGGTCTTGCCTCGGGCCCCCGTTTTGTCCCGTGACATCCCTGTGCACGGAGTGCTTTGCAGATGCTTCCGGGAAGCTTCTGACGTTTGCCAGTGCTCTCCAGTGTTCTCGTCTGCAGTGTGTGAGATGTGCCGACGTGCACCCCGCTCTCTCGTTGTCCGGATCACACCTGCGGGCCAGCACCTATCGCGAAGGCCACACGGCAGCCGGTGTCGTCACGACAACGCTCATCAATAGAGCAGCTGTGGACGTGAACCCTCAGCCACGAATATTAATCACAGTGCCAAAAATAGGCATGACATGGGAAGGGGGGGCTGGGGGTAACTTTAGAGTCAATATCCTGTGGAAAATACCATCCTCATGGGGGGAGGCCGTGGAGAAGGTGGAAGACAGGAATGGGGGGGGGGCTATTTTGGCCCGGTGATGCCGATGTGGGGCTGATTCAAAACAAATAATGGGAGGACCTGACGATTCCTCCTGTGCCTGTCACCCCCCATTAATGTGTGAACTGCCACGCAGGCCAGGGCGAAACAACGGCGGCGACGACAAGTAGACATGGCCTCTCCCTCTCTCTCCCATGTGTGTGTGTGTGTGTGTGTATATATATATATGTGTATATATATGCCAATGCTCAGCAGAAAACAGTGTGTGCTCAGCAGAAAAAATACAGTTGGTTTAATTATTACAGTCCTGTACAATGTGGGTCCAGGGGCCAGCAGTGGACCTTAGTGAGGCTTTTGTCTGACCTAAAGTACTTTATACAACAGCAGAACACAATGGAGGCTCTCCGTCCTCCTTAACTGCTCCGTACGCTTTTATCGTACATTCCGTTAGAGGTTTGAATACGGGGGGGGGGGGGGGGGCCCCACCGGCTGTACCTCACTGGCTGAACCTCATCCTATCCCCTCCTGTAGAGGAACGACATCGCCATGGCCATCACCAAATTTGACCAATTCGACTTCCTGATCGACATCGTCCCCCGGGATGAACTGAAGCCCCCCAAGCGGCAGGTAGGCGCCGATGCAAAGTCCTTGAAGTTAGCACGCATCCCCCAGGAGTGTGAGAGGTGAATCTGGCTGACCTGTCACAGTACCTGCCTGGGAGCCCAGGGGCACTGTAAACATCCTTGACTGGAAGCTGAGCGATGGCTGGCAGGGCTTTCAGTCGGATGTTTGCAGCATCCGGCTCCCCATGACGACCGCCGTATGACCGTGACTGTGCAGAACTCTGTGTGTGTGGTGTGTGTGTGTGTGTGTGTGTGTCTGTGTGTGTGTCTGTGTGTGTGTGAGTGCGTGACTGATAGAGCGCCTGGCGAATGATCATCCCAGAAACATGCCTGTCCTAAACGCATAGCATCTCCAGGAGAAAAATGTAGGTTTATTGCAAAAAGCTACTAAATCTGCTAAAGTGTAGCACTGCTGTAATTTTACAGCAGCTGAATGTGACGTCAGGTGAGCCATAAGGATGGACATTAAAGGTTCAGCAGGAGCCAAAGAGCGCAACGCCCCACTCGCTGTGATGTTGCCAGTGCGCTCGGGTGTGTAAACATCCTACACTCTCAGCTGTGGCATGGCGGAGCTGGGAGAGGGGTGTTTACGCTCCTTACCGCAGTGACCCTCCTCGCCATGATGCTCGGGGCCCTTGCGATGACCGTGGCATTCCTCAGCATGCCTGATGGGGGCGCCTTTCCGTATCGCCACTTTCTGGCTTTGCCTTCTGGGTATTCCACGCGTCACTGTAGGAAACTGGCAATCTGCGAGCGCCTGGTGTGCGCGAGGGTCTCGCCTCGTGAACTGTGGCCATTGCATGGGCCTCACAGCCCCCCCCCCCCACAAACACACACTCCCCCACCCCCACATTACTTATTTATCCGTCTCTTACCTATAGAATTTCCGAGCTGGAATAATTCATGTGCTTATAATGAACTGATTACCTTTTGCCTTCTCCCTGTCTGCCCGCCCGCCCCGCCTCCTGTGCTCCTGGTCCGCGCGCGCCCCCCGCAGGAGGAGGTGCGCCAGTCGGTGGCCCCCGCTGAGCCCGTGCAGTACTACTTCACGCTGGCACAGCAGCCGGGCGCCGTGCAGGTGCAGAGCCAGCAGCAGGGGCAGCCGGCCACGCCCACCGCCACCACGCTACAGCCTGGCCAGATCATCATCGCCCAGCCGCCACAGGGGCAGGTAGCGTCTGCGGCCGCCTCTGCTCCCACACGGACACACGCGTTTGCACCAACACACTGACGCCAGGGCTAATGCTCCGGTAACCGACCAATCCGTGGCCCTAACACGGGTGGTTCCGGCATGTTCCACCTACCCTCAGTGGTCATATAGGCTAATAGACACAATATTATGAATTTACCCCCCACCCCACCCCGCCATGCCATTGCTCTCTGTAGCTGCTCCATTGTATGGTCTCGTCAGGCATGCCCTTCATCTCTGTGTGAAACCAAGTCTGTCTCCATCTCCCTCCTTCTCTCTCTCTCTCTGTCCTGCACTGACAGCAGTGTCTCTGCTGGGTGGTATTCAGCACTGACAGCAGTGGTGTTCTGCACTGACAGCGGTGTCTCAGCTGGGTGGTATTCAATACCGACAGCACTGTCTCTGTACTAGTTACTGTTTAGTGCGGGTCTCTCTGTCTCTACTGGTTAGTGTTCAGTACTTAACAGTGGTGTCTGTGTCTCCTCTAATTGGTGCTCAGCACATAATAGCAGCGTCTGTCTACTGGTTGGTGTTCAGTGTATGATAGCAGTGTCTGTCTCTTTCTTCACTGGTTGGTGTTCAGTACAGACAGCAGTGTCAGCCTTCCTCACATTTCTGCTACTGACAGCAGTGTCTCTGAGGTGTGTGCGTGTGTGTGTGCGCGCGTGTGGGGTTTGCTGCCTGCCAGCGTGTAGCACTGGGGCTGCTGCAGTTGCCTATGTGCTCCTTGGGGAGGGGGGCCTCATCGCCGATGGGGTGGAATGCTCACTGGCGGAGCAGCCGCTTGCTCCAGAGCCAATCTCGTGCTCCAGTTCAGGTGGGTGAGATCCAGTTTACGCCCATGTTTCTATATTCGCTTGAAATGTTTAATGTTGATTAACTAGAAAGCGGTAAATACAGTACATAGAAGGAGAGACTTCAAACCCACTGGCAGCCAACGTGGAACTGGGGAGATTAATCACTGAGTGAACATGCTTCTAAATGTATCTTGTAACACATAATCATACATTCACTTTTTTGAATGACCATCATATCCCCTGAGTTGTGACATGCAGAGAGGGAGGAATGTGGCGCAGTGGGGGGGGCTTGGCAGACAGGGGGCGCTGGAGTGCTCTTGGCTTGCTGCCGTGTCATGCTGCCCTGCTCGCCTTGCCTGCCTGTGTTACCCAGCACTGGTGCGTGTGTATGTGTGTGTGTGTGTCTGTGTATACCGGCCTGTCTGACTCGCTCTCCGCTGACCTCCTCATCCATCCTCTCACTCGCTGTATCCCCTCCATGCCATTCAGCACTTTCCCTGGCTGTAAATGCCGTTATTTGCCTGGCTGTTGGTGCCCCAGCCTGCTGTCCTGTGCGGGCCCCAGACAGCGAGGCTGGGATCCACCGTCGTACCCCAGAGCATATGCTTCGGAAAGAGCCCCTGAGTCCTCCGTCTAGCCTGCAGCGGCAGATGGACCCCGCTGCTCCCTCCACTCATCTTGTGTTCCTTGCTGCTCGTGTTAAATGCGCCCTTTTGGTAATTTACAGTGTAGTTTCACTTCATTTTCTTTTTTCATTTGTAGTAAAAACGTCCTTGTTGTTGGTAGAGTTCTCTCCAGCCTGCAACGGGGGGTCCACATCACTGTTCAGTTAGTGAGTGAGGACGGGTTAAGCACAGTGATCCCCAAACGGCCCGCTGGCTCCCTCTGCGTTTCCCCTATTAGAGCGGCACGCATTTAAAGGGCCGCCCCGCCCACCACCGTCGTGCTCAGCGGGCTCCACGCATCGCAGCTGCAAGGCTACATCCACGCTGTTGTTTCCATACTGCCTCTGTCTGTGTGTGCGATGCATGTGCTGCCTGTCAAGTAAAGCTCTGGCGCTCTCTCTCCCTCTCTCTCTCCCTCTCTCTTGCTTTTGGCACGTGTCCCTCCCCAGGTGTTGCAGGGGACCACCATGCAGCAGCTCCAGCAAGTACAGGTAGCCCAGTCACAGGCCACGCCCATCACGGTAAACACCTGACAGACACCCCCGCCCAACAGGCCACACCCACATTACCCAGAGTCCCTTTGGGTGTTACCAATGAGGAGAGGGTGATGCCGTTGCTATGACCAGCTGTAGTTCACAGCACTTCACCCCCCCGCCCCTTGCAGTTCTGAAAAGCCCCAGTTGCTCCTCTGGCTTTAAGGTGGCTTCACACTCAGCCCTTGCTGGGGGGGGAGGGGGCGAGGTCATCACTGTGTTTCTGGAGAGCCTAATCTCCCCAGGTCATCGCCGCTACACTGCCCGCTACAAGAGGTTTTACTCTGCGGCCCAGTAATTAATTAAGCCCTGTATCCAGTGACATTCTCAGAAGGTACCGGATCATCTGTCCCTGCTCCGTGACCAGGCCAGAGCCCGGGTCACAGGCGAATCGCAGTGTTTGGTTTTCCCCGGCCCACGCTGGTGTCATTTCCTCCACATGTTTTGGATTTCATGTGTGCTGTGCGAGCTGGGGGGTGTCAGTCGACCTGCTGGATCACCCCCCCCCACATCACTCCCCTCTCCGTGTGTCCCTCTTCCCGCTCTGCCCAGAGTGCCCCGGTAACGATGCAGGTCGGGGAAGGCCAGCAGGTGCAGATTGTGCAGGCAGCACAAGGGCAGGCGACTGCGCAGCCGGCCGGGCAGACCATGCAAGTCATGCAGCAGATCATCACCAACACGGGGGAGATCCAGCAGATTCCGGTGAGGGGGTGTGCGAGGGTGTGCAAATCCGGCAGTCAGTGACGGGAACCATTTACCCCCACAATCATTAACTTTTGAATAGGTTCAACAGAAACATGTAAACCAGCAGATTAGTTTGGTGCCATTTTGGGCCAAAGGTTTTTCTTCTCGGGTCTGTTGATCCCTGGTGAACAGCTGGATTAACATCAGTATTACAGCCACGGCTTGTTGCGTTCTGCTGTTCACAGCCTCTTATTTTGATCGCTCAAGGGATTTAGCACATTTAGGGGCCTCCTCCCCGGATATCGCCCCTATTGTGCACTTAATTTTGTCTCCCCCTGGTGGCACTGCACTGCAGGTGCAGCTGAACACTGGCCAGCTGCAGTACATCCGTCTGGCCCAGCCGGTTTCTGGCACACAGGTCGTCCAAGGACAGATCCAGACGCTGGCCACCAACGCCCAGCAGGTGAGGCACATGAGTGCAGGTCTGCTGAGGATACCATCTGCTGCCTCTGAATGCATTTTGAAATGTTTGAACAAATCCTCCAGTGTCCTCGTCGGCCTGCAATACCGTGTTTGTAGATCACAAGTGCTTTGCTTTTGTATTGCAGTCAGCGGACATTTTTTAATTGAATTTTAGGAGTTTTTTTTTACTGTGTTGCAGGTACTTCTATATGCTTTCCTTTCGCACCAGACTTTAGTCAGCTTGATGTTTCCTTCCAGATCAGTTGAGGCTTGCGGTGTCATCAGCGCTGTGCCCCGGGGGTGGGGCCAGTGGGGTGGGGGTCCCCGTGCTGCCTTTATGACCCGTTTGTGTCGCTGCCCCCTCAGATCACGCAGACAGAGGTCCAACCCGGACAGCAGCAGTTCAACCAGTTTACAGACGGCCAGGTAAGGCGGGAGGCGACTTCCTGAGCATGGAGCATGCTGGAAGCTCCTCTGGATGGGTGGGGGCTGGACCGTAAACTTATATGCACTTGTCTGCTTGCTTATTGTAAGACTCAGATATAATCTTTCATTTGGAAAACTATGGATATAATTCAGGCTTTTATTAATAAGGCCTTCAATAAATATTCTGTAGGTAATTTATTCATGATTGTTCATCGCTGCATTCTTAACGATGCTGCAAAAGTGGGCCGGGCTTGGGCCTAATTAGCTCCCCCCTGGCCCCCTCTATCCCATGGCCCAAGCTTACTCCCATCAAGCCGTAACAATGTCCCCAAACCCTCTCCTGTTGCCCTGTGTAAATCCCGGGCAGTGGGATTGTGGAGGGCGGCACTGCCATATCCAGCTAACGTAACCAACAATAGTCCTAAATCTGCAGAGATTTCAGTGTATCCCCTGCCCTCCTCAGACACAACCGCCCGTCCCAGGGTTGTCTGAGCTGCCATTTGCTTCTGATGTCGACGTGACGTGGGATCAGTCCATCCCTGCGTCCGGCACCCTGGCCTGCCGCGCTCAGCCCTTTTGGGCAGCCTTTGGGCCTCCTGTGGCCCGAATGCCAGTGGAGGGTGTTTATCAGAACCTCTCTCCTCTGCACCACAGCAGCTGTACCAGATCCAGCAGGTGACGATGCCCGCGGGGCAGGACCTCACGCAGCCCATGTTCATCCAGTCCACTAGCCAGACGGCAGACGGCCAAGTCACCGCGCAAGTCAGCGCTGACTGAAGCCCCATCCAGGGAGCTGAGATTCCCGGCAGCGCACTGGCACACACACTGGTCTGACCCCCACCCCACAGACCAAAGCCTGCTCATCTGAGTCAGCTTCTTAACACCCCCCGCACCACCTGTGTTTGGTCACTGTCTGTTTCCTCTTCTATCCGGCACCCCTCTGACTTCTGCGAGTCTCCCCCGTCTCCATCAAAGTGTACAAAACATCAGTCACGCTTCCATTTTAACGTTATAAAGCAATTGAGCCATAAATGTGATTAACATGGAAAAAAAACAAGGAACATTGTAAATTCCACTGTGAGATTCACTGTGATTCTTAAGATACATCACTTGTGTACCCTTTGCTGTTTACACTAACCTGTGCGCAGAAACAGCCTGGTCTCATGAGGTCTGCATAGATTGTGTGTGTGTGTGTGTGTGTGTGTGTGTGTGTGTGGGGGGGGGGGGGGGGGGGGGGCGGGCATGTGCTCGCGAGAGAGAGAGAGAGAGAGAGCCCTACACTTTTAAGATCTTTCTGTGTTTGCCTTTGTGCTGTAAAAAGCTCCCTCTGGACCAGACAGCAGATCAGGAAGCCTGCCACCTTCTCCGGAGGCATCCCTCAGTTTTATCTCATCTCATTCTCTCCCCGTCTCACCTGAGTTGTGTAAAAATACAGCCTGTCCAGGAACAACGTTTTTATACCATCCTTTCATTTATAAGAATTCGTAAGTGTAACGTAGAATTTTTTTCCTAGTATTGTAATTTTCCCCCAAATTTATTTGCCCCTTATTGTATGATGACTATTGATCTTCTTGTTGTCTTGCATGTAGTTAAAACTGCCAGCATGATATGCAATAGATAGGTACCGATATTTTTTGTGGTTAATTTTTTGTAAACGAAGTTTTGTTGTGAGAACGAAATAAATGATAAAATGTCGACTTTTTCTGGTTTGTGGCTTTGTCCGGTATATGTAATGTGCTTGTGGAAATTGGGTCCTTTTAGGATGGCTGTGTTAAACCTGGGGTCGTGCATGTCGTCCGGTTAAAGCGGCACAGTGGCCGGTTATCGTTAGGGAGCCGCTCGGTGCTCCGCGGCCCAAGCAGGACAATCATCCGGAAGAAGGGTGAACAAATATCGTTCGGTAGCCTGTATTTTCATATCAATATCACAATGTTCACCTTTGTGTACGGAAAAGAAAATCTATTTTAGGTTGCTCATTATCTATTCCATGAACATGAATATATTAATGCGGCTCTCAGGCAGTAAGCGAAAATGTTTATATATAAAGACGGAGAGCGTATATATAATACGTGAGAGTGAAATATAAATTTACTTGCTTTTCGGAGGTTAAAACGATTGTTGAACGTACTAGAATTTTCCTAAATTATAATTTGCCATGGCGTTAAATGCGCCGATTAGCTTTTATACTAAGGGCTTTCCTTTCCCCGCATGTAGGTCATAATATTCCAAGTCTTGCGTCATTTTGCTCTGGTTTTACAGGGCAGACAGCTGTGGCAGTCTCCAAAGTTCCTGGAGTTTCATGCCGGCAGGAATGGGGAGGCTCATCCAGCCGAAGGCTTTGCGCGGCTGTAGCGGATACCGCTGCTGGCCAGGGGAAATACGCGTCCATTTTCAGTGACCTCTGCCTGCCTGACCATTGCCGTGCTGACAAAAAAAGCCTGAACGCTTACAGTATGCGGTAGTCCATGTAGCATTCCCGGTCACTTAGATCTATGGAGCATCACTTAGACATGTATGTAAAGTGAAGGTCCATTAGCCGTCACAGGTGTTTAAAGCGAACCCAGGCTGATATAATAAAGGTATAAGGTACAGTATAAAGCCTGCCGGGGGGGAGACGGGGTCCCATTCTATAAGACGGCGCTTTCGACCACTATTCCATCCATCCATCCATTTTCTTTGTTGTTTTATTATCTATAGTAACTGTGATGTTTCAACTATTCTCTTCCATTTATGCCGTCTGATTTTTTTAGTAGTCGTTTTGGGAGTATTTCAGAGCTTTACCATGGATCGAACAGATGAATCTATAAGTTTAAGTTAAGCAGTTACTGGCTGCAGTTTTTAAGTACAGTGATCAGCCAGCCGCAGCTTGTACTTAAAGCAAGGTACCTAACCTCAGTTACTCCAGGACAATATTCATCGGCATGGATTGGTGATGAAGCGCGGGGGAAATGTTTTAAATCTCCTTTGCCAGTTTGTAATGTGAATCAGTGAGCAGACACATCGTATTAACACATCATTTGCAATGTAATTTACAGAGTAAATTCCACCGTTTTACTAGATTAATCCCAACGACGTTGTCGCGGTTAGACGTGACGGCTCTGACGCCGCACGGGCTGTACCGTCGCCGGGAGCCGCACGATGGCGGGCGGCCCTGCTACTTTGGAGAGATCGGCGTCACTTGAAAGTTATTTCTGATTGTATCCGTTTCCTTCCATTTTCCCTCTTTTTTCCACTTATCAACGTCCATCTTTCGATACGTATTGTTAACGTGTAACTCTCCTATGTGACATTTGTGTGCCCATAACCACTTTACCGTTTTCCTCTTAAGTTTTCGTGCAAATCGACGTGGGAAACGCGCAGAACAGCAGTCACGAGTTCAGGCTTTTCGGGACCCTTGGGGAATTTAATTTTTTAATCCGATGTTAATCTGAGGAAGGAAAATACTAGGCTACATAAGAAAAAACTGGAAGAGACGGTTAACCTATTTTATGTTCAATGTGTACTTCGTGAATTCCACTAGGCAGCCTGTTTTTTTTTTACGATTAACATTATTAAACTATTCACTGATAGCCAAATAACATCATCATGCTTTTATTTTGGCTGGCGCCATTATCCTGTTTACCACCAGCCCATTATTCTTGATCCTTGATCCTATTCTTTAACACATTTTTTCTATCTACACTCCTGTTTATTTCATCACATTTGATTGGCAGACGCTTATGTTCAAAGTTTGGGACAATACATAGTATTTTGATCGCCGTAAACTATTCAACTATTCGAACTTTTCAGATGAGTCGCTATATTTTCGAGGAACTCATGCACACTCTTACAGCTATTGTATTAGCGAGGATGATTAATGAGGATCTGCACCTTGTGGAAAAAACAGCGGTTCTCATGTCCCATTAATGCGTAAAGCGGGAATGAATCGGATTTAACGGCGCTGGCTTCACCGGGACCCAGGAGTCTTTGAGGCTGTAAATGAAAGTGACTGCTTTGGCACCGTCCAGGATGCTGTAATCTGTCCGCCGCGCCGGGCATCAACACGGGAGATACCGCCAGCCTTAGGGGCTGCTGTTTGTCTTATTTCAGAATAACTGCGTGAAGCCTTCGTCTTTGCTATCTGCTGCCCTTTTCAGGTCCGGAGTTAACGCTTCGAGAGTAAAAAAAATTGCCTGAAAACCAAGCCGCAAAACAGGACGCGAGTCTCCTTAGAGGGTTTCATGGAATTCAACTACATTTCTGTTTAAATGCAGAATAAATACGTAAACTAATTTGTACAAACCGTATGAGTGACCCTGCGTTAATAACGCTTACATTAAGATTAAAAAAAAAAAAAAAAAACGAAATCACTTCTGTATAAAAACCTTTCCTGGAAGACCCCTGCCTTTGAGAGTTACTACTGTTAGAATTTGAGGCTAATTAAGAGATAGAAGTTTCTCTAAGATGCTACCTACCATGACCAGAGCTGGTGCAATTGGCTAAGGTAGACAGCTGTGATGTTCGGGCCTTTATTTTTATTTTATTTTCCTTATTATGATGGCACAATTGTGACGGATCAGTGAATGTTCAGGTTGTTGTGTTTTGGATTACAGCTGAAGACCAGCTAGGTCCTTAGTATCACATCTCTGAGCTGGGCCAGGAAAGTGATTGAGAACAAATAAGTCTGGGCCCTTATCCGGCGCTGTCGTGTAGGCTACGGCTGGAGGGAAGAGACTGGGGCCGGACCTGATGGAGTTTATGTTAAAGAATGGACTGCTCTGTGAGGCAGGGCCCAGCGGGAAGGGCTGATACAGCGCCCCCACCCAACTTCACAAGCCTTTTATGTAAGCTGGAGGGGGGCAGGGGGGTTCCAGGAGGGGGGATTTAAAATAATTTTGAAACACATTCACGCCGAAAGTAATTTGAAGTTACCAATTCATCAAATCAACATGCATTTTGTGGGTAGAACCTAAAAGGAACTGAAGTACACAAAACAGGATTTAACCCCACAACCCAGCAGTGACAAAGCAGCAGTGCTAGCCGTGTTGATCCGCATTCAATCAGAATGTATCCCCTTGTTTGTCTCAGCCTTACAGTGTTAAATACAGCTGCACCAAATGTTCCAGATGTTACCTCTCACAAAATTGGATTTGTTCACGAGTGGCAAACTGGGCAGCCTATGCAATCATGCCAGCTAAACATCCTCTGAAAGTCTTTTTCATTTGAAGGAAGTGGGGATTCAAAAGCTCCTTAAACTATTTTTTTATTAATTTTTGGTGGTGGGTTTGGAAAGAAATATACAGGTTAAAGAATGTTAAAGAGTTACTTTTTTGGATATTACTGTCATTGGTAAACTGGGCATAGTGGATATTTAGACTCGGATATTAAGTGCCTCGTTAAGAGTACAATAACACTGCACCTCCTGGAAATTCGTCACGTGATTTATCTGAAATCACCAGGACAAGTCTTAAATAAATTAGAAACTCTTTTATGTATCTATAATGTTTGTCTAATGCATCTGACTAGTATGAGTTAATACAGAGATCCCAAGCATAGTCACAGACAGGCCAGATGTTTATGACAGCAGCATGATAAATATTATTCTAATGGTTTAATCCTGAATTTTATATTCCAGACTGCCATGTGTCACGTGACACACCATGGCACTATTCTCAGGCAGCTGTGTCATCTCAGTGTCCATCCGCAGTCCCTAAGGAGTGCTGTATAAAAATTGGCTCAAACCAATGGCATGCTCCAGCATGACAACTTTATCCAGTCAGGGACAGCCATAGAGTAAAGGAAGCTTTAGAACCCATGGTGGGCGTGGCTACATGCCCTGTCAATCACTGTCTGCCTCTAGCCAACAGGAAGCCATAGCCAAGCTAGTAAAGTATACCGGTCAGTGATTGAGGGCGCGCGATAATGCCACACGCTGCGGACCGCCATCACTGATTAGAGTTCATTTCGCGGCACGGCCATAAATAGGTAGCTGGGAAATGAAATGAGACAATTTATTTGTATTTCACTCTTGTATTCCATATATATTTAATTCTGGTAATTACACAATTACATCAACATGCAAGGATTTGATAGTCAATGGGACTTAGGATGCGTTAATGTGGCTTTTCACCCCTGACACCATATCTAGATTTATTACAAGCAAAAGGCAGATGATTTGCAGGCAATATGCTTTAAATGATGCTGTAAAGCAGCTCGCTCATTCAGATTGGGAGATACACTCAGCCTCGCCAGCAGGACCCATGCAGTCACTTATAGCATCATGAAGCCTTTTTATGGCACATCTCAGTCATAACTGCATGTGGCCCTATAACACCATGTTGCAGTTGCTTTTGTATTTTGTAATCAGTGACATATAGATCAAGAGTACTCAGTTATTTCCCTCTGAGGGCCTGCAGGGGGGAGATTTTCCCTTGGTAGATATTTCCACCTGGGGTGGGGGGGGGGGGTTTCCCCCACAGGACATTTCGCTGGCCTGGTGGGGGGGTTCGATCACACGGTCTGGATTACATCGTGTCTCAGCCCAGATGCAGACCAGAATGTGCCATTTGAGTCCCCTGATCTAGACCCCGGATTGTTTTGAAAAGCAATGGGACACTGCGGTGAATGACAATAATAACGGGAATGTAAATTATATATATATTTTTAGTCCGGTCAAAGACATAGTGGATAAGGCTGAACTCACAGCAAACACATAAATCTCGAAGCCCTCCACTGAATACGTGAGCTCGCCTAATGGGGAAAATGGTTCTGCCATTCCGGCTTCTGCCAACAGCTACAAACATCCCATCAGAGAAATCTCAACAGGGTGGCTATAAATGCTAAGGATCCTTAACTTTCTGGATACTGCTCTTCTTATGTTTTCATCAAGCTGAATCAGAAGGAAGCATGGGAGACTAGATACATCTTTGAAAATTAAAAAAACAAATAAATAAATAAACAGTGTCTTGGAACAGCCATTACAAAGTGTAACCAAAGTGCAGAAACACGGCGAGAATAATAAGCCGGGCTCTGACTGTTGGGCTATTTTTACATCCGCAGAAGGTCCCACTGTGGCTGTCTGATCCGAAACAGGGTGTAGAGAGACTGGCTGACCACGGGCAAAATGTTATGCTGAGTGAGGTAGGGGGGTCAGAGTTGTACAAAGTGTGTTATACTTAGCCTCTGTATGTTAGGACAAGAACTTTAAGCTGACGAGGAATGCAAGGAGTATGCGACTGTTTTGTGAATTTGCTGGGTGTTTCTTCTCGTCTGGGGGTGCTTATTTACGCCAAGTGTGCGTCCTGCCTGTATGTAGATGTACATGCCTGCGTCTGTGTATGTGAGTTGCCCTGCGTACCTTTGACCTCGTCCACCTGTTGGCTGTCATCAGAGCCCTGGCTAATGCTTTACCGCTGTTGTGCTTCACCCTGTCAGTGTGCTAATTGCTACAGTTGTGAGAGAATGAGTGAGGGTCTCTGTGTTTGTGTTATGTAATGGGGGAGGTATTTATTCCTCACTGCAAACTCAGTGCAAACTCCTATTCATCGGGGACTCCCGTACTTTGGCTTATGGAAAATCTGATGCATGTCAGCCTTCTGCTTCACACTTTCTTCATCCCACGTGCTCTTTTCTGCCTTCGGCCTGTTTCCCCTGTGTGGTGACAGGAAGGGCCGTGCTGGGTGTCACCTCCAAACTAACACTTGATTGATGGGTGGGTCAACATTTTAAGTTTAATTGCACAGAGGGAACTTGCACATTTGCAGCCCAGTTGCACTAGATTACACCTGAACAGGGTACTCTCCCAGTGGGTACTGATATCACATGGGCCAGATGCACTGGAGAGTGGGAAATAGTTTATCAAAAGTAATGATTTCTCTTTTATACTGTGGTTATTTCCCATGTGGAGGTTTATGTATAGACATGTAATCTTTTCATACATTGGAGGGATGTGTATAGAACGGTACACCTTAAAATATTTTCATTAGTTGGTTAACTTCACATGAGTAGTATTAGTAGTGCGTTGAGGAGAAATTTAAGTTGTTTTTTTCTAATGCACTCGCACACACACGTGTGAAACGATGTTATTTTACTCGACAGTTGCCCAGTTTCCCATTTTGCCGACTAAACAACCAACCAATGCCGTTAAAACCTTTGAACAAGGCGAACTCTTGCGGTCCGGGATGAAAGAAAAACTTATCGTCATAAAACGTATATCTTCCCAAGAGATCCCTTCTTTAAAAGGGGGGGGGGGACAAACACATGAGACGAAGTTAAGGGCCGGGAGCGATTCTCCTCCCCTTCGCTTCGCTTTGCGCGTCCCTCCTCCGCGCGTTTCCCTTTTGCGCGTCGCGCACGCCGCCCGTCACCCAGATCCGCGCCGCTCCTGCTCCGTGCGCGCACTCCGGCCGGCTCGCCGCTCCCTCCGTCCCGCCGCCGCCGCTCGGCAGCTGCTCTCCCCGGGGCTCTCCCGCAAGTTCCAATCGGCTCCGAGCCCGATCATCCTCAGGACTCCAGCGCTTCTCCTTCGGAGATCCGGGTCTGCCAGGGGCGTCGGAGGAGGCGGCAGAGAGACGGCACACCGCCGTCCGTGGTGCTGGATTCATGCGGAGAGCCGGTGAAACAAACAAACAAAAAAAACTAAAGAACAAAAGTGACTCGAGTGACTGAAGTGATTCCGAATTTCCGCTAGAAATGCAGCCATATAACTTTAAGAAGCTCCCGCTGCAGCCGAGCCGAGGCGCGTCTAGTCGCCCCGCGAGTGCCCGGGACATTTTATTGCCGTTATAATTAAGCGGAATGCTCCCAGATTTTTTCCCGAACTGATAGAACACTTGCTGCCGTCCTGAGATCAATTAAACTACTGGATGCAACTTCACTTCCTTTTTCACAATGCTTTTCCCCCCTCTCTTTCCTTTCTTCTTTTTTTAAAAAAGGACGTTTAATTGAGATGTAGAAGAATGCCGTGAGGAAGAATAAGACGCTTCTGGAGCGGCAGCAGCTTCGATGCCACCTTAATGCTGAGCTGGACACGTTTTTTACGCCAGTTTTAAATGATGGTTTCTAAAACTTGGGGACCGTCCGTCGCTGTTATTTTAGCTTGAGGATGAAGCTGGGTTCAGTAAACATTAGTTGAGTGCGTGGAGGCGTATGACAAAAAACTTGAACTGCTTCGGCCGCTACTTTTAATTGCTCGGTTATTGGCACCGGTTATGTCGGCCGGTGAGCCCAATAACGGCGGTCTCAGAATGCTGGCCCCGCCGGTGCGCGGCGACGAGCGGCCGCTGGAGTTCGTGGCGCTGACGGCCGTGCGCACGGAGCGCAGCGAGCCCTCCACGCCGGAGCGCGCACAGCCGTGCCAGCGCACCGGGCTCCTGGGAACGCCGCTGCCGGGGCCCCCCGGACCGCGGGCCGCCGCCTCCGCCTCCAGCAAGCGCTACCGAAAGTTACAGAACTACATGTACAACGTGCTGGAGAGGCCGCGGGGATGGGCGTTCATCTACCACGCGTTCATGTGAGTAGCCGGCGCACCGTTAACCATGCGATCGTGTACTGTGCGAAAGCACGGGGGGTTGTCTGGGTAACTTTTTATACTCTTTGATAAGAGTGATGCACGGTCCCTAAAGGTCTTTGTTTAGGAAGCACGATATAGGCTGCCCGCAACAATGTAGCTAGGAGCAACACCGGACGCCGGCGGCAGCCTGTGACACTTTAGTGAAAGACGTGATTTTGACGCACGCTGAACGATCCCCGTTACGTTAAACGTGTTGCACCCCGACGCCTCTCACAGCGGCGCACGTCGCCCGGCATCGGGCCGCTGGAGGCGGCCGGCCGGCCCAAGCCGCGATCGGCCGGCGATCCGCTGAAGCGAAGCCAGCTTTTGAAAAGGCTTGACAACTGGCCTGGACAATCCGTGTCGGTCTCCGGATGCCACTCATGCAGCAGAGATACCAGGCGCAGTACAGGTGTGACCGGCGTGTTTGCGGTGCGCTCAGGGGGCGCGAAATGCGCACATGTGCGGGGCGAGCGACTCGCGCACGTAAAGTATCAGAATATCTGTTTGCCCGCCCCCCCGATGCGACACACCGACGGGGCTCGATGTGACCCAATACTGCGTCAGTCCGGCAGGTGATCGCACCGGAACTGTTTATAAAAATAGAGAAGCGCTTAACTTCGACACTGAATAAAAGCCCATGTGATGGAAACGGCTCTGAATGCAGAAAAGTGCAGCTTTGGGTCGGGCAATGATTTTTATGAGCTTCAAGTTTATCCCGCACGTTTAAACTTACCCGGAGTCCTGGTGTGACACCGAGCGGCCCTGCTGCGCCGTCCGATGTTTGTTAGAGAGGTTGGGGGTGTCATTGATAAGCCCCCAAACCTCCCCGCCCGCTGTCCCGTACAGAAACGCCACCCACCCCGACAGCGCGTTTAAAACGCGGCGCGTTAAACTGCTGCACTGGCCGCCTGTGTAAAAATACTGATTTTAAAAGCGCGTTCGCTGTTAAAACAAGTCCACTATAACGAATGTCTTATTTTGCATAAATAATAACGGACTGGTTTATTTTGAAATCCCCCAAACTTTTTGGTGTATTTGAAAGCCGCAGAATTCAGTTTCGCAAAGTGGCCTGCATTGATTAGTATGAAAGTTAAGTGTCCAGTAGCTACTCAGCAACCTTAAGAAAAAACAGCCATAGCCTATGTTTGGCTTCCTAATACACATTTTTCCTTTGTTGTGGTAGCAGGAACTTTGGGTGAATGGTTATAGGGCTCACTTTTCACCCCCTGGGCTGTATGTGAGGGGTTGCCAATCGTCACCATGCAGAATCGAGTGGAAATGTTGTGATTCGGTGAAGGTTTGCGGTGTAGACAGTCTAAACAGCAACAGTTAAAAACACAGCCGTGAAAAAGGAAAGTGATGTAAGGTAAAGCAGCCGGATCTATAAATATTTATTCAAAATAACAGTTGCACTTTCTACACCAGAGTGCCATCTTCTTAAGTTTGGGTAAGTGGAGAAAGAGGCATTGAGATATTCCTCTTCCCTCCACTCAGCCTCCTAATGGAGGAGGGTGGAGGTCCTGGACCTCCCGCATGTGATGTGACGGTGCAAACAAGTGGGAAAGTTGCTCTTAAGATGCCTCCGCAGCAGCTAGAATGCGTCCTGACGGCTCTGGGCGCCTGGCTGATCTGGGATGCGGGTGGCCTGATGACAAGCCTGATTCCTAATCAGTTCACAGGCATGTAGGGTCGTTTTGTTTATAGCCATCTTTGAAAATGCCTCAGCCCCGCAGCCCCGTCCCACGTCCAGTGCCAGCCCCTATGTGACTCTCCGCTCTGCTTTGCGTCTGCGCGTGTTTTCCTCCTGCGGTGGCTGAGACGGCCGTCCCGCCCCGGTGCCTACGTTAGACCCGCACCATCTGCCATCTGCCGTGGTCCGTCCTCGTTCATTCCCACCGTCGCCGTGTCACACGCTCCCGCCCTGGAGCGACTTTCACGCAGCCGTTTCCTACTATGCCGACCCACCCCATACACAGTAATGAATTTTCTGCATGGGCCAGATTTGTAATACAATAGGTGCACCTTGACTATCTGCGTAATGCTCTGTAGAGTAATTTAAACGAGCCCCCATCAGCAAACCTACTTTGTTTCAAGGTTCCCAAAGAAATATTGCAGCGTCAGATAGACCTCAGGCATCGTGCATTTACTAATGTCCACAGATCTCCTCACTCCTGTTCCAGGGCTTTGTCGCGTTTACACGTGTTTTAATGAGTGTGATCTGTGACGTGCCGCATCAGCACTCAGTGATTCCAAAGCGCCAAGGGAATTACATATCAGTGAAGGCTTCCAGTTTTGACATGGCGCAAAAATCACTCGCCATGCATCCTTTAAAAGCCGAACCTTCTATATATTTAGTTTGCCATTTATTCATTTCAGCTCATAATTGCCATTTCTCTTTCTTAAAGATTTGGTGAGTGCAATGCGTGTGATAAGTAGCATTGTGCAATATCATGACGGACTGGAACTTGTCGAACGCCAGTAACCCGTCAAACCTCCGATTTAAGAATCTTTGGCTATGATGTGCTGGATCTTGCCGGCCCTCTACACAGTGGCACCAGAGGGTGTCCGTTCAGAGCAAACATGGGTGTAACGTTGCCCCCCCCCCCCCCGTCGTCAGACTCACTGAAGCTCTACTTGACGGCTCTGGCGGTGTGTAGGCCTGTTTTCCCGCTTGCTGCCCATATTTTGAGAGCCGTGGTTTTTCCCAGTACTCGGCATTAATCATAAAATTGCATAGTGGGGCTTAAATTACAGACGGGTGGCGTTTTTATTTGTTTTTCGGTCTTCGGATGATTGGTGGCGTTCCAGTCCAGTATATCCGTGTGACCTGTTGGCATATGCAAAGTGTTATTAAGCAGTCGGAGGGAGGAGAGGTGGCAGCCTGGCCCCCGCCGGGGGGCCGTTCTGCGACCGCGGGCTGCTTATCGGGACCATGCAGGGCTGCTTTTCTCCCTCATTTACCTTAACAGATGCAGTCGCAGTCTGATTGTTTCCCGGGGTGGAAATGGCAGAGCAGGGCGCTGTCCCCAGTCTTGCGATTTTATTGCCAGCCCCCTTAGTCGGTCGCGCGCAGCCTTCCCAAGTCTCCATCTTTTAGTTTCTCCAACTTTCTCACCTTGTTTTTTTAAAGCAGCCGATTGGCTGGGTGGGACAGAAACACTTTTGGTCCTGATCAAGTCCACGCTGCCCACTCCTGCCCCAAATATGGTTCTCATTTGACCAGGTTCTCAAAAAGAAACTCTCGATCACTTTAAAACGGGGGGAAAAAAAAAAACTGATTGCCCACAAAAGCAGGGGAGGGCTCATTATAATGGTTTGGATCCAAAGGGGATCCTTCCCACGTCACTGTGCTGGCAGCCTGCCTTTGTGTGACCTTTATAGAGTTTCTGAGCGTGGCCTGGGCCCTGTGTGTGTGTGTACAGGTTTTGCTATACTTGTGAGGACCTCACTACTTCAGACTTCATTTTATAAAAATCTGTGAATGCAATCAAAAAAGTAAAAATGCCAAATGTCTTGTATTTAGTCTGGTTCCTAATGTTAAGGTTAGGGCTGAGTAGGGGTTAAGGGGGTCATGATTGTGTGTGTGTGTGTCAGTTAGTAAGTGCAGAAGGAGATTCTCTGGAAACTAGAGGGGAAAGAGTAGTGTAAACTAGGGCTGTATGCTACACCTGGAGTGATGCTGACAAGTGATCAGGTTGCGGTTGTAGCTGCTTAAAGGCGGCCGTGAAAAGCTCGCGGAGGCGAGCAGGGGCTGGCAATGTGGATTGTCACACGGATCCATTCATAAGAACGAAGGATCCTGACAGACCGCTCCGGAAAATAGCAAGTACGCTCCCCCATCCCCCCCCCCCCACTGTTTGCTGTGACACTTATCAGATGTTTTTTTTTCTCTCCGGAGTGATGTCCTGTTGTTAGCGAGAAAGTTGGGTCAGCCAATCAGCAGCAGGGGCGGGGCGGGGGGTGGGAGGGTAAAGAGTCTTGCTCGAGGGCCCAGTTGTGAAATCATGGGGGTTTCGGGTGGGCATGAGGTTGGTGTCAGATGGCATCAAATGGCAGGAAGGCTGGGTACCCACAGGAGACATCAGTGCTTATAGCAGCATTTTAGTAGCTCCTGATTGGTTACTCAGGTGTTCAGCATCATGGACTAGGTGGGCACACATGTCTATTGACACTCGTCATTTTTAATTGTTTTTTGATAAATGGTGCTGCGCAGTCCATAAGCCCCCTTTCTCACCCACCCCTCATCCTTGCTCTTTGTTAAATTAGTTAGGCACAACTTCTTTAAATTTTCCAGTCTGAAAACTTCTCCAGTTCAGTACCACCAAATAGTGCTTTATTGACATAGTTGTGTGATTACTACAGCACTAACACAAACCCACAAGTGAACAAATTCAGATTCAGCAGCTCTTAATGTCACGCTTCCTTTCCGTACCGTATCGTACCGTACGTGAAATGCGGCTGCACGTGCCGGGCCTTTTACGCAGCCAGCTGGTAACGCTGCCAAGTGTCTCCTTTGGCTCCCCCCTCCAACCCAAACAATAACCGTGTGATTATGCCAGGACAGCCGTTGTGTGTGTGCCTGTAAAGTGCATGTGTTGCAGGCTGGGTCTTTGGGTCTGCAGTTTAAGGCATGTCCACTGTTTCATCCCTGCCTCCCACCCCTTAAACTTTCAATTTACTTCACATATAGAAAATCACATGGCTACCCCAGCTGTAATGCTGTGACCCGATGGCCGTGTGTCTGGGCCCCAGGGGCGGCCATGCTGCTCAACTGCTTCCACCGGGATACAGCAAGTGCTTCACTCAGACATCAAACCACTCCTTCAATCACTGGTGAAACCACTGCTTCACTCGCATGTGAAACCGCCGCTTCACTCACAGATGAAACCGCCGCTTCACTCACAGATGAAACCGCCGCTTCACTCACAGATGAAACCGCCGCTTCACGCACAGATGAAACTGCCGCTTCACTCGTGCGCGAAACCGCCGCTTCACTCGCAAATGAAACCGCCGCTTCACTCACGCGCGCAACCGCCGCTTCACTCGCAAATGAAACCGTTGCTTCACTCGCCTGTACTGCTGAGTGAACAACTTCCATTGTTTCCTTGCCAATGACCCATTACTTGCCACTGCATACTATGGAGACTTTCCTGGAGCCTGGCCCTTGTCCAGGGTGCACACTTTGTCCCAATACCTGTATTTTTACTTATAATAAAAGAGCCGTGCATTGCGAGAAGTATTGGTAAGTTTATAGCTGGAATTATCGTATAACAAGGCAGGCTCACTGCACATAATTACCAGGCCTGGGAAATTGCTTAAACTGGGCCCCCCATGACATGCAACCCCTCCCTCCTGGGCCCGCTCCTCCACCCACTCTCCACGGACCATGCCCTGAAGCCGCTTCCCCAGTTGTCTGCCCAAGATGGCAGGGACTGGAACATGGCTGGATTTTATGGTGGTTCGGGGGACGGGTGCCTTGAAAAGAAGGTTACCTGTAATTGTTCATAAAGTGTGCGGTTTCGGTCTCCCGGAAGCACTGCCTGACCAGATCTGGCCTCAGAAGCAGGGTTTGCGAGGCAATGAACAGCCGGCTTTCAGCTTGTGGAGGCTGGGCAGACGGGGCCCCTACATCGGTGGGGGGTTGGGGGTTTCCGGAGAGCTTTGATCAGAGAGGCGCTGGGGGGTGAAGGTGGCCGCGGGGCAGGACGGCAGCGTGGATCAGCAAGCCGGGCCGGCACCAAAGCCGCGGCGGGACATGCGGATCCTTAATAACGACGGCAGCACTGCCGTAAATCTTTTATTGCCTCTTTATTCGTTTTTGTTGCTTCTGTTAATAAGCAGCGTCGCTTTTCCGGAGAATCGGAGGCCTGCGTGGGCGTGCGACGAGGCGGATAAAATGCTTAGTCGGTCGATTCTCGGCACCAGGAGCTGCACGGCGAGGTAGCAGCTCTGACAAATGGAGCAGCAATCCCTGTCTTCTGGAGCTGGAGGAGAGAACATGCCAAGAGCTTCTAGAAGGACCCACAGCCGTTAGTGTGCACGGTAACACCTGACTAGCTAAACTCCCCGCCCCCGCCCTCACCCCTGCCACCACTGTCCTTGAACTCGCGAGCCGGCTAGGGATGAGATAAGCGCAACTGTGTCGTGTGGTGGGTCTAAAAACTGACGGAAATGTGTTTATTTACTCACGAGCGCCAGTACAGCAATTATGTTGCAGGACAGAGAATCTCGCATTTTAACCTTTTATGGAACGGCTGCCACGCTTGGGCGAAAACTGAGCTTGTTTATTCTAGCGAGCTTAAAGCCGTATTATTTATAGATGCCGGGAGGTGATCGTCACAGCCAGCCCTCAATACTTGTCTTTGACGCCATCAACAAAAACACATGGGGAGATGGAGCCTTTGGCCCCGGTGTGTGTAGGGGGTGTTTGCTGCTGATTATCGTGGCTGCTTAAATCCACAAACTGTGGGGGCTAATTGCAGGTGTGTGGCAAGAGACAGGGCGCTGAGGCTGGGAAAGAGCTAAATCAAGGTGCTGTACTCTGTGCTGAGCAGCAAATGTTCCTTTTCTGGGAGGGCTGGTGTCCCCCCACACTTTTTGCAAGGAGTCCTGGTGGCACATGGATTTTGGCTGCCCTCCAGCCATTGGCTGATAACGCTGGTTGCTTCCTGAAGTCCACAAGGAAGTCACCACGGTCACAGAATTCAGTGTGATGCTTCACTGTCACCTGGGTATCTGGGTGTCATTCAGCTTTGCTGTTCGTTGGGAAAATGGGTAATGTGTGACAGTACGT
>JAODKL010000047.1:14451298-14466146 GCA_026780765.1 Petrocephalus schoutedeni
CCCCCCCCCCCCACCCCCTGATCCTGGCCGTCCGCCCTAATCACGCTGATGCCGTAGCCCTTGCTGCAGACTCTCAGGCGCATTGGGCATTTTCCTTCATAAGCAGTATTGACTGCATCCTTGGTCCTGCCTAGAAACTTCTGCCTGTTCTTAGACCTACTCTGCGTTCCCCTGCGTTAATTATTAAGACGTAATGCTAGGATCACTTCTGACCTTGCAGCTTATATGAATACTAAGCAAAAAGCTTTGCCGATGTGCACTGACCTGTAATTACCTCGGTGTTATGTTACAGACATGAGGGGCTGGGGGGTGGGGGGTCCACTCTCTTATCATGTACGTGTTTCATCCAGACTGGGGGGTACGAGCTCTCTCAGCATAAACATCCTGTAGCAAAAGCCCGCAGGCTGCTCCCTCGTGGACAGTGTGGGCCTGCAGAGAGCAGCCCCCCCACCCTCCCTGACGGGATACTGGAATGAGGGACCCCAAGGGACACGATGCAGATCCCCATCTCACCCCCCCAGGGGAGAACCTGCCCTCATGGGCCCCTTGTTTGTTTGTGCATCTGCCCCATTCGTCATGCACGTGCAGACGGTCCTGGTAGGGTCTGAGACGAGAAGGCCTGAGCTTTTTTTTTTCTGCTGAGTCGTCATTCGGAAATTTGGACCGGCCACCTCGTGCCGGCGTGCGATTAAAATACGAGCCGCGCGCGCGTGAGAGTTCAGCTGCTCCCCCGCTGCTCCAGTAACTGGGTCACTGCGGCGCAGGGCTGGTGACGCAGGTGCGCCGTGGGGCCCGGCCCGCGCTGCCCTGCCCCGCGCGTTCCCCGGCTCCCGCGCATACGAGGGGGTCATGTCTCCAGCTCCTCCCCTTTCCTTCCTGTCTGCCTTCCGTCCTGAGGGCGGAACATCGATGTGCAGGTCGGCGTTCGCGGAGCAGAACGTGCCGCGCTAAGGGAACCCGGGTGGCAGGTCAGCACCACGTGACTGACCGCCCGGCGGCGGCGAGTTCGGGGGCGCGCGCGGTCACCAGGTGCTCATCAGCGAGCCGCAGAACTACAACATTGTTTATTTGCGCCTTTTACTATGCCGGAACTTCGGCGAAGATGGATGTTCCGAGGTGGGAAAGATGTTAAAATTAGCGGCGGGCAAAATGCTGATGTTTGGCTTTGGACGCAGTCGCCTGGCTGTTTATCAGCGCGGGCTGGAAATGTGTGGAGTGTGCGGTTTGGTCTGCCTCGCGGAGCACACGGCGCCGTGGGCCTCTTTCTGGGTTTTTTTTTTTTTTCTTGTTTCTGTTTCGTTGAACACAGCAAGTGATCACTTCGCACATAAAGCTGCACAGTGTGAAAACGTCTCGGCACCTTGTCATAGGTTATCCGGTGGCGTTTAAGTCAGTGGGTTTGGAACCTATGCCCACGTTTCTAAGTGCATGGGTTCAGACCCTGTATTGCCGTTATGCACTTGAGCGAAGGCCCTTAACCCAGGCTGCTGTAGTCCGGCCCTGTGGTCTGAGCCCCAAACGCCATCATGCAGTGAGCGGGGATATGCTGAAACCGCACTCTCTCCTCAGAGTGATGCCAAAGGGAGCCCGCCTCTGTTACGCCCAGCACCTAGTGGGCTTCCATTGATCATATCTATTTATAGCGGGCTTTGTAAAGGGCTTAAAGCATTGTAAATGAATGATACACAGTGGCGCCTTTGGGATGTTACTTGCCCTTCAGCGCCCATATAAGATGCACGTGGCCTGCGGCTAGTCCCGGCCTCGGCTCCAGGTGCGCGCCATGTGTCACACATTATCAGAGGGAGATCCGGCCGGCCGCCCAGCACAGGGCCCCGTTTTCCACTAGGAGACAATGAAGGCTTCTTCTGCTCGCGGCACCGTGGCTGCTGCTGGTGCCCAGCTGGCACAGGATGCCGTGCCAAGTGGGCAACACTGGCACCAGTGAAGGAGCCGGAAATGGGGGCTAGCCACGGGTACGAACAGCTGCGGTGCTGGGGGGGGTGCGTACCGGCCCCTCCCTCAGCAATTTGGTAAAACGCTGTCCGGGTGGGGAGAGGAGTTACAAATGAGAGGTAAATTAGTTTCGTGGGGGAGGGGGTGGGGGTTCTTTTGTTTCTTGTATACACCCCCCCCCCCTCGCCTATGCCTGAGGCTCATCATGGAGAAATTCTGCAGGTATCTGCAGAAAATAAAACTGAGAAATAATGGAGGAGTCTCCATGAGCTCAGAGCTGGACTCAGCCATGTGGGGGGGGGGGGGGTTGGGGTTGGAGCTGCAGGGCCACATGTGGGCCTTTCCTTCTCCAGCTTGCCACTGAAGGGACGGCTCTGACAGAAACGACAGCTGGTGTTAGAGAGTGTGTCACGCGTGTTACCGCTGCGTACTGAGGAAGCCTACAGACAAGTAAAATGCCATCTCCAAGCCCAGGTGACGGTGGTTAATGTCAGGAACCAGGTACTGTTTGTTTATTCATTTTTAATTTTTTTCATACGGTGAGGATCAAATTGTGAACTATGCAGGTTTTCTTGGGACGTCGGCATCCCATCGCGTGATTGGCCGCGCCAGCTGGAGTCCCCGCTCAAAGCCCCGCCCGCCCACTGTGGCAGCTGTGTCCCGTCACATACGGGAATCACCCCAGTGACCCCGCCTCCTCGTGTGAGATGGCGTGTTTCCCCATAAAAGGAATTAAACAGAATCCCCCATGACCCTGTGCACAGTTATGAAGGTATCTGTCACGGCAGAGGGTGATAGGTTAAGTGCTGCTGTTTTCTTTGCTTTTCTTCTGGTCATTTTGGGCTCTCCTTTCTGTTGAGCCAGCAAGCACGGAACAGGCCAATAGAGGGCCTATTAAAAGGAGGATCCGCTGTAGTGTGCTGCTGCAGGCTGGGGGACCCCAGGCGCCAGTGAAGCCTTTGCCCATGCTGCTGTTATGGTCTCCTGCAGATGCCCAGCTGTCCTCTTCCTCGCGTCAACAGTGTGATTAAAGTCCTAAATCTTCAGGCCCAATTACTTTGCCAGGGCCTTTATCGATCCTTTAATGGCTTCACAGCGTATAGCTTCAAACTTGTAAAATTCAGTGACATACACAGCATCGCTATGATAATCGACTCGCAGGCTGTGAAACTGCTCTTCAGTCACACAGAAGAACTAGAGGTCAGTGAGATGACTGCATTTCCCATAACCACCACATGGGGGCTTTGTGCGCAGCACCCCTACTTCCGCAGGCCTAACTCGGCTGGCAGCGTGGGTGTGGCTTTTAGACGTCGGGGGCCGTCTGTGGAGGACGCCCGCAGGCATCGTCACCGGAATCCGCCAGTACCGTGCCATTCAAATCATCGTCAAACAAAAATTATTACGTGTTTGTTCTGTAAATTCATGTTAATTGCTTATATGAATATTTCTATGAATTGAATTCTAATGGCTTTGGGTTAATTTACAGGGCCGGCAGCACAGTGCTGAAGCACTGAGCGTAGTCACCTCGCACGTCTGGGGATCTGGGTTCCACTCCCTGCCCTGGCCCTGTGTGTGGAGGTGGTATGTCGTTGTGGGCTCTCTGTGGGTCCTCCAGTGCGTCCCATCATGGGCTTGCGGCCCATCCTGGGTAGTCCCCTGCCTGGCCCCCATAGGCTCCAGACCCCTGCGACCCTGAGTAGAATGAGAAGGTTTAGATAATGACTGAATGTCAGTGTCTCCCGCCAATTGTGCTGCTCTGCAAGCAGGACCCTGAAGTTCCTGGTGGCCAAGCGCAAGTTCAAGGAGACGCTGCGTCCATATGACGTCAAGGACGTCATCGAGCAGTACTCCGCCGGTCACCTGGACATGCTCGGCCGGATCAAGAGCCTGCAGAGCCGGTAACCGACACACACGCAGGCACATATACGCACACACGCTGAACTGCACGTGTAATGCCCGCCCCATAAACAAGGCCTCTAAGCAGCCTTTACCTCCCAGGGTGGATCAGATCGTGGGCCGCGGACCCAGTCAGCCCGACAAGAAGGTGAAGAGCGAAAAGGGGGAAAAGACGCCCCCGGATATGGACCCCCACGAGGAGCTGAGCATGCTGGGCCGTGTTCTGAAGGTGGAGAAACAGGTATGGGGTCTGCTGACCCTGCTTTGATGATGTGACCAGCAGGGAGTGATGCTGGGCAATCGCATATTGTGGGGATGAGTTTAGGGCAGGGGTGGGCAAACTTATGCGCAAAGGGCCGGTGTGTATGCAGGTTTTCGGGGTAACCCTGAGGTCAGCTGTTCAAACCCAGGTGTGAGAATTCTTCAGCCAATCAGTCCTAATTAGTGATCTAATTAGGGAGTTGCAGCGAAAACCTGCATACACAGCGGCCCTTTGCGGATAAGATTGCCCAGCCCTGGTTTAGCGGCATTAAAAGAAGAAACCTGAGCAGAATGAGTTGTTATAGGACATAACCAGGCCACAATCCTGATGACCTCAGTTGTAGACCTCTTATCTGTAGCAACTACTCACGAAAGGTGTAGAGCACAGGCTGAATGTCGGTGTGTGTGTGGCTCTTCCCCTCATTTACCCTGACTTCACCTGGGCTGCCTCAGTAAAGACCCAGCATGTTTGAGAGGCCGTTTCAGGCCATTTTCAGACAAACGCGGAGCGTTAACCGGCACGTGGTCCACAGGTGCAGTCCATCGAGAATAAGCTGGACGTGCTGCTGAACTTCTACACGCAGTGCCTGAAGAAGGGCTCCTCTCACATGACGCTGTCCTCCCTGCTGGAGGCTGACCTCACCTCTGACTACCACAGCCCCACGGATCGCCAGGAGCTCTTCCCCTCTGCCAACACGCTCAACATCTCCCACTCCGAGAGCAGCACCATGGACTGAAGGAAAATTCCAGAAGGCTGACTCACCACCTCAACCTCATTCGAAACCCTCACCCGCTGAATGACTTGCCCCTGTAATGGTTCCTCTAGTATCGCTTTTCTCATACCTGAAATCAGAAACCAGGGGCGTGGCTAGGGCTAGGCACCGCCCAGTGCCCACCCAAACTGATTGGCTACCAACCCAACAGACAGACTGAATGTAACCAATCATTAGTGATCTAACAGAATAAATAACTTTTACCATCCCCCCATCTAGGTGATGACTTTTACCTGTGGCATCATGGTAATGCCACTTTCAGAAACCAATCCTACCCATAATCCCCTGTGCTTTTTCTTACGCCTCTGTCACTTCCATATTTTGGCTCCTTCTTTCATTCCCCGGCTTTTTGGCATTCCGTGCATTGCCGTCTCCTGGCCGCTTCCTCTCATGGTGTCGTTTGGGAGCCGTGATGGCTCTCCACAGCGGGGCCGACGTCTGAGCAGGGACGTGGCTGCAAAGAGCACACGGCTTGGGCGCGGCCGGGCGTGACCCCACTACTGATATGCAAGCGCTATTTCACACGTCCGTCTGTCTCAGCTGCCAGGCTCTGAAGCACAAGCTGGCAGACGTAATGCAAGGCTGGCTGCTTTCGCGGTTCTTTCGTTTTGAGATTTCTTTCCTGACTCTTTTTGTGTCTATGAATTAATGTCAGAGATAACAATGTGAGCAAAAAAAAAAAAAATCAGTTTCGGGGGTCGGGGAGAATGCAATATATTTTTTACAGCTGTTTGATTTCGGCACTGAAATCGGAGAGTCTCTGACTGGGCTTGGATGCGCTCTGCTGACAGCCTGGAAGCTCCTAGTGAATGTGCTGCATATCTGAGTCCCCTTGTTGCCGTCACTGCGGAGTGTCTGGGACAGATGGCCCCCGGTTTGTGACTCAGCACCGGACCGAGGGGCGAACAGGAAGCCAATCAAAAAATCCGTCCTCATCCTCGACTGACTCTGCCTCCACAGTGACTTTTACTGGTTCATCTGCAAATCCTCAGAGTTTTTTTTGGGGGGGGGGGGGAGTTTGCATCGATAAAACCCAATGATTCCCCCTCCCATGTCCATCCCGTATTTCAGTCCTTCCCAAAGCTACTGCTTTGTGATGGAGAAGGGATGGTAATGGAGGAGAGCTGGTGACTTTGGCTCTGCTCTCGCTAAGGCAGAGCTTTCTGATTAACCGCTATTGTCTTCTTAAGCTTGGTTTCTTGTTGCGTGGCTCTAGGTCACTGGCATCATGCCAGTGTTCCTCCATATAGTTTGGACTGCACGTTGCATAAGCTATAGTGAGACCAGGATTTTCTCCCCTAATCAGATCACCTCGTCCTTTTTCTACATCCAGTATCATTCCTGACTCTCGCCTCCGTATTAAGGTTCCCACCTGCATTTTCCATTTATTTTTACCATGTTTGTTTGCAAATTTACCACTGTGGCCTTATACTGTGAGGCAGGCCCGGACCTCTTCCAGGGCCCAACCCCCACCCGATTGAGCACGTCGACTTTAAGCGGTGTGTCAGCCTCCAGCTCCACACCCCAGCCACTGCTGTGGCACAATCCGCTCAGGTGGCTCCTACCGGCTTATACAACACCCACTCTTGTCGCTTGTACTGGAAACATTGACCGCCCGTCAAGTTAAAAATATGACTTCATAGCCTGTCCTTGCATGACGACCGAGGGTGTCTCTCGACATACTTGACCGGACTTGTGCTCTCATGTACCCGTTTTACGTCATCAGCCATTTCCGAAGACCAGTTCCAATAGACCAGTTCTGAGAACAGAAGTATAGAAGGCAGTAAAAACCCCAAGGTCTTGCTCTCGCTCCAGATATCAAAGATACATCGTTTGCATCATTGCCAAACTAGACCAATCCCATTCATTCTTGGGAGGCGAGTTAGCAAGACCAGTCTTGCCAAGACCGCAAGTACGATCCTTAAGTTCTTGGTGTTGAGGAACACCTGAGTGCCTGACCCAGTCAGAACAGACTCAGCTGACTTGAACTTGCTTCTCCTGCTTCTGGAAGACTCCTTTCAGACTGATAGCTTGGTTTGACATGTTAAGAATGATCCAAATCCTTAGTGCACCTAAAGCGTGTTTGTTAGCACGATTATTTTCTCCTAGTTCTCCGAGTGGCATTTACTTCGCTATTTTAATGGACGGAACTGGAATCCACCGCACCCATATCACCTGATTTGCTTCTACTCACAGAGAGATTCTTCCACATGGTTGTTCTGTAAATGTTGCAAATTCAGTTTTATTTTTTTATTATCTGCTTTGCTCCACTGGTTTTCTTACACGTGACATGTAGGTGCTTCTATAGACAACATACACTGCCTGGCGAAAAACAAAAAAAGTCACACAGCTTTGCCATCCATATTTACATTCGCTTCTCGTCAAGATAAACTCATAAACTCTCAAAGATCTTCAGTGGTGTTAAGGTCAAGACTCTGTGGTGGCCAGTTCATGTGTGAAAATGATTCCTCATGCTCCCTGAGCCGCTCTTTCACAATCTGAGCCTTGGCATTCCCATCCTGGAATATGCCCACGCCATTAGCGCCATCCTTTGATGGGATAACCTGGCCATTCAGTAGATTCAGGTACTCAGCTGCCTTCACTTTACTGCTGCATAGCGTTGCTGAGCTGTAATAATCCAATCATCGGCTCTTAAGTACTTGCAGATTTAGATTTAGACTGTGACTTTTTTTGGCCAGGCAGTGTGTTTTATGGGTTTATTTCCTTTTTAGCAATATGTATGTTACTGAAAGCCATAGTAAAAAAGAAAAAGTTGATATGAATGAAATGTCTCAGATTGTATTCAAAAGGTGAATAAAGTTAGTATTTTGTTTAAGGAAATGTACTGACGTCAATGAGGACAGGGTAATCCGTCGTGCTTAGGTGAGACGTTTCGCTGTAGGAGTGGGATTTAAAGCAGGGCTGGCTAGCTGGGTGTACAAAAGTCCTAGATGCTTAAACTGTATAGCGAATATATATGAATTAGCACCCAACTGACACTAAAATCACGGCGAGATCATTTTTAATTGATCGAAAATTAATTCATTCGTTAATTAATTAACAAAATAGGTTCAGCAACAACCAGCAGGATTTCTGGATAATGAGAGATGAAGTGCTTTAGATTTTTCATTTCAGTGAAAACGTCCCCTCGATTATTTCGAGGACCGTGGGGGATCATTAGATATTTTTCCGTTTATGTTTAATGAAATTATAACATTTTATTTTTCTGTAACTTTAATTATATATTTGTGTATAATTAGAAATAATATCGATTAATTGTATATTTTTATAGTTGAATGTAGTTTACATTTAATCATTAGGCATATCGTCTCTTTCAGGCTCCTGTACATCATTACACCAGAGGGGGGCGAGACTGAGCATATCTTAGTTGCTAACGGCATGGCCTGTTTCGTCAATCTGACCCGTCAATGAGATTAACTACAAACGGTCAGCAGACAGATAATTTTCTTCACTTAAAAGACGAAATCCGGCCTCGCTGTCAGAGGGGTACCCAAGGCACGCGCTAGGGGTCCGCATTCCTCAGCGCTGCCCCCCGCGGCACGTGCGCAGCGGCCCGTTCAAATGCGCGTGCTCCGGGTGCCCACTGCATGCATCTATGCAATGCAAATGACTGAAGACTCCTATTTGAAGGTTTTAGTTTGTTTAAGGCAAAATGTTGCTAGGAAATATGGCCTTTAATATCTCAATTGCTTATAACAATACAATACAAAGAATAAATATTGTTTTTGTCAATTTATCAATATTTTATTGGCATAAATGACTGTTGTCAGTTTTAAATAGTTAACGCGATTTCAGTTCATGTATTAGGCTATTGCATATCGTTTTCAATTGTTTTCGAAAAAGATTAAGGGCTTAACTGAAGTGAAGAATGCGCATATGCTATTTCTATTAAACCAAGTACACTTTCAAACTTGCCGATTAAAACTTGCTTTAATGCTCATAAACATCAGCTGACAAGCAATGTCATGTCTGTTTATTTACTGATTTTTGTTATGGTGGTTAAAAGCAGATAGACTGTCGGCAATAGGGGTGATAGCCGGCGAAACAGCGAAGAATGCAGTTTAAGTAAATATAATCCCTTTGCCCGTTTGAGACCCTCTTTAGAATTTACAAAAAAGTTATAGAAATGGGAATGGACGCTTAATCATATAGTACTACGATTGAGCTCGTGAATGCTTAACAAACGATACTTATTAATTTAGCATTTTGACCAGACCCTTCCTGAGCACGGTAAACCTCTCCCTGCTGAATAATGCCATTATATTACAGTGTAGTATAACTAACGCCTGCCTGTCGTGCGTTTCACTCTGCATGCGTCGGACGAGCAAGTCCGGCAAAGGCCGCCAGGTGGAGGCCGAGAGCCTCAGGTCCAAAACGAGCTGCTTAGCCTCGCGCCGCAGCCACGTGCATGGGCCAGCTATCTGCATGCATCCTGTCTCTGAAATTATGTCGATTGCTTGAATGTACATTTGTCCCAGATCACACCCTTGCATCTTTCTTATATAACAATTATGATCATTTAAAACGAAAAATGCCTGTAAAGCAATAAATTGCTAAAGAATGAATCAGAGTCTTCCAGTGCGATTTGAGGAAATCATTACCTCGTTATTCCTGAAGATTACTTGTATAGCTAGTTGTTCTTTAAATGTTCTCGGTTTGATATAGTACCTCAATATAAAACCTGATTAATTTATTATTTATGCCTCAATAAAGTTTTTTGAAGACTGAACATCGTCTTGTTACTGTTGGTTCCCTAACTTTAGCACTCACAACCAGAATCTTATAAAAAAAAATGCGAGATGTGACGGTCAGTGTGGCAATGAAGCAGGGTTGGGAATTCCACGGTAACTTAACATGAATCCACTTTTCAAAGCCATTTCTAATAACACTGCATATTCTGTAATAACACTGCATATTCTGCCATTATTGTTACATGTTAGGGCCATGGGTGTAACGCATTTGTAAGAGTACCTAATGTATTTGTGTGGAGAAAGTTAAAATTTCAACTGAATGAGCTAAGCACACTACAAACGAATCGAGGGAAAATAAACCCTTATAATTTCATTAAAAAACATTAAATGTAAAATAAACATAACATCCCATACATGTGGAGCTGGCATGTTCTCCCTGGGTCGTTGTGGGGTTTCCCCCAAGTGCTTAAGTTTACCTGCACAGTCCAAAAACACGCTGAGGTAAGCTTGGAGTTACCAAATTGCCCAGAGGTGTACCTTTGTGAGTGAATGGTGTCTGTGCCCTGTGATGGGTTGGCCCCCCGTCCTGGGTTCTTCCCTACCTTGTAGATAGGCTTCTGACCCCCTGTGGCCCAAAATCAGACAAAGGGTTACACAAAATGGATGGATGGATGGATGGATGGATGTCATCACCACAATATTAAACGTGTAGTGTGCTGAACTTGGTACAGGTCTAGAGACCTTGTTTACTTCAGGCAGCATGTTCTGTGATAATGGTTTTTGTGAGCTAAATGTGTTTTCCAGGTCCAGGAAATTTGGAAGGGGCTCAGACTCGTTACTTTGCTACTTGGCTACATGCCTGGTTAGGAGCAAACAAATTTCGGGTGGAGGTGGCTTCAAGCCCGTAATTTTATTACCTGGCTTCATGCCTGGTGTTGCCCATAGAGTTTCAGGAGTAATCTCTTAAAATTAGTTTGTAAACCATAATTGCAAAACTAGGTGCGGACTGGAAAAAAATGAGCCTTGGAATTTGCCGTCAATCGGTATGTTTAGTATATATTTCGCCAGCGATGGGGGGGGGTGGGGGGTGGGTGCATGTTGGCAACTGCCCCTCATTAGACCAGCCCTCCAGGGAATTTCCCAAACTTCCTGATGGCCACTGCACTCTTGTGCATAACAATAAATGTTGCTTTGGGCCAAGTTTTACAGGCTGCTGGCCTGAAACCTCTCGTGCCATAAGGTGACTCTGCAGCTGGACTTCATCAGACATCCTGCACGCATTACACAGGTTAAGACGTAATTCAGACCGGAGTTGTAATTTATTTTAATTTCAGTTCCTGAAGCCATCAAAAGCCTTGGCCCCAAAGTGTGGCCAAGTCTGCTGTCTGCTTGTCACCGAACCTGCAGGTGTGAGGATGTCATCAGATTAGATTGTTCATAGAAAGTTTTCTTTATGACATCACTCTACATTTGGTCATTTCAGTCTTGATGTTGGACCTCTAGAATAATCAAAACTTAATTTCCTCCCACCCATGTGTCAGTGAATTTCAGATGACCTGTCCATTCTCCGTTAAACCCACGATAAAGTTTGTGTTTAATTATAGTAATTTCTAGTCTTATAATTGCAATAACTAATGTCTAATCATGTAAAAGGGATTGCAAACCACAGGGTAATTGAAACATATTTTGGTGGAAATTCTCACAAAATACTGAAGATTAAGTGCCTGAAACGATGGAACTGTGAAATCACATCCACTCTCATTACTGTCATTACGTCTTCACTAAATGGTGATTTATGGGAGACAAGGTAAAATGTGCCAGAGGCTGATTACAACAGTTTCATCTAATTCAGAGTTTTGTTGGAGGAGGACCTTCAGTATGCCTGACTAGGTATGAAATATATTTCACAGCCTAACTTGTAGGTTTTCTTAGTGACCATTAGAGGGCCACATTTGTTAAGGCTTAATGGCGTTTTTTTTTACTGTATTCCTTTCCATTACCGCTAACACATGGGAGGCAAAGATTCCATTGTATAAAAACTGTTGTACACTGTTGTACCATAAAAAGTATTTTTTTGATCATTACAATATGGATGTTAGTGAACCCATATTACAATAATTACGGTCACCAACCTTTTTTTTTTTTTCTTTTGAGGTATAACAGGTCCCTCAGTGGGTATGTCACGCCCAGCCCACTACGCCTGTCTGATCCTCCAGTTCTTCAGCCACACCTGGTGTTTGTTCGTCCTGCTCGTTCCCTACCTCATATTAATCACTCCCGCCTGCCTCCTGTTTGATTCTCATTAATCTTGGTATTTAAGCGCTCCCTAGTTCTGTGCTTCCATAGACCAGTCCTTAACGTTGTTACCTGGCTTAGCTGTCCATGGTCTGCTTGTTTTTCATTTTCCTGGTACCCTGGTTTTGTTCTTGGGTGTTTTATAAAGCCATTTTGTTTCATTAATGTCCTCCTGCATCCTTCACCCTGCCAGACATGGCTACGGTGCGGAATTAGAATCCCACCTCCATTCATTGTGTGGAGATTGAATGTCCTCCCTGTCATACACAGGTTCCCCCTGACCACGCCAGATTCCCCCACAATCCAAAGACATGCATTCAGGTGAATTGGTGCCTCTAAATTCTCCAGTCTGTGAATGGCCCAAGATTGAGATTTGCATCAGTATCAGCAAGTTATCCATATAATCTATTTCTCCTCACTTTGACAATTCTTGGAATAATGTGGAACTATTCACATGTAGTCTTTTAATCCACCATCAAAATGAATCAAAACAGAGGTCTCAGAGTTTCAAAGATGATGGTGCAGCCATCTAATGTTTCTGAAATTGTCCTGCCCTGGTTCCCTCTGGAGTGACTGTAGAGCAACGGAGAAGGAGTTACTTCTTCGGATCACATAATTCGCAACTCTGCGTTAGTCTTTGAAGTTCTGAAATTGTGATGAATATTAGTAAATGTAGCCAGAGACGTTAGCGGTCCAGGCGTGTACCCAGACGCTAGACTCCTCACGAAGGAATAAACACACTGACACACCTCGGCTCAGTTCAGACTGAAACTTAACAAAAAAAAAACTTTTTGACGTAAACCCTCGTACATCACATCAATCTCAGCACATCTTTTTGGCTGTCATTACTATCCATCACATAGCCGAGTACCTGCATTAACTAAAGAGTCACCTTTTACAATTGAGAGTACATATACATCAACAAGAGATATTCAAACAGTATTATAAAAGTTATCGTATTATTATTCATTATTCAAAAAACATGCCTTTAGAAAGTCAGAATACTTGGGGACCCTAGATAGTGTGAACTCTCATGCAGGGAGTTGGGACGGGGAAAAAAACGTGGACCGTCCTGGGGTTGCTGAGGACTGGGTTGAGAAACACTGCCTTAAATGTATATACAGGTTCTTATTAAAGAAAATACAGCTTTCGGGCAGTAGTTGGCCATCATTTGGTTATGGAGGGCAGAGCGGGCATTGGCTTTGTGACAGCAGGTCTGTGGTCTTGTTTGTTCCCAGCGTGTCTGTTTATTCTGACATCTGTGTTTGACATACACTTTGCTTGTATATTACAGCCGCTTCATTGTTTTTTACTTTATACCGAGACTAGAGCAGTTGGACTGAGCAGCTCAAGCATGAGGCAAACATGCAAATTCTCAGCATGCTAGGCCTCTAACCTTCTGTGTACACCTTTACTTGTCTTGGTGAAGCTTACCACACTCTGCCGCCCTTATCTGCCATACCCTGCCTCGATGAGGACCCCCCCCCCCCCCACCCTGGAACACCAGCACTTCTGGCAGAACATTAAGGAATTGTTATGTCTTGCTCATGGTTATGAATTCCAAGCCATTATTGTAGTTATTGTACCTCTACATCAGAGATAGCCTATCTGTGGAATTTCTTGGAGTCTGCAGGCAGAAGGACACTGTGGGGGCATGTCGGCAGTCATCTCTCTGTTTTCACTTAAAACGTAATTGGCCATAATTCATGGTGACACATACCTTTGGGCCCTGGGATTATTAACAGCTAAAGAATTGGGCGATGCATTGCATTCTTTTTTGCCTATCTGTTACACTCTTCCTCACATTGTCTTCCATATTGCTTGGATGGCCGTGCTATGGGCTGCTATAGCAAGACAAGTTTTGCAGCTACTCTACCAAAGAGGGAGTGGGTCGTCCGTGATTTTATGGAATATACCCTTGAAACAGATGATAATGCTAAAAAGAAGTGAAGGTTTGGGGTCTTGCCTGCATGACAGTTTCAGCCTTTACTACTCTAACTTGCCTGACTGGTTTATTTGGTAAGACTTGTTATTGTGGGTCATGTGCTGGGTGACCGGCAGGCCTCCAACTAAAGCCTTAGTCTGGTCAAGTTTTGTGTAATTCAGGAAAGATGCGTAATCCTCGTCAGCTTGGTTCCCACTGGCGCCCATGACGATTCAGCACTGCTCTTCCAAGTGTTCGGAAAATTGAGGTCTGTCTTGTGGACAAATTACTGTCTCTTAATCATTCCCCCCCCCCCCCCCAACAGGAAGTTGTTGGGTCTTACTCTGTCAGTCTCCATGGCGATGCTGCCAGGAAACATGATGCTGTTTTTTCCACCGGCATCTGAGAATGCGGCCTTGGACTGCAGAGCCCCCAGTTCTCCTGACCGGGGAAGCTTTGGCCCGAGAACAGTGGTTCTCCACAGAGTTCCTAGTGGACTCAGACCCCCCGCTGACCCGTCGCGAGCCGAGGCCACGTCCAGAGTTAGCAGCGGGAGAACACTGAGTCGGGCCAGTGCTGCCTGGAGACGCAAACACTGGAATCTAGAAGAGATGGCTGTGATGTAAGGATGTATTACTTTTGTATGTATTGCAGGACAGTCACTTGAAATTTAAGAACAGGCCTGCTGAGCCTTTAATAGGGGCATCTGATTTTGATGAAAATGAATGAGAACACAATAATTAAGGTAATTAGTGTGCATTCATTTGGGGTGGTTAAAGGACATTGATTTAAAGGACATCCCCTGATGTCCTGTAAAGGAGAGACAAATCTGGCATTGATATGGGCAACCAGACACCAAAGGTGGGTGATGAGAGTGACTAATCAAGGAAGGTAATTGGCAGCATCACTAAGACTGGGGCCGAATCCCCACACCGCCCCGTCCTTTTGTCCACACCGGCTGCCCTCTGGAAACCGGGCTTAGGGATGGCCCTCTGAGTGACATTATCAGAATATATGGACCCGTTGAGCATGTG
>JAODKL010000047.1:14482889-14514389 GCA_026780765.1 Petrocephalus schoutedeni
CAACAGTTCTTCAAGAGTTTCTCAGAAGTACTTCAACAGCTTCACAAAAATTCTGCAGTTCTACAGAATAAATTCTCAGCACCTCAGCAACAAAACAGTCCATCCATCCATCCATTTTCAAACTGCTTATCCGGGAGATGGTCACCTATCCTAGACTGCACAAGGCAGGGGTACACCTTGGATGGGATGCCAGTCCATCTCATCTACCCACCTAGTCACACACTATGGGTAGTATCAAGACACTAGTCAGCCTCACTATAGAATGTCAGTGCTCCCAGATTTACACAGCGGGTCTGTCCTCTCACCCTGCCCTGTGTCCTGCAGCTTAGCTGCTACAAACAAGTACCCCCACCACTATGTAGGAGAAGCCTCAGAAAGAAACCGAACTGCAAAGCAAATGTCCAAAACTCACTCAGTCCACAGGGTATATTCTGGGGAAAAAACTGTAGACTCAGTGAATTTTCGAAATTTAATGAAAGTTCTTTGTTGGATTACAGACTGAGGACTGAGTGAGCCTTGGTTCCCAACACTGTAACATATAACGAGGGAGTCTGAGTGTAGGTCATTGGTGGTTGCATGTAACAAAAAAAAATGAATGAGTTTAGAAATTTGCTTTTCAGATGATTTGATGCATGTTTCCCACAGTTTCTGCCGTCCATGGGCAGCTGAATATCTTTGTGTGTTTTGTAAGGAGGAAAGTTTATAACCTTGATTTAATCCTGTGCTGGGCTGTGCTGGTCTATAACGCAGATACATGCTGATAAGCAGAGCCTGGGGGCTGATTGAGCTGGCTTTAGGTATAAGAACCTGCACACTGTAGTGACACCTCCAATGCGGAGAACATCTTTTCTACAGAACCCTAATATTTCATGCATGTACTTGAAATGTGTATATTAAACATTTCCAGGAAGGACAAAATGTTTCAGCTTCAAATCCCTGGATAGGGGGTACATACCTTTAGCTAGACGCTCTGACCAGCTGTACAAATGTATAAGCATGACATTCATTAGTTACACGTGTCCCGTTTGGTCAAAAGCATGTGCTGTGGTCCTACTCTGGAGACTTGTGAGATGTTTCCATGGACACTATTGTATAACAAGAAGAAAGAGCTTTCCATATTTCTCCATTAATTCCCGATGTGGATTTTATAATTATTATGACTGAGAATATGAAATATGGCCTGCTGCATGCTATTGTAGGAGAGCCTCAGCAAGGGTTAAGAGAGGGGCGTGTTTCCCCATGCAGGTGAATTTATGCCTGATTTGAATCTCTCAAACTGAAATCTTACGTTGCCAAATTCTGCCAGGTTCAGTGAAAGGGGAGCACAGAGATCAGGGTCTGCTGTTCCCTGTTACCGGAGCCATCCCCCAGCTTTCCGCGGCTGGCGCTGAGCATAAGTGTGCATAAGTGTGCATGTGACTTCGGCAGAGCGACGTCAACCGATGCACTTTTCGGCTGAAACAAGAGAAAAGAACTTATCTGTTCCAGTTTTCTTACGGGGCATTGGGGCATCATACACGCTTGAAATAGCAAGGAAAATGCATAAGCTTTCATTTGTAAGTGGACATTTTTTTGCCCAGTCCAGCAAAAAGTAAACCTTCAGGTACAGACTGCCCCTGAATTCAGTCAAGAGAGAAAATTCCCCTTCCTTCATACATCCATCATCTTTCAGAGGAGATTCGAGTCCCCAACTCTAGAGGTGTGAGGTAATAGTGCCCCCCTCCCAATGTTACTCAGTCCCTTACATTAGTCAGAAGGTTCCAGAAGGTGTTGAATTCTGTGCCTAGAGGCGATAGGGAAACCTCCGTTCCTGTGTGTTAATGTGTCACCAGTATCGCATCTCCAAGCGAGGCCACCCCGCGATACCCTGCGGCAGCCTCACCCTTCTGGGCCATTCCACTGGCACGCCGTGTCTCACGGTGACTCATCCCAGAGGAGCTGCAGGAATGCTTTTTCGGAGACCACAAATAAATGACATATAAAAAGGAGCATTGGAATTATCAGCCTGTATCTTTCTCCGCAGGCTGGTTAGGGCTCACTGACCAGTTCCTGTGACTAAAAATGGATGTTTTTAAGCCGTACCTCCTTAAAAGGTTAATGTTTGTTTCACTTCTTCGAGCTCACCCTCTCTCTCTCTCTCTCTCTCTCCTTCCTCATGTCTTCTCATGCCAAGTGTCTCCATATTCAAGTGGAGCTCTCCCCTTGCTCCTCATATCTGCTCTTTACAGGGTCTTTAACTCCCAGCGCTCTGTTTTGTTTTGTCATCATTTCCTCGCACTGACCTTCTGCGCTACGCCGTAAGCAGCATATATTAAAGATTTGTTTTCAGAGTCTGACAGGAAAGCACTGCCCTTGCAGAATACAAACTCTCTCTTGCCTGTCTGTCACTCTGGCCCACAACAGTACGTGTGCATCAACTGGCCGCTGGGAATGCGAGCAGCACGCCTGTCTGATCGAGAACGACATGATCCAGCGCATTAACCAACAGCATTATGGGTAAGAGAGACACCGAAATCACTCACATGAAACAGAATAACACAGTGATTCCCTGTCTGATACAGACACTGACACTGAAGACCCAGTAACCCAAATGTCAAGACAGTGGCAACTGTGTAACACTTACACCCTCTCCTTCTGTGGACATGGGGTTCTGTGTTATAACGTGCTCTTGCTGGTGTGTCACTGAATCGCTTCAATGTCACCCCCTAGCTGGAGGGCAGGGAACTACAGCCAGTTCTGGGGCATGACACTGGATGAGGGAATGCGGTACCGCCTTGGCACCCAGTGGCCTTCCCGGACCATCATGAGCATGAATGAGATTCAGGTGAGCGTCCAAAAGCAACAGACAAGTCAGACAGACAGACAGAATAGCACATCAGAAACATGCGGGCTGTCAAGGAGCCATCATAAGTGCAGCTAGGCCGAGCTTCCAATGAATGCCCAGGTACAGGTCTATGCAATAAAAAGTAAGAACTTAACAAGACAGCTATTCAATGACCGGAAAGTGCGAAGATACAAAGGACATTCAGTGTACACACAGTGGCATCCGGCTAGTACAGGAATTCCTGGAATAGTTTAGTCTTGAGGCATTTCTTTAGTAAACTTTTGTGGAACCAAGCTAATTATTTACATCCCGCGGGGCATTGTTAATGTGGGTCCACGGTCTGTCTGTTTCAGTGTGTGTCATAGAGAATGATGCTATGTAGACAGATTGCGTAACGTGTCATCGTGTAGTCAATGCGGCTCAGGTGTAGCGTTGACTGTGCACCCGATTGCTTCTCCGCGTAAGCAGCCCCCCGCATTCCCGCACATGTCCCGTCCTGTACCCAGCAACCCCGCTCTCTGCTCGCGCCAAAGGCCCCAGGACCCCGGGGTGGGTCAGCATTAAACGCACAGCTTGCGGGCCCCAGTCAGCGTTGACCCCTTGCCAGAGGTCAAGCATTGTCCTGACGGAGATTGAAACGGGTCCATGGGCCAGGTGGCTGCATTCCTGTCGAGTTTCTACAGGTGCCGGTCGTCATGGTGAGATTAAAGGCAATATGCGCACTGAGATGGTGGCCCATCAGCACCTCTTCAGGGAGCATTGCCCCTTATTACACACCCAGACTCTTAATCTCTGTGGCTGGCTCGCTCTCTCCCTCATTTAAATCATTTAGTCTGGCTGACAATTTTGAGACAACATTTAGGAACAAGGGCTGTTACTCTAATTTGTCACAGATCACAACTGCACACAATTGGCATTTGGACACTGGAATTCTGTGTCTTTAAATCAGACGGTGTCTGTGGCTCTGCCTCTTTGGTGATGACATGCCGTCAGTTTGATCCGCCCAGCTCCCCGCCCCATGTGGCTCCGCCCCCTTGGTGATGACATGCCGTCGGTTTGATCCGCCTAGCTCCCCGCCCCATGTGGCTCCGCCCCCTTGGTGATGACATGCCATCAGTTTGACCCGCCCTGCTCCCCGCCCCATGTGGCTGCACCCCTTGGTGATGACATGCCATCAGTTTGATCCGCCCTGCTCCCCGCCCCATGTGGCTCCGCCCCTTTGGTGATGACATGCCATTGGTTTGATCCGCCCCGCTCCTCGCACCATGTGGCTCCGCCCCTTGGTGATGACATGCCGTCAGGTTGGATCCACCCAGCCCCCCTGCCCCATGTGGCTCCACCCCTTGGTGATGACATGCTGTCGGTTTGATCTGCCCAGCTCCCCACCCCATGTGGCTCTGCCCCCTTGGTGATGGCATTCCGTCGGTTGGATCCGCCCAGCTCCCCACCCCATGTGGCTCCGCCCCTTGGTGATGGCATGCCGTCGGTTGGATCCGCCCCGCTCCCCGCCATTGACGCAGGTGTTCGCCTTTACTGTGCCTGATGCCTGCTCAGCACTCAGTGAACCTTTTGGCCTTTCCAGGTGAAAATGGACGGATCTGACCACCTCCCAAGCTACTTTAACGCCAGCAAGAAGTGGCCCGGGAAAATCCACGACCCGCTTGATCAGGGCAATTGTGCAGCTTCCTGGGCCTTCTCTACTGCGGGTAGGCGAGAGCGCAGCCCCCCACCCCCCCAAACACACAGACGGAACACATATGAACAAGGAGTGGGGGGGTCATAAGTGGGACATAAAGTCATGTCCACTTGTCAGTCTGCTTTAGAAGAACTCAGATATAAGCTTCTGCCTCTGAATGTCAACACCTTCCCCCCTTAAGATGCACTCTTTTGCCTCGCGATGCACGCTGAGATCCAGTCAATGCTGACGTGGCATTAGGCATACGGTCAGGAAGCAGAGCTGATTGGTCGATATCAAATCACATTCCATGCTTTGTTATTCCATGATTGTTCATTACTGTTAAAGTTACCCCCCACCCCCTCCGCAGTGACCCCCCGGTCCTGTGGTCCACAGGCTTATCTATCTCTCTCTCTTTCTCTTTCTCTCCTCCCTCTCTTTTGTCCTCTTTTTTCTTTTCCCCCTATAATCTCTGCCCCCACCGTTCCAGCTGTCGCCTCAGACCGAATCTCCATCCAGTCCATGGGTCACATGACCCCGCAGCTGTCACCCCAGAACCTCATTTCCTGTGACAAGCATAACCAGGGGGGCTGTGCGGGGGGGCGCATCGACGGAGCCTGGTGGTTTCTGCGCCGCAGAGGGTAAGGAGACCTCCCGCCGCGGCTGGGCGTCGCAGGAGAACACGCCGGGGGCTCCGTCCTGGTGCTGACTCACTGCACCCCCCCTCCATTTCAGGGTAGTAACACAGGAGTGCTACCCATTCTCATCACCCCAGCACACCCCCGCGGAGGCCCACCGCTGCATGATGCACAGCCGCCCCGTAGGCAGGGGCAAGCGACAGGCCACCGCCCAGTGCCCCAACACGCACAGTTACCATAACGACATCTACCAGTCGACGCCCCCATACCGGCTCGCCACCAACGTGAGTCCTTCCGGCTGTAAACGGGCTTCTGGTGGGACAACCGTGACACCAACATCCCGTTCCGCCCTCTACCCGCCAGCAGGCTCGTCATCCTTATAAAAAGTACTGCTGGTTTATCTGGTGTACCTGCTTCCTGAGGCTCGTGTAACAGACTGCATTCCCCCGCATGACGCCGGCCATAAAGGCCTGGCAGCACTGAGACTGACGCATGCTGACCACCAGATAAGAAAGTGACAGCAAGAACTGTAACACTCGTTGAAGGTTTTTCAGAAGACAAGCACGCAGATAGGCTGCTGAGCAGACACTTTAGCGTCTCATATGCGGACTTAATCGCGTTCTGCACCCTTCTGCTAATCACATCCTCTCTCCTCATTCACAAAGGAGAAGGAGATAATGAAGGAGATCATGGACAATGGACCAGTACAAGGTGATTATTTGATTATTTGGGTCATCGGTGTATGTCATATGCATGGAAGCTAATAATAACCTTGGGTAAATGGTAGGGGTTTCGGATAATAAGCAATAAGGGCTTTGCAAACATCTCTAGTCCTTCCCCGGCTACGGAATGTGACCTTTGACCTCCTCCAGCAGCACCTGAGACCTTAACCCATTTTAGAATGTAAGAGGTCACAATTACCATGTCACCATTGTGGCCCTATTTCAAGATATTCCCAAGAGTTGTACATCACTGGGCGGGGTTCAGGCGCTGTGGCTGGACCTCCATCAGCCTTCAATCCTAATTATCACCCCTAACAGTGTGATCCAGCCCCGTCTCCATATGCTTTGTAAATGAGTGAATCTTGGGATAGTGTCACCTGGGAATATCATGTTACGTGAATCATTTCCGTCACCCCTAAGCTTTCTGCACAGTTTATGGTCGGTACGGTTTAGAACCGTGTCCCAGGTCATCAGGGGCTCGGCTGTAGGGGGACTAGGCTCATTAATGGTAACTTCAGCTGCTCTGCTTACGTAATAGTGTCAAACAGCTCTCTCTCTCTCTCCCTATCGCCCCACCCCCAGCTATCATGGAGGTGCACGAGGACTTCTTTGTCTACAAGTCTGGAGTCTACCGGCACACAGATGTCAACTCCCACAAGCCGGCGCACTTCCGCAAGCATAACACGCACTCCGTCAGGATCATTGGGTACACACTGGAATACCGCCGCAATCCCACAATCCACTGGGGCGTGGTTGACACTCCAACTGTTTGACTAACATAACTTACAGTTTCAGTCAATGTTATCCAGTAGCAGAGCTATTCAGATTTCATACAGTGTGTTTAACCTTGCAGTGGTACCATGGGGTCTCTGTGGCTCCATTCCTTATTGACCCATATCTGTAACTTTTTTCATGGTAAGCACCTTTTTCATTTTTTTTCCTATTGGCCACAGATCCTTGACCCCTGACCCCGTAGCCGTGGCTGTGTTCCTGGCTGGGGTCAGCCTCTTTTTCCATTCTGTGAAAGGCCAATTACTATTGTCACTTTCTCCTTTGTTATCTTGATGCCCTAAGTGACATACAACAAACAGGCACAGAAACACGCAAACTCACACGTGTGCACGCACATTATTTCATGCATATACGGACAAACACTGCGATCAAACAGAGGCACGCGCACACACACACAGATCAAAGCGTGAGTCAGCCTAGGCACCAGACAGTCAAAAATACTCTTCGCACACCTTTGGAGTTCCATCACAGTTGATGGCAGCCACAAGAATGCCCCCAGACAGACTCTACACCTGGACCTGCCCCCCACCCCTCCTCTGTAAATGTCCTCCACCCCCCCACCTACCAGCTTCCTTTTCACTCACCACCTTGTATTCTGTCCAACCCCCCCACACACACACCACACCATCGCCATCACCCAGCACAGCCAACCTGACAATGTTGAGCCTGCAGATGGTTTCTGTGCCTGCAGTTAGGAAAGGCATGGAAGCATCCCTGGTGGCTTTGTTCCGTGAAGTGGGTACGGTAGGCGGGCAGGAGCACCTTGACGGCTGCTGCTGCTCACTCTGCCTTCTGTGCAAGTTTCAACCTGCCGCAGATAGGATCAGCTGGCAGAGCGGTTAGCACGCGGCACTAAGAGGCCCGCACTTGCAGCTTCATGTTCCCTCCTGCTAGCTGAGGAACCTTTTAACACTACCACCTCCTGTGTCATCAAGGCAAACTGCGGGGCCTCATTTACTTTGACGCTAAGCCTGTTATCCTGTGTTTTTCTGCTATGGAGACAGGAGGAGAGTTTATTTCCAGCACTGACGTTGGGCACAGTCTGACTTTGGGAAGCTCTTTGGACGTTCTTACTGTTTCTGGACAGGATCTCCACTGTTCGGCAGAATTTGGGCCAAGCTGAGTTTGCACAGGGAGGCCAGCTGAGAATTACTGTCAGAAGGCCTCTTATGAAGAGCTTTCATGGGCCGCGTGGTCGTAGGCCACTGATAAGCAACCAGTTCATCTACACTAGGGGCCAAAATTGTGGAAACACCTAGCATATTTGGCATTATACCTCAGAAATCGCTACATGAATATTGGCAGTAATGTTTATAAACAATCAAAGAATGGTACAAATATCATACATTGGACAATTAAAAAACAATTAAATTGGACAATTAGTTGAATAAAGTTCTGCAATTTCTAAAAACTGTTTCTACACTTTTGGCCACTAGTGTATGTGTGTCACAGTGCCGAGATATGCACTGTAAGGCCTGTTTCACTCCGTATTTTTTGTTCATTCAAACAGACGTGTGTCCTGTGATTTTCTTCCTGTCTGTATATAATACGTCTGTGTTTGTTGATTCTGCTCCTGTGAGCGTGAATTGTTTGAGCCTGGATGTCCGTGTATCCTGTCTTTTGCGTGTTGGTGTGAGAGTGCTTGTCTCCCGGCCTGGATCCGTGAATCCCGCGTTCCTCCACAATGTCCACGCTGACACTGCTGTTTTTCCGCCACTTTGGGTGACAAAGGCGAGGTCTTGGGGGCAGTGGGAGGGGGGTGGCCTTGGGTATTTGGGGGCACATGTAATTCAGTGGTAGCCATGTTTGCACAGAGAAAATCCCAGTGCTCGGTGGCTGTTTAAGCCAGGACCCTGGGAAAGTGGGACTGCTTGTGGATGGGGACAGTTAGGGGGGGTGGTCTTTGCTGTGTATGCACACTGCTGGGAGCGCTGTCATTTTCCCCGTCTACACCGTCCCCACCTCAGTGCGTCTGACGGGACACGGCAGGGACCACGGGGCATTGGTGACCAGTGCTCTGGGGTTCGAGGGTCTCTGTGTGTGAGGGCTTGACATTGCAGCAACAAACTCTTTTGTAACCACTAAAACCACTAAAATCGCAGCCCTCGCAGCCCCCGCAGCCCCCGCAGCCCTCGCAGCCTTCGCAACTGTCGCAGACCTCGCAGCCCTCACAGATGACTTACTCCTGTCTGTTCTGTGGCCGTGTTGTCTGTGCTATTTTCAGTGCCGGCTCATCGTTTTCCCTGGACACTGTGGTTGGTGTAGGAGAGTGATGCTGTGCGAGGGGTTGAGTGGGTACCTGTGGTTTGTGGAGAGAAACACGGGCTGGGCAGGACACATATATTTCCCAGCATTTCATAACTGCACGGGAAATAAGTAGAGAAGCCATCCAGAAAGTGTGTTATTGCTCCAGGAGCCCTCAAAACAGGATGGCAGGGCCGAGGCCATTGTCCTGCTGGCCTGGAGCGTGCCCTGTGTTTATGGAAAGGGGCCAGTGCACATGGATGCAACACAAACACAGTCTGGATGCTCAGTGCTCACTGAGGCGTCATTAATGAGGCTACAGTTATAAAGCAGCGTTTCAGAACACAGGTCCTAAGGTCTCAGGACAGTGGGGATTGTCTGTAATGGAGTAAGCTGCACATCCCCCCAGAGGCTCGCCCCGCTATGTGGTGTATGAACTGACTCTCTCGCTCCGTTTACGTTTCAGATGGGGGGAGGAGAGAGATTTCAATGGATACCCGCGGAAGTACTGGGTAAGCGATGAACACGAGGCCCGCTCCCACACACCGGAATGTTCCCGGCACGCTCGGAATCCACTTTAATTAGCGGCTGATTTACACTTCAGTGGCGCCCAGGCTAGGCAGCTTAGTGGCTGAACACTGACTTCAGGAAACCACTTCAGAGCAGAGTAGTTTGAACGAAACACACCCTGCAGCCTTAGGAACCAGGTGTGTCTAGCTTCTGTTCTACAGACGACACACCTCCCCTGGCAAATAAAAAATAAAACTGTATTTAAAATATTGGTTAAAATACGCCACCCAAATCTGTTTAATAATGCATGCAGCTGTGGGGGGGCAAAATGCAGTATGGCGATGAATGATAATCTTGATTGTTATGATAATATTTGCAATACCACTAGAATCTCACATATCCTATAGGCCACAAGTCCTTACCCCCTGACCCCCTAGTGCAGTTTTTCAATATTCGCCTCATTTCTCCCAAACAGATCGCTGCCAACTCTTGGGGGAAGAACTGGGGGGAAAATGGCTTCTTCCGCATCGCCCGTGGGGAAAACGAGTGCCAGATCGAGGCCTTCGTGATCGGCGTGTGGGGCCGTGTCACCATGGAGGACATGCATAAGCACCACCATAATCACCACCCTTAGTGCCACCAGTGCCCCCTGCTGTTCCGACCTTGGCGTTGCCATCGCCACGCTCAATGCAACCCTTAGGTGCACAAGCCTTGCAGCTGCCCATGCACTATCTACTGTCAATCAACCTGCTGACTTGAGGACTCATCAATAAACTGCTCAGGATTCACTCTGCCAAAGATCACACACTCTTACCTTGTGGACACTGTATTTTTTTTGTTTTTGTTTTTTGTTTTTATTGTAGTCAAAGCAAAAATGAGCCACAAAACTCCAGATATGCTTATCTTTAGTGGGGATCTCATTATCCAGCATTTTCCACCCTTTTTTCATTTTCATTTAATTTATTCTTATTTTTTTGGATGTAGACAGTAGATAGGTTAGAGCTGAAAGTAGACAAACACTGTAGGGAGTAACAGCAAGAAGCAGCCTGAACACTGTGTGTTAATTGTATGCTGTGCGAGTCGCCTAAGGGCTTAACATTTGCTCACTGTGAGTTATACCTCATTCGCTGGTTGCCTCCCAGTCACTCCATGACATCTACAGGTCAAAACATTAACACATTACATTCCAACTGTGCAGATACAGACCTTGGCATATTGGGCCTTTCAGTCTTAATACGTTAACCAAGGAATTATGGAATTAAATATTGCACCATTAAACAACTAAATTTGTCATTTTAGAAGCTCCTAATATGAATATATTGGTATTTGTTAACATCTGTGTTTTATAAATGTGTCTGTGGACAGAAATGATTATATCAAAAATATATGTTTGCTATATTAGGGTTGCCAACATTAACTCGCATGCAACATTGATCCATTTTTTTTTTATTCTGACTGCTGTATTACACAAGGAGACACACAATATTATCTGTGTTACATGATGAAATAACATCCAGAATGTATAATTTCTAATGCAAATATAGAAATATTTATGAAATATAATGATATTCATACTCCAAGATCCTGCCCAGAAAAATCAGCTGGATGCATGTGTGCGTGGGAGATAATTCAGAGAAATCAACGTAAAGCAATATTAACTAAAGGAGCTCTGGGAGACAATCCTGTTGATGGTTGTTTGGTGGTCGCGTAACAGGGGCACATAAATATTAGTATCAGTGCGTTTAATTTGCCTCCTCCTTTCCTCCTTTGTAACTCTAAAGGTTCATTTATTGCTAAAAACAAGTTTGGCCTTTCTGCTTCAGCTTAAGTGTCTCTGCCTGTTAAGATGCCTTCATGTCTAAGCTAAAGCTCCTCAGTCTGGCTGTCTAGGAGCCAGGCAAGAATATTCTTTGGGTTTGGCTTCCACAGGTCAAAGTTTAAATGCTATTGTATTACAGCTTTGATATATTTATTTCTCTACATATCATGTTATTGCGAGATATTTATTATTGTTGTTCCTATTATACTGCAGAGTTTTAAGGGCTCGGGAGTTTCCCCCGGGCTGAAATTGCAGTCAGCAATCTCTTCCGTTTCTCCCAGGGGCTTTGGCGTTGAGTCATGCTCTCCTGGAGGGGTGAAAACAGGGTAAAAATCTAAGTATTCAGGACCAAAGGAAGGTGGCATTAGATGGCTACTAGGCAGTGCGTCACCAGACTTTCTCTCCATGGCGCCCTCTCTTTGGACGTGTAGTCATCGCTAGTCATGCCCAGTGTCCCGAAGACCTGGATTCCATTAGCCACGCTTCAGGCTAAAGCGAATGCGAATGTGTGCATGCTAATGGGTACTGAGGTCCCGTTAGCATAAGTCCCCAGCCCCGAATACCCTTTAGTAAGCGAGGGCACTCTGCACCAGCTGTACTCTCGCAATTCCTTAGAACGGCCAGCAGGGGGCAGCCTGTGAGCAGCACCTGGTCCCTCAGTGTTGTCTGGTTAGTATAACATTCCCACAGCACACCGGGGGGGCAAAGTGCTTGAGTATGCACCCACTCACTTCCTTTTTCCATGTTTTTAATGAACGTTGTAACAAAGCCAGACACAGGGTGCCTCCCTAACGAACAGGTACTGCGGGTCCCAATAACAACAATGGCCTCCCGCGGGGATCTGTGCTTTTAGCCCGGTGGCCGATTAGCGGCAAGCAGGCCAACTGCACCAGCCAGCTCCTCTAACTTTAGGACGACATCTAGGACAATTCTCTGATAGATTTCATATTTAAAATTACATGTGTCAACATTTTTAAAGAATCTTGTCAGTACTAAAATGTCAGAGCTTGTCTCAATGTACAGCCAAAACAAGGATAAAATCCGTGTCACCCGAGGGAAGTTCGATGGAATAAAACCAAGCCTCATTTGCCGGTGGGACACTAAAGCATGATTTAGCATTGATTTTACTTAAAGGTAGTAGCTGCCATTAGCCTTGGTTTGTATCGCTTGTGCTGCATTGCATCATGGGAATTTATGTTAAAATGAATGGAGTTGTTTGAGTGAGTTTGCAGGATGTGGTTTGCTCATTGCTGTCCCATTTGCCACCAGTGTCTTGTGTTAGAGACCCCAGTAAAGGGTGGCAGCCAGTGACTCAGCAGGTTAGCATGCTGTGCTTGTCTCAGAAGGTTGCTGGTTCAAATCCCAGGGTCAGCAGAGTGATGTCATTACTGGGTGCCTGAGTGAGGCCCTTCAACTCCAGTCACTCCAGGGACTGGCTCACCCTGCCTTCAAAGTTGTATGCTGTTTTGGATAAAATCATCTGCTAAATAAATGAAAATTGTAATCAAAGGCTTCTGCTTCTCACCAGCCTCAGAGTTCCTGGAATGTGGCTTTAAGGCTATAGAGAGATGTGTAAATCTCAATGCCTTCATTGCCTTCCGTGACATCCTTTCCCTTGCCTCCCTGCTGGGTCACCACAGCCCCCCCCCCCCAAGTTATACCTCTCTCTCCACACCAAATACCTCAAGCTAACCCCCTCCTTTGTTTATGTTCCTTTAATTTCCTCTTTTGGTGATTAAATCAATTTCCTGTCCCACACAACCACATGTATTTAAGTAACAACAGAAAACATTGCATTTAAAAATAGGATGAGATCTTTCAGGAATAAATAGCCATATATATGCATTCTGTATCACTGGGGTTACTGCATATAAAGGGTCACACACACACACAGACTTGGATACCTTCCATTCATTTCTATGGGAAAAACACTAATCCCAATCACGACACCCTTAACCCCTACCCAGCCCTAACCTTAAACATAAGTAACCAAACAAAATACAAGATTTTTAACATTTTTTGTTTTTTGATCGCATTCACAGATTTTTATAAAATTGAGATTATCCAAATGGGGACCTGAAAACATGTCCCCAAAAGTAGGGAAATTTCAGATTTTACCACACTTAGGGGACATTTTGGTCCTCAAATGTGATCTATGGAAACTCACACACGCACACACACACACACACACAGATGATGCTACCAGCTTGCACTGGGCAAATACTTCCTGAACGCACCCCCAGGCCGGAGAGAGGCCATGCTTTTCGGAAATCCTTCCCTGCCTTTCTCCTCATCACTCCACATTATGGTGAGCGTACAGTACTACCTCACTCCAAGGAACTGTGACATGAGACGGGGAATTTCGAATTTCAGATTTTTTGTAATCATTATACTCAGATCGTCTTGCTGAAGCGCAGAGCATGTCACAAAAATGTGCTGGGAAGAAGACAAATGTCAAAAAGCTAAGTATTCAGTGCGTATTACTGTACTGCTGGAGTGTCTGTTCACAGCTTAAAATAGGTTTGGTTTTGGTTTCCCTGTAAGTGGAGGGTTAGAGGCATGCCTGCGTTTGCGTGCCGAGGTGCTTGTGCACGCGGGCGCCTATGTGTTGAAATGCCATCACACAACAATTTATAAAGGTCTTTCCCTTTCTGCTGAATTGTCTTCTCGACACTTCCGTAAGCACATAACCAGAGACGAGTGCCTGGATTCTAACAGCATGAACAGCCTGTCCCCATCAGACCATTTAATATGTAAGTTGCTTTGATTTTGTTAATAAACACATTTTCTATTGTGCATTGTGCATATCTATCTGATTGTGTTGGGGGTGTGAGTGAAAACACAAAGAAATTGCTTTCTTTCACTTTCACTTTTCTAGATTAAAACAATCTGTCTGTCTATATGTCTGTCTATCCACCCATCCACCCATTATCTGCCGCTTATCCGGTGTCGGGTCGTGGGGGCAGCAGCCTAAGCAGGGAGACGCCCAGACCTCCCTCTCACCAGCCACCTCCTCCAGCTCCACCAGGGGAATACCAAGGCGATCCCAGGCCAGCCTGGAAATATAATCTCTCCAGCATGTCCTGGGTTTGCCCCGGGGCCTCCTCCCGGTTGGACGTGAGGTGGAGGGCAGTCCACCTTTCCCCGGTTGAGAACCATGGCCTCAGAATTGGAGGTGCTGATCCTCATCCCAGCTGCCTCACACTCAGCTGCAAACTGCCCCAGCGCATGCTGCAGGTCCCAGCTCGATTTCACCAGCAAGACCACATCATCTGCAATAAGCAAAGATGAGATATTGAACCAGACCCCTTCCGCCTCCTGACTGTGCCTAGAAATTCTGAAATTCTGTCCATAGAACTTGTGAACAGAATCTATGACATAGAGCTGCCCAGGTGGAGTCCAACACCCACCGGGAAGAAGTCTGACTTGCATTGGTCCGCAATGCAAACCAAACTCTCACTCCATTTCTACAGGGATCTGATGGCCTGCAACAATGGGCCCCGTACCCCATACTCCTGGAGCACCACCACCTACTCCGAGGAAGGCATATCAGTGGGATTTAGGAGATCCTCGAAATATTCCTTCCACCGCCCAACTATATCCCTAGTTGAGGTCAACAGCTCCCCACCCGCGCTATAGATAGCATGGGAGAAGCCCTGCTTTCCCCTCCTGAGCCGCCCAACAGTTTGCCAGAATCTTCTTGAGGCTGACCCAAAGTCCTTCTCCATGGCCTCACCAAACTCCTCCTACAGCAACCGCCAGAGCCGCTTCCCGTTTGGCCTGCTGGTACCTGTCTGCTGCTTCCAGAATCCTATGGGCTAACCAAGCCCTGAAGGCCTCCTTCTTTAGCCTGATAGCTCCCTTTACTGTTGGTGTCCACCAGCGGGTTGGGGGGCTGTCACCGCGACTGACACCAATACCCTTATGGCTGCAGCTCCACACTGCCGCCCGAGCAATGGCGTCCCGAAACACGGCCCATTCAGGCTCCACGTCCACTGACTCCCTCGAGAGAGAAGAGAAGTTCTGCTGGAGGTGTGAGCTGAAGATCTCCCAGACTTGGGCCTCCGCCAGACATTCCCAGCACACCCTCACTATGCGTTTGGGTCTACCAGGTCTATCTGGCATCTTCCCCCGCCATCGGACCCAGCTCACCACCAGGTGGTGGTCAGTTGACAGCTCAGCTCCTCTCTTCACCCGAGTGTCCAAAACATTCGGATGTAGATCAGACGATACGATTACAAAATCGATCACTGAACTGCGGCCTTGGGTGTTCTGGTGCCAAGTGTACTTATGGACACCCTTATGCTCGAACATGGTGTTTGTTATGGACAAACTGTGGTGGTCAGTTGACAGCTCAGCTCCTCTCTTCACCCGAGTGTCCAAAACATTCGGATGTAGATCAGACGATACGATTACAAAATCGATCACTGAACTGCGGCCTTGGGTGTTCTGGTGCCAAGTGTACTTATGGACACCCTTATGCTCGAACATGGTGTTTGTTATGGACAAACTGTGGTTAGTACAGAAGTCCAATAATAAATCACCGCTTGGATTACGATTGGGAAGGCCTTTCCTCCCAACTACACCCTACCAGGGGTCACTGTCGTTACCCACATGAGCATTGAAGTCCCCCAACAGAATAATGGAGTCCCCAGACGGGGCGCCTTCCAGCACTCCCTCCAAGGCCTCCAAGAAGGCCGGATACCCCGACCTGGTGCTTGGCGCATAAGCACAGACGACCGTCAGAGCCCGTCCCCCGACACAAATTCAAAGGGAGGCGACCCTCTCTTCCACCGGTGTAGCCCGCCCCCCAGCCCGGCACCTCTCACCATGGGCAACTCCAGAATGGAACAAAGTCCAGCCACTCTCCAGGAGTTTGGTTCCAGAGCCCAAGCCGTGCGTCGAGGTGAGCCTAACTATATCTAGTCGGTATCTTTCTACCTCCTGTGCCAGCTCAGGCTCCTTTCCCACCAAAGAAGCTACATTCCATGTACCTAGAGCCAGTTTTGGTAACCAATGAATGGGCTGCGAAGGTCTCCGCCTTCGACTGCCAACCAATTCACATTGCAGCCGACCCCAATGGCTCCCCCTGCAGGTAGGGAGCCCACAGGAGGACGGCCCCATAACAGTTGCTCAGGCCATGTCCTGCAGGGCCCTCGGGGTAGAGGCCTGGCCACCAGGCGCTCGCCCTCAAGCTCCCGCCTCTGGGCAAGGCCCCAGTCTCCCTAATCCAGGCGGGGTCACACGGTCCTCGTTGCTATTTTCAATCGTAAGGGTCAATATGAACCGCACTTAGTCTGGCCACTCACCTAGGACCAATTTGCCTTGGGAGACCCTACCAGGGGCAGCTGCTCCAGACAACATGGAGGCACACAAACCCCTCCATCATGATAAAGTGGCGATTCATGTCTGACTATCTATCTATCTATCTATCTATCTATCTAACAATCTGTCTGTCTGTCTGTCTGTCTATCTATCGATCTATCTAATCAGTGAATTTCTGTTGAATCATATGGTCCTCCTGAAAAGGCCCTAGCATATTTGTCATTATTCTGTGTCAAGCCCTAAAATTCAAGCTTCAAGCAAATTACTGGCAGAGAGACATGCTGGGCCTACGTGTGTGTGCGCGCGCGCATGTGTGTGTGTGCGCGCGTTTTTGTAATTATTACATTCTGTGGAGCAAATGTCCCCATAATGTGACAAAACCTTTTATCTTGACTTGACAATATTTTTCTTTCCTCACAAGGGGAAAATCAATTTTAGAAAAATCTGAAAATGCAATCAAAAAAGTAAAAATGCCAAAAGTCTTGTTTTTTTTTGTTACTTATGGTTAAGGTTTGGGCCCGGTCAGGGTTAATCAGACCTTTGTGCTAAATAACAGACAGGTAGGTTTGTAGAAGGGTAACTGATACTGCTAATCCTACAAGCACTGATAGTCTAAAGCGGAGGCTTATGAATGGAGTAACTAAATATTTGCATATATTTATGTGCTGGAGGTGTAACTGGAGCGGGCAGCCAGCAGCCCAGCGCCGCTCATTGTACAGCTTCTGTCTCCCTGTGGGACTCTGTGCTAAGGCAGGAAACTGCTTTCCTAAGTTTGAAGTGTTCTAGTAAATACTCTTTATGTGCTGTACCTGACAGAACCCCTTGTGCACAGCCCCCAGGGTCCATTGTGTATCTTATTGTCATTCACGAAGATTCCAGGTCATTTCCATTGCGTGAGAAAAAAACAATACAAAAGCAACAGAAAAGGGTGGAGAGTGCTTTTCCATAAACAAAAAAGCGTGTAAAAGGCTGAGGTTTTTTAAAGGGGGGGGGGGGGTCACACACAAGGGAGCTGCCACTCTCATTGGCTGATTAAAAAGGCGGTGTTGTGACGTATACTGACCTCCTGCCCCAACACCTCAAGTGTTAGGAGACAGCATATGCCCAGAATTCTGTCATCCTGGGCAGCAGATACCTTCCACTGCTTCCCAATTTCACCACACGGCATCTCTATGGCTCGCAATTGAAAGGATTGCTCTGGAGGCTCATTAGATGAAGAAGAGCATGCCAGGCGCATGACTGTCATTGCAGATGTAGGGTGAGAGCAATGGAGCAGAGATGTACAGTTATGGTTCAGCTGGGCTACTAGGTCCCAGAGGCCTTCAGTAGATGCCCTGCACAGAAACGCTCAAGCCACATTCAGATGTGAATTGCTGCACCTTATGAGACCGTTTTCTAAGTGACTCCTACTGCAGGGTCATGGTACATAACACAATGCCTCTGCTTATAACATATTCCAAGTGAATCCACGGCACATTCATGCTGCATAACTTAACGCCATTGCCTACCTATTATCAAGTGATTTACAGGAATGAAAACGAGAAACATTACCCTCACTGGGGAGACATTGGCGTTTGTGGAGATCTAGTTTCAAATTCTGCTGGCAGTGAGGAAGTTCAGAGAACATCAGCCGGGTCACACCCTGACAAGCAGGTCATTGGGCCTGCAGCCCAAAAAACAGGATGCGAAGGAGAACCACAGGCTCTTCGTGCCTGTGCTGTACACCAAAGGTGCCCTTCTGCTTCAGTGAGTTAGGGCACCATGCCTCTGAACGGAAGGTTAGCGGTTCAAATCCCAGCTTCGGCAGAATGATTTCAACACTGGACCTTTGAGCAAGGCTCTTAACCCCGTACTGCTCCAGGGTCTCCGTCTGATCCTGCTTACTCAAAAAACATCTGTCACTTTGGATAACAGCACTTGCTAAATAAAATGTAAATGTAATAACTGTTAGATAAAACAATCATCGTCTCATTATTCATCAAGGTTTGAGAATGATGGGATGGCTTGAGAGCTGAAATACAGTTACCTGGGTTTTACCAGGATAACACAGGGCTTTGCAGGGGCCATTAATCATTCTTTTAAGTCACCTTCATGAGGAGAAATGCTCTTCTCATCACCCCCCAACCTTTCACTTCATGAAGCTTGGCCATGAAGAGCAGCCACCATGTGTGGCACACTGGGGGCTAAGGGCTTTGCTCAAGGGCCCACACACACGCCAAGCCTTGAACCTGCAACCTTCCGATCAAAGGCACAAAGGCTTACCACAATGAGCCACACTCTGCCCAATGCACACAACCATGGTCACATGTCAGATTTCAGCCTGATATAGAGAGTGAATGCCAGCACTGAGCCAGAGCTCAAAGACCTGAAGTGTGATGGATCCTAATACTTACAACCTCAAAGAGAACTGAGACGGATAGTGCAGGTTTCAGCGTTTCGTTACAAAAGTATCTAATGCCAGGAGCAGACATGGCCGGGAGTCCTGTTGTGTATAACAGTATCTGTTTAAGGCAACAACACTTTTCATCATCAAAATTATAATAAATAAGCTATAGCCTATAGTTATCTACTTAATCTATTTAAAAATATTGTTGCAAATGTTCTGCATATTTTAATACGAACGAATGCGCATTTTATTATTAACAATAGCATGGGGGGAAAAGTACTTTGCTCAAGAGAAATTGAACGAGGCCCTTCTGATCAGTGGGTAACTGTCGCCACCTTATGGACAGAGACTAATTGTAAATTTGTAACAAACAGCGCTTGCGCTGGCACATGACGATCCTTTAACTTTCGCACATATTAGAAAAGGCATATAAAGCGTATATTATTTACGTTAGAAACTATGTGGCGGATCAGTAGGCAGCGTTGTCACGTCACGCTTCCAGCGTTGGAGGTGCGCTGTTTGTGTGGATTTTGCACACTGTCCCACGTGTGTCGTCTCATAGTTCAAGGACATACAGAGGGGGCGTGATTCCATCCCCCAAATCTGAAGTTGCAAGGCAGCGGAACTGCTGACCAAAGAAAGCGTGCAGGACTCTTCTGCTGAACGTGCCACTTGCGCGCAGGTTTAAAAGGCAGCATGACCTCCGCACCGGTGGGTGGCGCTGTACGGCTTTTCGCGGAAGCGTCCCCCCCCCCCGGTCCATTTTATAGTGTAGACTTCCGTCTGCGTATTTGTCGAGAGAAGGGAAGAAACGCGAGGGTGAGGAAGAGCGAAGCGCCAAGGTAATTTCAGATTTTTTTTTAACTATACTTTTAAAATAGTTTTAGAAATTATTTTGTGACTGCCATGCGCTAAGCGCGTGTTAATAAAAAATCTCTTGGCGTTAACGAAATGAACAAGGTCCTGTGGGAGTGTAAGCAGGCGGCTAGCGGGCTAGCTAAGGAGGCCGCGGCGGGCTGGTCCCGGCCGCAGAGCCGCAAGCAGCCCGGCTGGTGCGGATGGTACCCGAGTGATGCGTATCTTATCAGCATTCACCGTCTCTGATCACTCATAATAATGTATGTTTCAAATTTACTGGTATAGCATATACACGGAGATGATATGACACAGCTTCGCACATCGCTTTCTCCTTTATGGCGAATTAACATGTTTTAAACACCATGATAACAAATGCTCTTAATTCATGGCGCCGTCGCGTTTTACGATATTTGCCGAGGTATTTGGACCTTACAGTAAAGTTGCCGTGTTGTGTCTTAGGAGAGCCGCTCTTTTTCGGTTTATTTTAAAGGCAATTTTGTGCCCGTCCACTCTGCCCCGCCTCGGCTCCCTGCCCTAGTCTTAACCGACTAGTAGTATTGTGATTAAATATGCAAACCGACTACTAAAGATTAGGCGGGTCATGTTTAAGGAGGTGTACTGCTCATTGTGGTGAAATATTCAGCCGTGTGAGTATTCTAAAGCAGTGTCTCCCAACCCAGTCCTCGGGGAACCGCATAGTCCACGTTTTTGCACCCTCTCAGCTCCCAGTACATCTGTACCAGGTATTTCGTGTTCTTGATTGGCTGGGAGCTGGGAGGGAGCAAAAACGTGGACTGTCCGGGGTTCCCTGAGGACTAGATTGGGAAACGCTGTTCTAAAGAAGGAGTCCCCGTGAGTAGCAAGTGTTGGCTTGACGACGGAATGACAATGGGATGGGTGTGTCTGTGTGTGTGTGTGTCTGTGTCTCAGGAAGGCCATGGCTCGCGGGCAGCAGAAAATCCAGTCCCAGCAGAAGAATGCCAAGAAGGCAGCGGAGAAGAAGAAGCAGCAGGGCGCCGATCAGAAGACTGCGGCCAAGGCAGCACTGGTCTACACCTGCCCTGTGTGCAGGGTCAGTGCTCAGTCCATGTCTGTGCTTTGCATTCTCTGTGTGCAGGGTCAGTGCTCTGTCTGTGTCTGCTTCACCTTCCCTGTATGCAGCGTCACTGCTCTGTCTGTGTCTATCTGTGCTTCACCTTCTGTGTGTGCAGGGTCTGTGTCTGTCTGTGCTTTGCATTCTCTGTGTGCAGGGTCAGTGTTCTGTCTATCTGTGCTTCACCTTCTCTGTGTGCAGGGTCAGTGCTCTGTCTGTGTCTCTGTGCTTCACCTTCCCTGTGTGCAGGGTCTGTGTCTCTGTGCTTCACTTTCCCTGTGCAGGGTCTGTGTCTCACCTTCCCTGTGTGCAGGGTCTGTGTCTCTGTGCTTCACCTTCCCTGTGTGCAGGGTCTGTGTCTCTGTGCTTCACCTTCCCTGTGTGCAGGGTCTGTGTCTCTGTGCTTCACCTTCCCTGTGTGCAGGGTCACTGCTCTGTCTGTGTCACCTTCCCTGTGTGCAGGGTCACTGCTCTGTCTGTGTCACCTTCCCTGTATGGGAAAATTTAACAAATCATTGCTGTAGCTAAATCGCATTTGTTTTTCAGTTTTTCGTTAGTTTTGGGAGCAGTATTTATAATATTTTCGTTGCAGTTTCAATTTTATTTTGCAAAAATATTCTTTTGTTTCAATTTTCGATAACGGTCATAACCCCGGGCTGTGTGTCTTTCATTTGTCTGTATGCTCATACGCTGGACCTCTTTGCCTGATAGACTCAGATGCCAGATCCCAAGACATTCAAGCAGCACTTTGAGAGTAAGCACCCCAAGTCCCCCTTGCCCGCAGAGCTAGTGGATGTGCAGGCCTGAGCGTAGTGGCAGGTAACCCCGTCCATCTTCACATGATAAAGCTGTATACCTTTTTTCCTTGGTAAACTTACTAGATTGCGATTCACAGAGGCGTAAATGTTTTTTTTAAACATTTTTCTTATATATCCACAGACTTGGAATTTTGCGGCACATGAATCGAAGACCTGAATTATGACAGACGAGACTGATATGGACTTTGGGTGTGGGGTGGGTGGGAGGGATTGTTTACTTGGCGCCATCAGGGACATGAGCCTGTTGTGGGGGGGTGGTGGTGGTGTTGGGATATTGACTTTCCCCATCTTAATTTTGTACTCATTTTACTTGCCTAACCAGCCACTGTTCTCTTCTGTACCACTTGGAGAGGTTCCAACCCCTGCCTCCCCCTCACACCATATAAAATCCTACCTGACTTTACTTTTAATTCCCTGATCTGCTTCAGTGTAATTCCAGCATACACAGACAGGTGGCACACTCCCACTCTAAACCATTTTAAGTGTACCTCGGTAGACAGAAGGGTTGAATTTTTATCTCATCAGAAATGGCCTCTGACTTTGGGACTGACCTCCCCCCCTCACAATCTGTTCTGTGGTTCCCTGAATGCTACTCCTTTGAAATTGGTGCTTTATAAGTCATCCTGTGAAACGTTAACCTCAGTGATAGTACAGATCAGATCCACTCTATGCTGTTGGAATAGCAGGTGAGAAGCAGGCTGCCCTGAATCTTCTTGGTTTAAGTGCCACATGGGGAATTTTCTGTTGTACCCTAGATGATGCACTTGACATTAAACACATGGTTGAATAAACAGGAACATGGCGAGTTTGGATAATGCTGTTTGGCTCGGTGAATAAGTAGTGAACCAGTAGCATAATGAAAAGCCTGTTTGCCTATTGCGTTTGCAGTTCGGTGCTGCTGTCGCCTACGAGCTGCGGCTGAATAGTACATGTACCTCTTGTTTATCATTTTCTCAAACCTCTCTGCCAGTACATGCTAGGCGTGGTTTGCTTTGAAATGTCCTTGTTTTAATGCTTCAGTACTCATGGAAAATACTGGGTCTTTGTCGGGAATTATAATCTTTTGTCGCCTAAACAGCCATGTTTAATTCCCCCCAGTCTCTAAATCATTGACCAGCGCAAGCAGTCTTATGATTTTGTTTGGAAGTCAGCTGTTGCATGTTTCTGTTGAAACTGCATATACAGATGTCGCAGTGTTTTTTGATGACTTCCTACTGTTTAGTTTTTTTTTTTTTATTGTAAGAATTTTTATTAAATGTTTGTCCACCATGACTGTAGGTACTCTGAGAGTCTTCTTGGAGAGATGTTTTGCTCGTTCACTGGACCAGCCAGGGGGTGTGGCAGTGTCCAAACACACAGACACTGTCTGTTTGGGCAGCAAACAGGCCAGGGATTATCCAGTTGGTACTTAAAAGAATGTTATCGTGATGCAGTGATCTTGGATCGAGGCCTTGAAAGCCACAGTCTCAATGGTGATGTGATTTTTATCTTATTTTTATTCTATTTCAATATTATAAGGTTACCTGCCTGGTGCCTAGTACATATAGTATCAGACTATTAAAAAAAACACCTTAAACACTAGCAAATGTGCTTCTACAATGTTTGTAGACTAAAACCAGGTGGTTTTTAAAAAGTGCGATGTTGATACAACACCCAGGTTTGTTGCCCAGTCCTCAGGTTTATTTTGGATACTGATGGACAGTTAAACTGCAATTAAAACACATTGCTGCTCTTAGGGCTACCATGATATTGCAGCTTAGAAAGATGGCAAGTAAATCCCAGACACCATTTGGAGCAATCCGGGCCTCAGGGACCCACAGGTGGTCCCCATTTTTGCCTCCTAGCACAAAACATTGACTGAGAGGGAGCCCCTGAGACCTGGATCGGGAAATGCAGATTTAGAGTAATTCCTCAGTTTGTTGGCCTGCGAAGCAGCGTTTGGTTGCCTAGCAACATGTCCTCATTTCCCCTGAGCTGCTCATTTATTGAGTAAGGGTTGCAGAAAGAGCAGGGTGGCACTTAAATCTGCCATACTGCCCCTGGCGAGATGACAAAAAACACGACCTGTTATACTCGGTGTTTCGATTTTTTTTTTATTATACATGTTTATATAGATTAACAATTTGTTCTGGTATAGTGATGTTAGCAGACTACACTTCAGTGCCATTTCCCATCACAGTGAAATGTTAGGGTTACTTCTAGGGAAATGTAATTCAGAACCAAGCCTGCTGTATCTGAGGACATGGCTAATCTGTATTTTGAAAATATCACCGCTGCACTAATAAGGGCTTTCAAGAATACTGCATTTTTAATATCCCTGTAATTTTCCAGTTAGGCTATAACGGTAATAAAAAATTCGGAAAAGCGTAGTGTCTAATTTGTTCCGTCCCTCCTGCAAGCCTGCCTTATTACATAATAGCCAAAACGACAAACTGCCAGAGGTGACACATGCGTGGCATTTCCTTCAACCGTGACAGGCCTCTCCTTTCACTGACCACCATCGGCCAGGGCCGTGGCTGTGAGCCCTTGGGGGGCGGGCACAAGAGCTTCATCCGCCTTGTGATTGGACAGGCAGCACTATAGGCAGCCACAGGTCTTAACCACCATGTTGCGGTGCTTCTTGAGGATGACGTTGTTGTTGTCGTCGTAGAAGAGCACGGAAATGGAGCTGAGCTTGGTGGGGGCACAGCAGGCTTTGGGCACCTCATCTGGCTTCAGCAGGTGGACCTGAGGAAGGTCACAGGTCAAAGTCCCATGTCCGTTACTCAGCCCCTCCCCTCGGCATAATCTCGACTACAGATTTAACCTCTGGTGACTCATACACAAGGACAGAACTTTTTAAAAATAGTATCTTCAATTATAATATATTTAATCAGTATATTAAATGCATACAGGTAGTCCCCGATTTACGACAGAGATGCGTTCCGATGACCCCATCGTAAGTCAAGGCATGACCAAAAACGCAGAAAAAAATATGCGCTCTAACACCGAGAAAACGGAACTCTTGATTGCTGACGAGAATGAGGCATCTCACACGGCGGGAGATGCATACATCCCAGCAGCGTCCCGACGTATCGTACCGCATATGCTGCTATCTGCCTGCCGTGCAAGATTATTTCTACAATGTTGTCGTATTCCTATCGCCATCGTAAGATCAAAAAATAGTAAGTCGAACCATGGTAACTCGGGGACCATCTGTATATGAATTACATTTGTGACTATTAAGCAGTAAACAACAATATAGTGATGAGCCATTTGTAGCGGGTAGGAGTTATGCTTTACTGTTAATCTTGTTAATCTTTTTCCCCCAGATATTTTTCTTTAAGTTATTGGCTGGAGTTTTGTGTGTGTTCAGTTTGGCAATGTCAGAAATAAAAGTAGGCTAAGCTAAAGTACTGTACGCTGGCAGTGATAATCAGCATGAAGCCCTCACCACCAGCCGTGTTGTGGTGGCGTTCTTCGCCATCTTGTGAGATTACAGAAAGTAAAGTGTATTCTGAAGCACAGGCCTCTGTAAGGGCTTATACACTTTCTTGTCCATCTGCCATAGCACTGGGTAACCCATCTGAAGCTAAGCAGGGTTGGGCCTGGTCAGAATTTGGATGGGAGACTAAAAAGCTGGACTGCTGCTGGCCAACTGGTTGGTTGGTGCAGATCCCAACACCCCAGTGATGGGGACACTACACTGTGAAAGCGGTGCTGTCCACACTACATGGTGGGTGAAGTGCCTGAACAGAAATCACCACTTAGATAAATGGGATGATGGCACAGTGTTAGGCCAGACATCAGGATACTGCTCCTACTTTTTTGAAAGATGCCCGGGGATCCTTTATAACCTCATAGAGTCAGGAGCTCAGCTGAAGGACAGCACCACTTTCACAGTGTAGTGTCCCTATCACTGGGGTATTGGGCACCAACCAACAGCTTTTCCAGCAGCAACCCGGCTTTCCTTTTCGGTTGCCCATCCAAGAACTGACCAGGCCCAACCCTGCTTAGCTTCAGATAGGTAACCCAGTCTGCACTGCAGGTTTATTTGTGTAATGCATGTTAGTATATAAGCCCTTACAGAGGCCTGCACCACAGAATACACTTTACTTTCTGTGATCTCGCATGATGCCTAAGAACTTCTCACCTACCCCATGGGGATCAATACAGTTTAATTGTTTCATTTCATAACATTCATTAATAAAATGGCCACGTACAGAATGCACCTCAACAGCCAGACATAACGGATCCAGCAGACATCCCCCCTCGTGTCGGCGGGCATCTCCATAGCGGCGGGTTAAGCTGCTGCCCCATCAGGGGCACCGTCCCTCAAATAGCGAGGGTTTGCGGAATGCCTGGAACCGAGCAGCGCGGAATCTGGCCGAGGGAGCGGCCCTGTTTTTGCTTGTGGTCGTGGAACCACTTGAAACGTGCCGTCAGACAAAGAGGTATGTAAAAAATAGAAGGTTTAAGTGAAAGCAGACATCTTGGACATGAAAATGTGTTATGCTGTGGTATGCTGACTACCTCCCTGTGGCCGCGCACAGTCACAGGCCATAGCACGGCGTATTCCTGTGGAAACTTCTAGACATTGAATGGCAACCCAGGATGGCCTCACCGGCCTGTTTCTCTTTCCCATGTGTTGAAAGGCACCGCGGGGCCGGTCAGTTTATAAGGAGTGCAATGAGGCATGAGCCCGCTGGGGGGTGGTGGTGCAGTGGTTAGCACTGTCGCCTCACACCTCTCAGACCTGGCTTCAAGTCTCCATGTGTGTGGAGTTTGCATGTTCTCCCCGTGTCATTGTGGGCCTTCTTCCAGGTTCTCCAGTGTCCCCCTCCACAGTGCAAAAATATCCAGAGGTTCATTGTAGTTACCAAATTGCCCATAGGTGAGTGTGCCCTGCAATGGGCTGGCACCCCATCCTGGGTTTTTCCCTGCCCTGCACCCATAGGCTCCAGACCCCCTGCGACCCTGAACAGGATAAGCAGTTATGGAAACTGAATGCTATTGTAGGAAGTTACTCTTCTACAAGCTGATTAGCAAATGCAGAATCACCCAAGGGCCCTTTTGGGGACCCCAAGTAAACATTCGGTCATCCTAGTCATTGTCAACCTCCTTCCCCATGTGACTGGCTGATCAGATGTTGCGCCCCCTGGTGGCCGCTGGGCCCTAAGCAGACGCCTGACGGGGATTGGAGCTCTTACCACCAGCTGGATCATGGCATGGTTGGTGGCGTTCATGCAGGAGCCCAGTGGGTACAGACACTCCCCATCACAGTAGAAGGCGGAATAGCCCTGAGGTGCCAGGACCCAGTCCTGGCAAAGGGACACAAGCAGGACTGTATCTTAGTACCCAAGTGCTACATTTAAATGGGCTTAGAGGTCAGATCCCAAACAACTGTGGTGCATGAACAGAAGCGACGTGTTGCTCTAAGCAGAACCCCTAAGCCCCACTGGCTCCATGGACTGGCTGACCCGGCATCCTCAAAAAATGCGTATATTGCTATGGATAAAAGCATCTGCTAAATAAATGAAACATAAATCTCAGCAGATGTATAGGGCCGTCAGCTGCACTCTGTCCACTAGAGGGCGACTTCATCAAAAAGCAGCGACTCACCTTCCAGCCCAGATCACTGAAGCTGACATAGAGCTCGTGCCTCTGGCAGGCCTGGCGGCCGCTGCTCATCTGAGTGTTATCTGAGAGAAAAAGGGATTCATTAGATGAGGGCCACACAAAAGAAGGAGAGAAAAAGTATAAGACATGGTAGGAGAGAGGAGAAAAATGGAGAGAAACAACACAGAACCCATAGTTAGTGTCGATAACACATGGAAAGGTACAGGATAGTATGCAGTCCAAGGTTTGGTTTCATCGAACCAGTGCCTGTAATGGATTACTTTTGTGAGTAGCCACACTGTCGGTAACCAAACAACCAGGAAGGTGGTCATAACATAAACATCCGTGATTGGTGAAAAATCAGAAATGTGAATAACTTCCCCAAAACATTTAATTGGGTGGAAAAACTGTTATTAATATTGCTGTTGGTGACTACTGTTCCTCATAATGCTATTTTCGCACAGGGGAATGTTGATTTGGTGCAAATTCTGACTACGCACACACACACATATGTACACGCACACACACTCATACAGAAGTGATACCCGGCCAGACCCACCGAAAATGCCGGGCCGGTTGGGGTGCGGCAGGTCGTACTTGGGTTTCCTCTTGCGGGCCTGGTTGTTGCCGTTGTGCCGGAGTGCGCGGGGGGGGCGGCACGGGGCCTGGCCGGCCCGGAAGAACGTCACCATGAAGGGCTGCTTGGAGCGTGGACCGCGGCGACCCACCAGCCCCACCCACGCCGCAGAGAGCGAGCGGTCTGGGGAAGGGGGGGGGGGGCATTATTCTAATATGACCTAATGAACATTGTGCTGTACATTTGCCCTACATCTGCCACATCTATTAGAAGCTGCCAGCCTGTAATCAGTCAAATGGATTGATTTCCTCCTGATGTACGTGCTGTAGAGGGTCCCCCTGCGAACACTAATGACTATTCTGAACACAATATCTCAAAATAACTCCTGGATAACTGATTTATCAGACATTTTTATCCAAAGCAAAGATGATGTCTGGAGCAACTAGGACTCCAGGGCCTAGCTCAGAGACCCAACAGTGAAATCACTCTGCTGACCATGGGATTTGAACTAACAGCCTTCTGGTGACCTACGGAGCCACACACCATCCCCAGCTGCAGAATTCATTCAGTTTTTCCTGTTGTAAACAGCTGTCATTAACTGCGTAGAAATACAGCAGTTACGGATAGACGTATCCAAACTAACCAGGGGCTGGTAAAGACAAAGGTTAGTGACCATTTAAAAATCACGGCCCACCCTCCTCCGTCTCCACGTAGAGGCGCAGGCCCAGGTTGCTGCGTGGGTGCACCAGCCAGCGGTTGCTGGCAGAGGTGACATCAAAGGCTAGCCAGCCCTCCTGGCCTGCCGGCACCGACTGCAGGTCTAGCAGCACTAACTCCGGCTCTCTAGGGAGAAAGAGACTCAGGTATTAGGAAAAACTAATAACAGGGAATGAACAGGTCACAGACAGGTAATCAGCTTGGAATGAACAGTGTTACAGACAGGTAATCAGAGGGGAATGAGCGGGTTGCAGACAGGTGATCAGCTAGGAATGAGCAGGGTTACAGACAGGTGATCAGCTGAAAATGAGCAGGGTTACAGACAGGTGATTGGTGGGAATGAACGTTACAGACAGGTGATCAGCTGGGAATGAGCAGGGTCACAGACAAGTGATCAGCTGAGAATGAGCAAGGTTACAGACAGGTGATCAGCAGGGAATGAGCAAGGTTACAGACAGGTGATCAGGTGGGAATGAAAAAGGTTACAGACAGGTGATCAGCAGGGAATGAGCAGGGTTACAGACAAGTGTTCAGCTGAGAATGAGCAGGTTACAGACAGGTGATCAGCCAGGAATAAGCAGGTTACAAGCAGGTCACAGACAGGTGATCAGCTTGGAATGAGCAGGTTACAGACAGGTGATCAGCTGGGAATGAGCAGGGTTACATACAGGTGATCAGCTGGGAATGAACAAGGTTATAGGCAGGTGGTCAGCTGGGAATGAGCAGGGTTACAGACAGGTGATCAGCTGAGAATGAGCAGGATACAGACAGGTGATCAGCTAGGAATAAGCAGGTTACGAACAGGTTACAGACAGGTGATCAGCTTGGAATGAGCAGGTTACAGACAGGTGATCAGCTGGGAATGAGCAGGTTACAGACAGGTGATCAGCTGGGAATGAGCAGGGTCACAGACAGGTGATCAGCTTGGAATGAGCAGGTTACAGACAGGTGATCAGCTGGGAATGAGCAGGGTCACAGACAGGTGATCAGCTGGGAATGAGCAGGGTCACAGACAGGTGATCGGGGGGAATGAGAGGCGGTGGTCCAGGTGGACAGCCCTACCTGTGCCTGTTCTCACGAAGGATCTCGTAGACAGAGATATGCAGGGTACGGTTGCTCCGGTGTCCCAGGCTCAGCGTCTTGTAAATGCGGAACTCTGCAGCCGTCACGGTCTCACCCTGTGGCAGGGGCGTCAGGTCGAAGCGGAACTCCTTCCAGTAGGGACGCGGCTGCAGCAGGTCACGCTCCTGCTCCACTGAAAGAGGCCAAGACCAGAGGGCCAGTCAGGTAACACATACTTTATTCATATTCACTGAGATAAGGGTAATGCTCAATTCACTCCCAATCTCCTCTCATCTGCGTTTTTGACAGAAGTTACACCTTAATGTGGCAGGGAATGTGATGCACGAACAGAGAGGCAGGCGAGGGGACCGCAGTGGGAGACAGGAAGTGAAGGAGACAAGGAGCATGTGGCGGCTGGCGAGGACAGAGCGGCAGAAGGGAAGGACGAAGGTGTGGAAGGCAGGAAGGGAGGAGCACGTCCTTGTCCGGCTCGGAGGATCAGGGCAGCGCCGTGGCTGGGCCTGCAGCGTGATTACAGGTCCCGGTGGGCCCACGACCGCAGCCGCTGCAGCTGCAGAGCGCTGCCCCGCTAATTACAGGCCAGCGGCTATTTTTAGAGCTTCTGCCAGCATTATTTTCATCTCATTCTCTCGTCTCGCTTCTATCCAGCTTCTGTGGGGCCTGTAATTCTGCACAGCTGCATTCGTCCCCTGCCGCATCACCCACTGCGTGCTTGTATGTGCGCGTGTGTGTGTGTGTGCGCGCGTGTGTGTGTGTGTGTGTGTGTGTGTGTGCGCGCATTTACAACAGATGGACAGGGAGGGGTGGTGGGTTTTTTTTGGTCTGTATATCCAGGTGCACCTGTGTGTGTGTTGGTTACTAGCAGTGTTTTGCCTCTGGATGTATTTGGATATATTTATGTTTGTGTTGATAACATCCAGACACATTTGGGAGTGTTTTATTAGACTGTAATTTCTGTTGCTGTGCTGGGGGAAGGAAATGCCCCTGAAATTAATTCTAAGTTTGACTATATAGAAACTTTCCTCCATTACTTCATGTTGCTATCCTGAATCTCATCTATCAATTTAACTTGCAAAATAAAATTTAAAACTAATACTACACAATGAGTAGTATATATACTAAACATTAAAGCTAAATGTAATGAGGTAGGTACTGCTTATTAGCAAAGTGGCCTGTTCACATTCATCAGGGAAATATTTACAGGATGTGAGACCGGAAGAGGACTTTTTTCTCAATTTAATTGGCAACAGGGATTTAGGAGACTGAACCACTAGAATCTTCACATTAATGGCTGTGATCCTAATCCCCACCACAATCCACACACCATTTTTAGAAAGAATATACAGCTGGCTGATTAGTAAACACCGTACGTTTTAGAGCAATATTAAGAATCACACACGTCGTTTTTTTCCCCTTACACACACTGTCTATCCAGCCCAGCCCACGCCTTTCTGTCAGTCAGATTACAGGATCCTGCTCACATTTAGGTAGATAAACAAGGAAAGCTTCACTGTGATACCGACACACGGAGAGTGCACAAGAAGAAGGCACATGGAGAGGTCACATGGAGAGGGCACATGGAGAGGGCACATGGAGAGGTCACATGGAGAGGGCATGTGGATAGGACACAGGGAGAGGGCGTGTGGAGAAAACACAGGGAGAGGGCGTGTGGAGAAAACAGGGAGAGGGCGTGTGGAGAAAACAGGGAGAGGGCGTGTGGAGAGGACACAGGGAGAGGGCGTGTGGAGAGGGCGTGTGGAGAGGACACAGGGAGAGGGCGTGTGGAGAGGACACAGGGAGAGGGCGTGTGGAGAGGACACA